>CM056055.1:131709670-131909670 GCA_029574335.1 Rana kukunoris | reverse complement strand
TCTGTCCCACTGCTGAACCCCCTTCTCACCTCTTCCACCACTTTACCTCCTTGCACACCTGCCTCACCGCTGTACCCTTCTGCTCTTCTGTCCCACCTCTGAACCCCTCCTGCTCATTTTGCCCACTGCTGTACCATCCTGCTCATCTGCTCCACCGCTGTACCCTATTCTCATCTATGATATGTGTGATATGCAGAGTGGTGAAAGGAAGCAGAGATGAGACACATCTACCTATCCAGGCACACTCATCCTGCTGATCCACCTCTCACATTCCAGCCCATGTGCTTGTATGGGATATATGTGATGTATGTGATGTCACATACAAGCCTCTGGAATGGATGTGCAATGATAAGCTCAGGTCAGGGGCATTTTCTGAAAGCAGTGGACCTGTGTGCAGGATCATACGTTGGGCCCACCCGAGCTGAGGAAAAGTGTAGCAAAAGTTGGGTGAGATTTTAATTGCACTAAATACTGGTTGTGGCTTAAAGGGCCACATAATACAGGGGTTCAGTAGTAAGGGACACAAAGGTTCAGGAATAATTTAACAAAATTCCCAGAACCTCAACAGTAATTCCACAAACTGTCACCTGATTGTGGTTTTCTCAATCACAGTGAAATCCCTTCTTTCCGAGATTGGTAGTGGCAACCAAGCAAGTCATCTTCCTCCAGATAGTGGGCGGGGCTTGCAGGACTGTGATTGGCTTTAGCAGTGGCCAATGACAGTCCCCCTCTTCCTGAAAACAGGGAGACCCCCCCTAGCAGAACTGCACCCAATCTCTTCTCATCACAAAAGCTGCCGATCGCAGCTACAGCAAAGTTAAAGAACCAAACAATGTTTCCCATCTTTTACAATGTGTGGGGGCACAGTGCCTCCCCTTCAGTGCAGGTGTGGTGTGGGGAATTCTGAGATTGGAATGCATTAGTTTCTGATTGACACTTCACTGCACTGCTTTGCTGAAAGGGAGGGAGTCGAGTGCCGGTAAAAGGGGCTTTGAGTGCCGCTGGCGGCACTAGTGCCAGGGATTGCCTACCCCTGTACTACAGTATATACACACAGCTCAGCAGGCATTCCCAGCACACTCCAGCTGTCTCCAAATCACTGAATCCCACGTGCATGCGCAGGATGATGTCACTGTAATCAGTAAATATAGATGTTTTAAACAAGAAATTGTTTTGATTAAAAAGATCAAACTATTGGTTGAGCTTTGTCATCCTACAACATATTAGGCACAACACTCATATTATTCCTACCTTATTTGGAGTTATATAATCCTTCCAATGGAACATTGATTGCTGAGCAACTGTAAAGTGCAATGACCTTTTCATCATCCACCCTATTTGTTAGCCTTTTATTGTTGTTTCATGTTTTCATGCAGTCAGAGAACACATTGTTCAGCATTGAGCACTGATTAACTCCTCCATGTAGATATGCAGCAGGCAGAGCCAAGCAAAGAGTTGCCCACGTTGTATATATTGTGTGGCCACACACATTTCACATCAGTTTCTTTAAAGTAGATCTAAAGCCAAAACTTCGTTTTAGAGTAAGGAATGGTTACAGCTGAAATCTAGGCAGATATATACACAAATAATACAGTTCTGTAATAATTAATACATCATTAAACATATTTTTTAAATGCAACCAGGGCTGAACTGTAAAAACAGGAGGTTCTTTAGGGTATTTTCTCTTCTGAACTAAAGTTCTTTTATAATGGGTGACTGACAGTAACATACTGTCTTATGGCCAAAATATGGAGTTAGGAGCACAGGAAAAACAAACACTGATCAGCCTTTTTGACCACCCGCTTAAAATTGAGTAGGTCCCCCTTTTGCTGAAAAAAACAGCCCCTTATGCCACCAAAACAGCCGTGCTACGTCGAGGCATGGATGCACTAGACCTCTGAAGGTATGCTTGGTATATGACACCAAGCAGTCAGTAGCAGATCCTTTGAGTTCTCCATGGTTTGGACTTGTGTTTCTTACACATCCTACAGATACCCGATTGGATTGAGATCTGGAGAATTTGACGGTCAAGTCAACACCTCAGACTCGTTATTGTGTTCTTTAAACAATTCTTGGACCATTTTTGCAGTGTGACAGGGTGCATTATCCTGCTGATAGAGGCCAATGCCACCAGAAAATATTGTTTCAATGAAGGGGTGTACTTGGTCAGCAACAATGTTTAGGTAGGTGCAGAGGCGTATCTAGTGAAAATAGCGCCTATGGCGAGCACTGAAACTGCGCCCCAGTCGAAACATTTCAAACCCATCTTTCAGATAACCTTAACAAAAAAACAGCTAACAAAATAGTGATATTTATCATCCCTTGTGATACCTTGGATAGTGACATATCCTCTATATGGAGAAATCTGGGGTTTCTTAGACCGCTGATCCCTCATCTGCCCTCCAAGGCCAGGTAAATGCAGAACCAATACTGGAAGTGATGAAATCTTCAGTCAAATCTTCAGTTTTTACAGAGGAGAGGGAGAAAATGATGTTCCCCCTTCTTCTTTGTGCGTGCGCTGCCAATCCGACCAGATGTAATGAGAGAGCCTGGGAGAACAGGGGAGGGCTGTGGCTGAACGCAGCAGGGATAGCGCTGCCATTGTCCATTAGCAAAGGTGCTGAAAAGGAGATCCTGCCTATGCTTGGGAGGAGGGAAGAAGAGACCCTTAGACCCTGGTAAGTGCCTTGCTGCCCAGCCACTCAACAGTGCCGTCTTCATATGGCGCCCATGGCACTTGCCATGGCTGCCATACCCTAGATACACCACTGGGTAGGTGGTACAACTCAAGTAACATCAATGGCAGGACCCAAGGTTTTCTAGCAGAACATTGCCCGAAGCATCACACTGCCTCCCCTAGCTCGCCTTCTTCCAATACTGCATCCTGGTGCCATCTCTTCCCAGGTAAGCAAAGCACAATCCCACAGCCATCCACATGGAAAACATGATTCATCAGACTGGTCACCTTCTTCCATTGCTCTGAGGATCAGTACTGATGTTCACAGGAGCTTTTGGCTGTGGACAGGGGTCAGCATGAGCACCCTGACCGCTATGCGACTACTCAACCCCATACACTAGAGACTGCAATGCCCATTTTTTCTGCTTTCAGGGACAACATGTTTACTTGCTGCTTAATATTTCCCACCCACTTTCAGATGCCATTGTAACGAGATAAGAAATTATATTAACTTAAAAGAGAAGTATGGCCAAATTAGTTTTGCTGACCTTCTCCTGGGGTATACAGGAGTTCAGTTCGTTCTGCACTTCTTATGACCCACTTTGAGCCAACAGTGGGCTAAAGCCTGCTGTCAGCTGACGTCACAGGCTCTCAAAAGATCCCAACCATGTACTGTAGATGCCTGGACCGGCAGCTGGGTCAGCCTCTCAGTGATCTGCCCAGAGCCTGAGCCAGCCACCCCCACCCCCTCCACAGCCCAACATTCCAGTGAGCGCTGGAGGGGCAGAGCAACTGACGGTCACCAGCTCTCTACAGCCTGCAGACCAAGAGCTGAGCGACCAGCAGTGTTTGATCGTTCAGTCCTCATAGAGCCCGTGGAGGACAGATGCAGCTTTGCATCGATGCTGCATCCACCTAGTTTATTTTTTTAAGCCCAAACTTCTCTTTTAATCTGTCAGTGGAAAATATATAATGTAACAATTCAAAGAGAGAAACAGTGGTCACTTTTATTTAATTCCCTTTAGCAATCTCTAGAATTGTTACATTGTATCTCACATTATATCTTTCTTCATGCTCATCAGCTCCATCTAGTGGCAACAATGCAATATTTTACTACTTTAATTAGTTCAGAAGAGAAAATAGCCTAACGAACATCTGTTTCAGATTCCAAATGGATGAATGGCTATGCAAATACATTTTTTTATAAATAGACCCCTAAGAGTTATACTGTATATATTAAGCACACATTATAGAAAAAATAAGTTGTAAAGCTAATAATGTTAAAAAAATGTGTTTTGAAATGAAAAGCCTCACTCACAGTCTAAAAACTACGATTGTAAATAATAAAAGAGGGGTATTTGTATAGGCACCTTAACTTCGGACTCCATCTAAAAACCTTTTTATTTCCTTTGGAAAGTGTAGGAAAGGGTTAAAACTTTTGTCACACTGATTTTCTGTTGTGACTTTTTGTCACAGTGATAGTGAATATTGGTTCAGGAATGAAGTGTGAAAATCCCAACAGGGAAACAGCACAGTAGGACTTTTAATTATTTCCTATTCTATTTAAAATGGAAAAAAAAAGATGAGTTTGATTCACACTTTTATGGACACATTTACCTTAAAGAGGAACTCTAGTCTGCTCACATAATTTGTAAAAACAACATCTTTGCCATTCTGAAGCTTCCCTCCAACCACTTTGCATATTATTTGATATATACTGTGATTCTGTACTTGCCAAATATGCTGCAGAAATTTCCCTCCACCAAGTCTGGCTGCAACCATTTTAACTGTGGGAAGCTGAAGCTGCTGCATGTTCACTTCCTGGATTTACACAGAGGCATGCCTCCAGCTCTGCAGCTCTCATTGGCCCTCTTTTTACTCATCCCCCTTCCCTTCCTGGCAAACTCTGACAAGAGTGAGACAGAGAGCTGTGTGTGTTGTTATAAGCCTAGGCTTTTTACCAGACAAGAAACAGGAAGGGGGCTGTATAAGGTATTTACTGGCAGAAAAAACTGTTTTACTAAATAAATAAAACAACAAAGGAAGAAGATTTACTAGATGGAAAGTTTAAAATATGACTGAAGTTCAGCTTTAAATGAAGTGCATCAAGACACCACAATTTCTATTTATTCCCATGGATATCTAAGCTTAGGTGAAATATATACAGAGCCATCGACAGCAATGAATAGGGACCATGTGACACATAAGCATAAGTCTAGGTTGACACCTATGCAGCTTTGCTTAATGCGTTTTTTTCCAGATATGCTTTGCAGTGCTTTTTGCATTTTTTTTTTGCATTTTTAAACCCTTTTTTATGTATTTTTGCATGCAGTTTTCATGCATTTTGCGGTTTAAATTTTTTTTTCTCTTTAAACTCACTGTGCGTTGCTGGTTGCTATGGAGTGGCCGTTGTGTCCTTAACAACCGATGACAGCTGATGACTCATCGGTTCTTGAGGATGCAGTGGCTGGCTTTCCAGACCACTCCTTAGCAACCAGCTATATACAGTGTTTAAATGGAAAAATAGAAAATGCAAAACACATCCAAAATGATATCACAAACACAACACTTGCATTTCTGGTGTGATTCTATTGAAGTCTATTACACGCAAAACACGGGAAAAAAGTCCTGGACCAGTTATAAAAATGCACCGGCTGCAAAGCGCATAGATGTGAACGTGTACCATAGGAAATCATGTTAAATAGACTGTAGTGCATTTCTGCAAACTGAAAAACGCACTAAAAAATGCATGGGTACGAACCTAGGGTGAAGCACCAACCAGGACCGCTTTGAAGAAAAATGTCTGTTCGTAAAAGTCCGTAATGAAGCTCTCAGGAGCAGGAGAATCGATTATAGGGGGAGGGGTTCTATAAAGAACAAGTTCACTAAAAGCAGAGTTGTCTTTGCGATTGGATTCACACCTATGAATGGCCAACCAATATACCACAATAGAGAAAAATAAGCACAGTGCTGCCCATAAGTGCCACCTATCCATGATGCCTATCAGTGCTACCTATCAGAGCTCATCAGTGTTGCATGTCAGTGCTGCCTATCAGTGCTGCATGTTAGTGCCTCCTCATCAGTGCCATCTCATCAGTGCCATCTCATCAGTGTTCAACAGTGCAGTGCAGCCTATCAGTGCCCATCAGTGCACATCAGTGAAGGAGAAAAACTACCTATTTACACAATTTTTGAACAGAAACAAAGTGAAGAAAAATGAACAGTGGTGATTAAATACCACCAAAAGAAAGCTCTATATGTGTGAAAAAATGATAAAAATGTATTTTGGGTACAGCACAGCATGACCGCGTAATTGCCAGCTGAAAATTGGCCCGGACAGAAAGGGGGTAAAAGTGCCCTGTATTGAAGTTGTTAATCTAATCCAATGGCTTCCATATTTTCTGAGTCATTGACCCAGAACAAGTATTTTGTGGTTCTTAAGGAATCCTACTACTAAAATGTATTTTTGTTCATCTATACACGGGGCGGACTGACAACTCATGGGGCCCCTGGACAATAGGAGATTATGGGTGCCCCCGGGCAATAGGAGATTATGGGGCCCCTGGACAATAGGAAATTATGGGGCCCCCGGACAATAGGAGATTATGGGGCCCCCGGGCAATAGGAGATTATGGGGCCACACAGTATACACACACATACAGTATGCACACACAGACGCACAATATACACACACAGAATACACATACAGACACACAGTACACACACACACACACACACACTGAGAAGGCACGGGAGAGGCTGGGCAGCTATAATCTTGGAATTTTTGGACCAAAAGGTTGTCGGTAAGGGACATTTTAGGGACAGATGTAAAAAAAACACAGATTTTTACATACTGTCCCTGGTTTTACTGAGGCTGGCAACCCTGATGGTGCCCTCTAGTGGCATAGCGCCCTCGGGCAGTGCCCGAGTGCCCGAATGGTCAGTCCGCCCCTGTCTATACAGTATTACAGGTCAGTAAAGCATGGTGCAGATTTCTATTACTATCTAACTTTATATAGCTGTTCTAGGGTGTTTGAAATTTGTTGGTCATTAGGTAATATGTCCATCCAATGTAATTGTTTTCTGACTATCAGCTCTTGATTATGGGTTATAATTGAGGTATTAATTGAAAGAGTAGTGAGCTTAATGGCCAAGTCAAGAACTTTATGATATCACATGTTGGTCAGTTAAAAGTAGCATATGTGTATATAACCACAGTGGCCACTATGATTGTGTTTTTAGTATTGATATTATTTCATTCAGGCACTTACTGTATATAGAAAAATGTACAAGAGTAATGCATGGGCCAAGCATGTCCCTCAGTTGCAATGGTGGTCGGGTTGGAACTGAAATCTCCCTCTTGGAGTTTGGTTTTACAAAGAGATCAGTTTTGGATGGATCCTTCCTCCCTACAGTGTTTGCTTTACAGACTGAGTTCAGACATAAAAAGTGACATTCAATGAGAATCGTATAAACGAATAGACAGATTGTGGTTTCGGATTCAACAGTAGACACATACGGTGGCTTACATTTGGTTCTAGAAAATGGTTAACCCTTCCATGCTATTACATGAAGAGGACAGTCTCTTTCCTGGGTGAACGATTTCTAATTTCAAGAAATACTCATTTACCGATTTCTGAGAATATAAATTTATTTACATACTATGTGGCATTAGCAAACATTTAATAGCTTGCAATCCATTACTCTCATGCAAAGGTCAACTTGCGCTATTATGGCTTGATGTCAGAACTAATTGTGTTGTCCCTGTACTGTAAATCAACTAGAAGATATAAATCAAGGTATAAATTGGAGCAGATGCTTCCATCCAGAAAAGTGGGTGTTTACTGTATGTCCGCAGCTCCCGGCCAGACATTCAGACTCAGTGACTCTCAACTACCATTAATAACATGTACTTTTAGCGGTCTCACAACGGGTGTTTAATAATACATCTCTCCAAATACCAGCTACATTAAACTGACACACGAAGGCAGCTAAAGAAAATATTACTAAAAGGCCCATAGCAAAAAAATATTATCTGGTACCCGTATGGGGTTATTACCCACAACGAAAGTATTCAATAAAATAATTCAGTTTTGTATTTCATTTTTTTAATATTTTCTTTCCACATTTACATGCAGACTCAAATGTCCAGCGTAATTGACAGCTACCAGGGTCGTAGCAAACCATATAACTATGCTGGGGTGCTTATAACTGGCCATTTTTATTCATTAGTGGGAATGCTTCAGCAGTCCCACTATTGTTGTTCGTTTTTTATTATTCTTAATTAGTGGGAATGCTCAATAGCATTTTTGAGATTTTCCAAAGTTCTATTTTAATTACAATTAATTACTGTAACGGATGACCACCGCTTACAACCTTCCATCCAACCACGACAAGCTTATCTGACACACTCCGACAATATTGCATACACGATCCATATCCATTCCCAGAATAAGACGAGACAGAGCTCCGTTCTTGCTTCCAAAGATATATGACAATTAATTAGTATTTTCTCAGCTTCTTATATCCAGTACAGCATAATACAGTTAATCACAGGACAATGCAATCTCCACCCCCCTATTCACTCACTGAGGATAATTCTTTAATTGGTAGCTAGACATGACGGCACCGTATTATCAATAGGGTTCAATTAACCTTGAATAGTAACACAGACATCTTGTTGAATAAGTTCTCTATACAGCTTTATCACACAATGGCAGTGAGAGTGGGTGTCTTTACATTGACTAGCCAACACCTTAGGATATTTCAATAGCCTATTATACAAAAGGTATGACTCACTGGCTGACCTGGTCATGTCATCATGACTCCTTGTGATATCTCAGTCCTGCAATATGAAGTATTATTAATGTCCCATCTCATATAATATGAATTATGATTCACTATTAGCCACCCTATACCCAAAAGGGCACAGGGTGGATTTCGACCCAAGAGTTTTTGGTGCTGCTGGCACAAGAGTATCTCTCATCCTTCCAACGTCTCTGGGTGTCACGGGCCATTCTGTTACAATTACAAAGTATGTTAATTTTTGCATGGCTGATTTCTCAGTTGTTTTTTTGTCTTTATTTTTTTAGTAAATTTTTTCTTTAGTAGGCATAGATTTTGATAGCTATTGGATGCGTTCCCTAATGTGAGATAAATGGTGGCGCATGTATCACTGATTTATCCTATAAAGCCAAAGCTTCTATAATCCAGTGATTTAGCAGGCTGTTTGTTTCAGTCTCCGGGACTCATGAGGATTATTTGTTCATACTCCTGGCTGTTTAATCTTTAACCAGAACTGTGCTTTCCTAGCTGAGGGTAACTGGTCAGCATGTGAAAGGGAACGTTATATAACACTTTTTCAGTTGTGGGAGGTACAAGGCAGGTTTTGATTCCAGCTTAATTGCTGTCCATTACTCTGGAGATGCTCCCATATACAGGTAAAACTCGAAAAATTTGAATATCGGGCAAAAGTTATTTTATTTCACTAATACAACTTAAAAGGTGAAACTAATATTTGAGATAGACTCATTAAACAAGATAGTTCAAGTCATGATTTGTCACAATTGTCATGATTATGGCTTACAGATCATGAAATCCACAATCTCAGAAAATTAGAATATTGTGAAAAGGTGCAATATTCTAGACTCAAAGTGTCCCACTCTAATCAGTTAATTAAGCCATAATACCTGCAAAGGGTTCCTGAGCCTTTAAATTGTCTCTCAGTCTGGTTCAGTAGGAATCACAATCATGGGAAAGACTGCTGACCTGGCAGTTGTGCAGAAAACCACCATTGACACCCTCCATAAGAAGGGAAAGCTTTAAAAAGGTAATTGCATAAGAAGTTGGATGTTCCCAAAGTGCTGTATCAAAGCACATTAATAGAAAATTATGTGGAAGGGAAAAGTGTGGAAGAAAAAGGTGCACAAGCAGCAGGGATGACTGCAACCTGGAGAGGATTGTCAGGAAAAGGCCATTTAAAAGTGTTGGGGACTTTCACAACAGGTGGACTGAGGCTGGAGTCAGTGCATCAAGAGCCACCACACACACACGGATCCTGGACATGAGCTTCAAATGTCGTATTCCTCTTGTCAAGCCACTCCTGAGCAACAAACTACATCAGAAACGTCTTACCTGGGATAAAGAAAAACAGACCTGGTCTGTTGCTCAGTGGTCCAAAGTCCTCTTTTCTGATGAGAGCAAATTTTGCATCTCATTTGGAAACCAAGGATCCAGGAGGAAGAATGAAGAGGAAGAATACATAGCAGCGCTTTAGTATTATATCACAAAAATCACAAAAAAACTCTAAAAGTATGTCCCTTGAATTGCTCTGTGGTGACCACTGCTTTTAGGCACATAATTTCATAGCAACAATTATAACTTACCAGTACATGTTGTTTCAAAGAAAGGGGTCGAAAACTTTTTCTGAAGTATTATGCTACACAGTTATGTAAGGCCGCCTACACACGGGGAGACATGTCCGCTGAAACACGGACCGTTTCCAGCGGACATGTCTCCTTGGATTCTGGTCCGATGGTGTGTACACCCCTCGGACTGAGGACGCGGTAACATGGCGGTGACATTAACGCCGCCACATCACCACTCCAGGAAGTAAAATACTTCCACGCATGCGTTGAATCCATTTGACGCATGCGGGAGATTTATGTCCACTGGTTAGGCGTACTTGTCCGAAAGACAGGCTTCCAGCGGACAAATTTCAAAGCATGCTTTGAAATTTGTCCGCTGGAAAAACCTGTCCACTAGGTCGTACACTTGATCGGATATATCCGCTGAAACTGGTCGGCGGACCAGTTTCAGCGGACATATCCGATCGTGTGTACTCAGCCTTAAGAAGTGTAAACTTCATCGACAGGAGAAGAGTTGTTCTCTAAGGGCAGTACAAAAGTAACAAGAAGGTCACATGTGTCCCAAAAACACCAGTTTAACATGTCTGTGCTAGATGACACAGGTGCCTGAGGCAGTCAGATTGTGCGCATCCAACCTCCTTCTGTATAAAGTGTTGCTACTAAAAATGGGTCAGGGCACTGCCTAAAATACTTAAAACACTTTTAGGTAGGGCTCTTTCCCTGTTGTGGGAACGAGTGTGGTTCAGAATTCTCACTTATGTAAGACATAGATTAGTGATGGCAGGAAAAGTGGTCCATTAATGCCTCGTACACATGGTCGGAATTTCCGATGGAAAAAGTCAGACACAATTATTTCATCTGATTTTCCGTCCATGTGTGTGCCACATCTGACTTTTTCCGTCTGAAATTCCGACTGACTTAGAAAGAGAACATGTTCTCTTTTTTACGTTCATCTGTATGGAATTCCGACGGAGAAAAAAACATGCATGCTCGGAAGCATTGAACTTCATTATTCTAGGCTCACCATAGTGTTGTTATAGATGGTTGAAATTTGGTGTGTCCTTGTGTATGCAAGACAGCTTGAGCGGAATTCCATCGGAAAACCCAGAGTTTATTCCGACGGAAAATCCAATCGTGTGTACTGGGCATAAGGCTGCCCTCTTGTCTTAAAGATGTTTAAATACATTACTACATCTGCTGGAAGTTTGCTCCAAGCATCTAATCTTTAAGTAAAATATTACTTTCTGGGCTTAGTTTTTCTCTTGCTAGTCTGAGGTCATCTCAATGTTCTTGATCTTTACTTCATACCAAAAATATTTACCTCATGAATTCCTTTCACACCCTTAGGCCTCGTACACACGATCAAATCTGTCTGCTGGAAACTTTTGGCCCGACCGTCCCAGCAAACAGATTCGACTGTGTGTACGGGCGAGCCGACGGATTTGGCCACCCGACAGATTTCAAAGCATGCTTTGAAATCTGTCGGCTGGGAACCCGTCCGCCCGACATGTCTGCTGGTTAGTATGCTAACCAGCAGACATGTCTTCTCGCACACGCGCCGAATGATTTCGACGCATGCGCGGAAGTGTTTTACTTCCTGGTGCGGTGACATGGCGGCGTCAACGTCACCGCCACGTCACCGACACGTCAGCGCGCTGTCTGCTGGCGGGGATTTTGACCAAAATCCAAGCAGACAGATCTGTTCAAATCGGTCGGTCCGACCGATTTGAACAGATAGATTGCCTCGTGTGTACGAGGCCTAAATGTATTTAAAGATTTTGGTCTCAGGCCCCGTACACACGACCGAGAAACTCAACGAGCAAAACACATTGTTTTTCTCGTTAAGTTTCTCGTTCGGCTGTCCAAAAACTCGCCGAGCCAAATTTTCCCATTGCCGTCGAGGAAATAGAGAACATGCTCTCTTTTTGGCTCGACGAGTTTCTCAGCGGTTTTCTCGGCGAAAAGTGTACACACGACCGGTTTTCTCGGCAGAATACGTCTCCCATCAAGTTTCTTGATGGATTCTGCTGAGAAAACTGGTCGTGTGTACGGGGCCTCACGGTGTGAGGAAAGGTGATGCAAACAGGTAAAGTTTATACTGTATATAGGACTGACCTGATTACATATTTCTAAATGCATTTACAATACTCAAAGCTATTTCAAAGTAAAAAATAGAGCAGGTTATAAGAGAAAAAAAAAACGAAAAACTAAAATGTAATATCAACATTATAGATTATAAATTGGAAAACATAGTTATATAAAATAAATTCAGCTATGCTGTGCAATAAATGTGCCTATAGACCCGAAAACAATTGTAAGACCAAAAACTGCAAACATGTTGAAGTGAAGAATGATAAAAAAAGATGCAGGATGAAGACATAGATAATACAGTACTATTAGAAATTGGAGAAAGAATGGCCAAACCCCACTTTGTAAGAGAACAGAAGAAGACATTTTTTAAAACACAAGAGTAGCCAATTAAAATGTGGCACTTTCGAAAGATGTTACTTAACTGATTGCTGCCTGGACACAGTACATTTACTGCAGCACGTACTAGTACACCATCCAGCCAAGGGGTACGCAGCAGATAACGGCTCCTGGTACCATGCCACTTTGAGCGGCCAGGGGATCATGTTATCACTATGTTATCGCATGATCACAATGTCAACAAAGCTGTTATGACTGAATTTAATTTAAAACAGCTGTGATTCCTATAGTGATGCTGTGATTGGCCCAGAGCTATCACATGATACCTGGGCCAATCACAGCACACAATAGTAATCACATCTGTTATAAATGTAACTCATTCATGACAGTTAAAAACATTACTGTTACAGGGATTATCACTGTAACATCAATCAATGTGTGAAAAAAAAATCTAATTATAAAAAAAAAAAAAAAAAAAATTATTTGGATTTTTTTTTTTATTTCATTTCTTCATTTTCTAAAAAATTGTGACAAAAATTAGAACTTAAAAACTTACCATGCCTCTTACTAAATACCCAGGGGGTCATTTGGGGGGTATTTGTATTATCTTGGCATTTTAAGGGCCTCAAGAAATGAGCACATCAGGATTGATCAGTTTTCAAATATACAGTATGTGACAACACTGAAGAAATTATACTTTGTTACAATGTAAAATAATCTAATCTATGTCCCTAGTCTGCTTGTCTTTAGCAAACAGTTTGCAGGCTTTTTTGTGCATCATCTTTAGACGAGCCTTACTTCTGGGATGACAGCCATGCAGACCAATTTGCAACATATATTTTGAGCACTGACAGGCTAACCCCCCACCCCTTCAACCTCTGTAGCAATGCTGGCAGCACTAATATGTCTATTACCTAAAGACAACCTCTGGATATGACGCTAAACACGTGCACTCAATTTCTTTGGTCGACCATGGCAAGGCCTGTTCTGAGTGGAACCTGTCCTGTTAAACTGCTGTATGGTGTTGGCCATGAGGCGCCATGTTGAACTTCCAGTGACCGGTATTGGAGAGTGAGAGCCATAACTCAAATTTAACACAACTGCTCCCCATTGACACCTGAGACATTGAAAAACTAAGGAGTCACATGACACTGGGGAGGAAAAATGGCTAATTGGGCCCAATTCTGACATTTTCACTTAGGGGTGTACTCACTTTTGTTGCCAGCGGTTTAGACATTAAAGGCTGTGTGTTGAGTCATTTTGATGGTACAACACATTTACACTGTTATACAAGCTGTACACTCACTATTTTACATGGTAGCAAAGTGTAATTTTTTCAGTGTTGTCACATTAAAAGATATAATAAAATATTTACAAAAATGTGAGGGGTGTACTTACTTTTGTGAGCTTGTAGACGGTAGCTTGTAGACGGTATAACTTTCACACAAACCGATTAATATACACTTATTGGGATTTTTTCACAAAGATGTAGCAGAATACATTTTGGCCTAAATTTATTAATAAATTAGATTTTATAAGATACGTTTCATAACAGAAAATAGAAAATATTTTTTTTTGATTTTTTTATGAGAATTTTAGTTTTTTTTTTTTCGTTTATATAGCAAAAAATAAAAAATCCAGTGGTGATCAAGTACCACCAAATAAAAGCTCTATATGTGTTAAAAATTATATAAATTAAATTTGCGTACAGTGTTCCATGACCGAACAATTGCCAGTTAAAGTAGCACAAAAACCTGAAGGAACCTGAAGGAGATCTCAACAAATTAGTCTCTACTTATTCTAGGGGTTTTACTTGTACCACATTCTCTATTATAAGAAACTCTAAAAATAGTTAATTTCTGACCAAAAAGAGCTACTAGGACTAGAGGTACCACACCAAATCAAATGACATGTTTTGCAGGATAAAAACCTGCTTCCTCAGGGAGAACTTGCATAAAACTCTGCTGTAGGTAGGCATTATATGTAACTTGTTCCCTAAACTTCAAGGATCACAGGCACCATGCTGGAGAGGCAGTAACACTAGTTTGCTGGAGCTTGATTCTCTGGATGGATTCTGGGGGACCTTTTGCTATTGGACACTCTGGATAGTCTTAGAGATAGTTATAGACTATTGGGACCACCATTAATAATGCCTTTACATAGTAATTGGTGAAGTTGTACTGCTTTGCATGGCGGCTGCAATTCTTCAATTTTTGGCAACAAGTTACATGTAATGCTAACCTAGAGCAGAGATTTATGCAAGTTCTCCCTGACGAAACAAGCTTTTGTCCTGCAAAACATGTCAGAGATTAAGAATTCTATATGAGATCCTCTTGGTGAGCAACTGGGAGCTCCAACAATACTGTATACTGGTATGATCTGTAATTGTATTGTGTTTTGAAACAATACCTGGAGGTCTGACATTCATATTTTGTGGTTCCTCTAAAGTCCTAGTAGCTCTTTTTGGCAGGGAATTAACTATTTTTCAGTGTAAAGTAGCACAGTGCTGAATAGCAAAAAATTGCCTGGTCATGCAGGGGGTAAAACCTTCCGGAGGCCAAGTGGTTCTAAGCTCCAGGTTTCAGACCATATATCATGTAACCCCATATTTACGATTTACCATGAAACATGGTTGCCATGCACAGTTCCCACCCACAAACTCCCCCTCCCACTAACAGGACTGTAGCTTTCTTATTAACACATGCTTCTGTCATTTTTGCCGCACAGCATAGGAAGCTGTGAATGAAAAAGCTACAGTTCCTCTCAATGGCTGTGGCAAAGGGACTGTAGCTCTAATTGGGGCACAATTGTGGTGACATCAATGCACCAAGGCTGCTCTCACACTGCCCCCTGCATACAGGTGCGCTTTTAGAAAATACATCAAAACTACAGAACGTAATAGAAGTCTATGGCAAAGTGCAACTAAACTGTACTAAAACCGCCGGTGCACTGCACTGCAGCCAATGTGCGGCCATCCATATTGTACACTCATACTTCCTCCAGCTCTGTGGCTCTATAGGTGAAGATCAGTATTTTTGTACGACCTAGGGGGATAGAGGAATCATCTGCAGGACTAAAAAGGTGTAATTCTCCTTTTTAATTACAGCAGCTACTCTGGGCTCGCTTTAGCCAATGTCATTAAAACCTAGCCATAGTGGTGGGACATGTGGTTGGTGTCAAAGCGGTGGGATTTGTATTTAGGCAAATCCATTGATTGTTTGATTTGTCTTTACTTTCACCCTAAAAGAGTTATGCTAGGGTGTTCCCAACGGAAGCAAGTTTATAGGTAAGTAGTATAAAGCATTAACCTTTTGTTGATTCTAATGCCTCGTACACACGACCAGTTTTCCCATCGGGAAATGGCAAACACTGCAGTGGAGCATACACATGGACGGGTTTCCCAGCCGAAGCTCTCATGGCATTTTTCCTGCCAGGAAAACCGGCCGTGTGTAGGGGAAAAAAGCTGCCGAGCCGGTTCTCGGCTTTCCCCTCGGGTATCCTGGCGGTAAAAAGTCCGCCAGGAAACCCGTACGTGTGTTTTTGCAATATTGGCTTACAGTATATATTCTCATAAAGCAAATTTCACACTGATAATAACAAGTTGCGTTTTGAGAACACTAGTTGAGCACAGTTTTTATTATAGATTTTCGAGGCTTTATTAGTTGTAGCATCAGTACAAGGTTCTGAGAACCGAGATACCTTAAACAAGCAGTGTTATTATTTATATCATTAGGATATAATTATAAAGACTCTTTTGCAATAAGTAGTTTGTTGTGAGAAGAAACATATTCATGAACATACAAGGTTTGTCTGGTCTTGTTAGTAGCTTATGATCCTTGTTTCCTCAAACAGAACAATAGAATGCCTTTGTAGTCTTTAAAAGCTGTCCTGTTTAAAAGTGTGATCTTTGGTAGGGAGGTACAAATGCTTATGTATGAACAAGACAAACTGGGGTGTGTGCAGGGAAAATAAAATTATTCTACTGAGATGATGTTTTTTTGTGACTTTCCTGGTCACTGCCTCAGCTCATGCAGAGAAGTCACAAACTGTGTGAACTTAATTCGACTACTCCCTTCTGTTACTATGTACTATCTCCTGGTGTACTATCTCTGGGAGCCATGCTTCTCTTGGGAAAGGTATTGGGATCTTGCTCTTAAAGAGGAGCTCCAGGCCCCCCCCCCCCCAAAAAAAATACTGTAGCTGCTAACTTTTAATACAAGGACATTTACCTGTCCAGGGATCCAGTGATGTCATCATCCAAGCTGATTTTTTAATCAAATTCAGGTGCAGGTGCATCTCTAGTAAGGGAAACAGGAAGTGAAGCCTTGCGGTTTCACAGCAGGTTTTCTACTGCACATGCTCAAGCCACGCTGCGTCTTGTGAATGGTTTCATAGACTTCTGGGTGGAAGGAGGGGAGACCAAACTTCCAGCTCAGATTGCCTTTGCGATCTGAGCTGAAGGCAGGAGCGGGTACCTGTCAAAACCAGTGCCAAATTTGGTAGTGGAGGGTGCAAACAAGCAAAACTTCCCCTTTTGGTTGGAGCTCTGGTACAATAAACCATAACAGCCCAACCTATATTGCTTTGATCATATTAGATCATAACAATTACATTTTAAGCAAATGTAACTGTAATAAAAATTAATTAATTACAACTAATTTACTTACCATTGAACATCTTAAATTGCTTTTACCTGTTGTGTTTACAGTGTACTGCAGTTTTGAAGAATATTGCACATGTTATGTGACAAGGTGGGGAAATAAACCTACCAAATGTTCTCTAGTTACCTTTCTAATTTAATAGATTTTTCAGAAAATACAATAATACTCCAACCTAACTTTATACAAAACCTTTACTACCAATTTATTTATCTAATGAGAGCTGCTGACACCTAAGACATTCCCATATATACCGTTGTGCTCATAAATTTAAATACCCTGGCAGAATTTATGATTTCTTGGCCATTTTTCAAAGACTATGAATGATAACACAAAAACGTTTCTTTCAATCTTTTAATGGTTAATGGCTGAAGCTATTTATTATCAATCCACTTTATTTGCTTTTTTTAAATCATAACATTAACAGAAACTACCCAAATGACCCTGATCAAAAGTTTACATACCCCAGTTCTTAACCTCCCTGGAGGTCTTCCCGGGTGTGGCTCGGG
Source organism: Rana kukunoris (assembly GCA_029574335.1). Classification (NCBI taxonomy): domain Eukaryota; kingdom Metazoa; phylum Chordata; class Amphibia; order Anura; family Ranidae; genus Rana; species Rana kukunoris. The sequence continues at coordinate 131,892,032 of CM056055.1, read as the reverse complement.
GTACATTTTCAGTACCAAAAGCGGTAACCCAGAGCCACACTCAGCATGGCATCGCAGGATCCAGGCAGATTTACTTACCTTGTCCACAGAATCCTGCAATGTCTCCTCGCTGTCTGTGCGATCTGTGTCCTCTGATCGATTCAACACAGTGCCTGAGTGCCAAGCTCCGTTCCCTGCGAGTGTCGCGACGCACAGCTATGGAGCACGGCGCCAAATTCAAAAAGTTAAAAACACACAATACATACAGTAAACTGTAATCTTACAAATGACATTACTGTATCAATTTATTGAACATTACTCTATTTCTTAGTGGTTTGTCCAGTGTCCTGCATGCACTTTTATATTACAAATACTGTTCTTTCTGCCTGTAAACTGGAGATTGTCCATAGTAGATATGTGCATTCCCGTTCGTACGAATGTTATTTTCGTACGAAAATGTTCATTTTCGTACGCGCAGGATATTGTGTAAATACGAAAAAATTAAAGCACCAAAATACGAAAACTACGAGATTACGAATGAGCCGCATAACGAACAACCGCAAATACGAACGAATGATCCGACGAAAAAAAACGACAAAACTAAAACGGCAAAAGAACAAAAATGACATCTATAACAAAAGATTTACATTCTGTATTTTGTTTGAATCCTTTTTCTGTTTATTTTCAGTCCTATGTTCATTGTTCATATGACATCTATAACAAAAGATTTGCATGCTGTATTTTTTTTAATCCTTTTTCTGTTTGTTTTCAGTCCTATGTTCATTGTTCATATGACATCTATAACAAAAGATTTGCATGCTGTATTTTGTTTCAATCCTTTTTCTGTTTGTTTTCAGTCCTATGTTCATTGTTCATATGACATCTATAACAAAAAATTTGCATGCTGTATTTTGTTTCAATCCTTTTTCTGTTTGTTTTCAGTTCTATGTTCATTGTTCATATGACATCTATAACAAAAGATTTGCATGCTGTATTTTGAATCCAAAATACTAACAGAAAAAAGGAATTTAAAATACAGAATGCAAATCTTTTGTTATAGATGTCATATGAACATACGACTGAAAATAGCAAAAGAAAAGGGTTTCAAGATACTGCAAATCATTGACGAAAATTCACGAAAATTATTGTCTAACAAGTAACGAACATGAATTAAACAGAATAACGAACCATCCCGCATGTACGAAAATAAAACAGTAACGAAAATACGAAATGATCGGAATACGAAAAAATCGCGTCATACGAAAAACGAACGGGAACAAACAGGAAAACGGGCGTCTTACGAATAACGAACGAAAACGAAAAAAGGGAACGATACGAAACAGAACAAAAAAAAAACGATTTTTTTTTCTGTGCACATGTCTAGTCCATAGCAACCAAAAAGCATCCCTTTACAGCAAAAGTGGTTTTAGACCAGCTAGAAAACAGCGATAATAAATTAGAATCACTTGCAGAATTGAGCGAAAGTGATTTGTGGGGAAATTCGTCATCAAAGGGCGCGTACACATGGAGGGACATATCCGATGGAAACGGTCCTCGGACCATTTTCATCGGATATGTCCACCGGGCTACTTTGGTCCGATGGCGTGTACACACCATCGGATCAAAATCCCCGCCGGCAGACAGCGCGGTGACGTGGCGGTGACGTTGACGCCGCCGCATTACCGCACCAGGAAGTAAACAACTTCCACGCATGCATCGCATCCATACGACGCTTGTGCGGGCAGATATGTCCGCTGGTTAGTGTACTAACCAGCGGACATATCCGACGGACATGTCGCTGGCGGACAAATTTTAAAGCATGCTTTAAAATTTGTCCGCCTGTCAGACATGTCCACTAGCCCATACACACGATCGGATTTGTCCGCTGAACTGGTCCGTCGGACCAGTTTCAGCGGACAAATTCGATCGTGTGTACGCGGCCAAACATTGAAAGTAATGACATCGACAATTCTGCAACTGGGCAAATTTCAGTGTTTTTGATTTGATTACATTATTCAATCATTTTTATTATTATTTGTTAGAATTATTTATAGTTATTTATTATATTATAATTTATGATTTCGTGTTTCAAAATGTATCTACTAGACTCTTGTTTGGACAGATTTAAGGGGGTTATTCCTAAGAATTACAGGCCTACAATATAAAAACAGCAAATTTCCATGCAAAACAATTGTACCGCTTTCAGTACCTAAATTCTGACATAATCATATCACCAGGGAGGTTAATACTGTGTATTGCTCTCTTTAACATCAATGACAGCTCTAAGTCTTTTGTGGTATGTGTGGATGAGGCTCTTTATCTTCTCAGATGGTAAATCTTCCTATTCCTCTTGACAAAAAAGCCTCCAGTTGCTGTAAATTCTTGGGCTGTGTTGCATGAACTGCATGTTTGAGATCTGCCCTAGAGTGGCTCAATGATATTGAGGTCAGAAGACTGAGATGGCCACTCCAGAACCTTCACTTTATTCTGCTGTATCCAATGACAGGTCGACTTGGCCTTGTGTTTTGGATCATTGTCATGTTGGAATGTCCAAGTACGTACCATGTGCAGCTTCCTGGTTGACGTATGCAGGTGTTCCACTGGTATTTTTTGATAACATACTGCATTCATCTATACATCAATTTTGACCAAATTTCCTGTGCCTTTGTAGCTCACACATCCCCAAAACATCAGCGATCTACCTTTGTGTTTCACAGTAGGAATGGTGTACCTTTCATCTTAGGCCTTGTTCACTCTCCAAATGTAGAGTTTATGGTTGTGGTCAAAAAGTTCAATTTTGGTCTAATCACTTCAAATGTGCCAGAAGGTTTGAGGCTTGTCTCTGTGCTGTTTGGCGTATTGTAAGCGGGATACTTTATGGCATTTGCGTAGTAATGGCAAAGTTCTGGCGACGTGTATTTCACCTGAAGGTATTTGTGGGTTTTTCTTTGCATCCCAAACAATTTTCCTGGCTGGCGTGGCTGAAATTTTAGTTGGTCTACCTGACCGTGGTTTGATTTCAACAGACCCCTTAATTTCCCATTTCTTGATTAGAGTTTGAACACTGCTGATTGGCATTCTCAATTCCTTGGATATCTTTGTTATCCCTTTTCTATTTTATACAGTTCAACTACCTTTTCCCACAGATCCTTTGACAATTATTTTGCTTTCCCCATGACTCAGAATCCAGAAACTTCAGTGCAGCACTGGATGAAAGATGCAAGGGTCAGTCAGGAGTCCAGAAACACATTGACCTTTACACATACACACACAAACACACTAATTACAAGCAAACAGATCACAGGTAAGGATGGTTACCTTTAATACCCATTCAAACCCCGTTGTGTCAACTTGTGTGCATGTTATCAGGCCAAAATCACCAGGGTGTGTAAACTTTTGATCAGGCTCATTTGGGTAGTTTCTGTTGCCAGTATGATTTAAAAAAGAGTAAACACAGTGGATTGATAATAAATGGCTTCAGCCAAACACCAACCATGAATCATAAATTCTGCCAGGGTTAATCTTTGAGCACAACTTTATATGTGCAACCTTAATAAATCAAAATATTGTGCTGCGCTATTAAATTAAACACTCTTAATTGCACTCTTAATTAGTGAATCAATTCCCCTGTGTGATAATTACACCATCTCCTATTAGATGAGCTTTTGGCTATGTTAACTTTGGTGAAGTATTAGTAACAATCCTTGCCAGTCATCTTGTGATCCAAATAAACATATATGCCAATATATAAATCAATAAATCAATAAAAAAGTATAGAACGTACGGTATATTAAAGAAAATAGTCCAAATAACAATATCACACAAATAGTCTTTCAAATAATGCCTTCTTCTCATATAAGTGTCCTCCTTGTGTGTATGCCCTTGCAGTGTTAATTTAATATAATTGGCTCGTGCTCCCCCACTATCACATACTGGCTCACCTGATAGCATGTGACTTTACAAGTACTTACAGGACTTATAGTTATATCTCACAGGTTCTCCTTCTTCCTATGTATAGATCCCCTCATAGCATGTCAGTGTTAGCCGTGGCACAATAGAAAGAAAGAAAATCACCACAATCGTCCTTATAACGTTTAAAAGAATTAAATATTTTTATTTAAAAATTCATACAATTGACTCACATTTTTTTAGGTGTTTACAGCGCACCATACTACTCCTGCATAGTTAAAAATCATCTATGTCCAAGTCACTGAAACACGACACCAGCTCAGCAATATGTGTTAAGTATCGTCTCCTTCTGATACTCAGCGTTGTGACGTCAGTATGCCCCTCCCCTACGTGTTACGCCATATGGTCACATGGCTTCCTTAGGGGGATTCCTCCAAAGCTTGTTCTAACCAATAACCTCTAGAAGAGTAGGGAGCTTGGTAGGTGTACTTATGGCACTGCTTGTACTTCTATATCTTTCAAAGTTGTGGCGTCATAATATGTTTAAACCACACAGGAAAGTACCTAACAAATCTTTAAATATGGAGGGAAGAAATGTATCTTACGTACTTGCTGTGTCATGTTTATGACAGTGATAAATGCAGTGTGTTCTAGGAGCATGCTTTAACCATTGATACTGATATGCAAACTTCCTCTGAGAGTCAAGTTCACTGCAGGTCTCTTTAGGCCAATCTCCAGGAATAGCAGGAATGCAAGAGCATTAAATATCAGAATTTAAAATATTTGAATACATTTGTCTAGCACATTACAAGGGGATTCACTGCTATCTATTTACAGACTAGATCAAGAGATTGACAATCTTGAGACGCAAGAAACACAACTGTCTGCCAAGGAAGTACAGGTCTTACAGAGACTGAAGTCTGTGGAGAGAACTACAGAGGATATCATAAAGGTATGTAAAGGCTTACCAGTAATATGGTATGGTCAATCTAAGCTTTATGCCCAGGGTTACAATTCCAATTGTTTGCATAAAGCCAGAAAAATGCAGGAAATGTTTCAAATATGAGCATCCATGGATGAAGGGGGTGGTAGGGGCAAGGGGACCCTTACCTCATAGAAAACGAAGGCGCCACCAAGTGAAAATATTTCAAGTATTCCCCTTGACCTCTCACCCTAATATGTGTGTAGCCAAAAGCCATGGTACCACAGCATGAGCAACCATCAAGTTAACTGCTCCATTCCAGCAAAAAGGGTATATTCACTGGGTCCATCCGATTGGCTGTTGCCCTCAATTTGAAGCCAAAGGAGGGTCCAGCATGCAGCCAGACTTTCAGGATAGAGTTCTTATGGTTCTTGCCTACACAGATATGTGGAAATGTGTGTCCATTCAGCTAAAAGAGCTTTTGTGAAGGCAGGTATTGATGTTGAATGAGAAACCTCTGGCTCACAATCGGTATTCTAATTCATCCCAAAGATGTTCAGTAGGGTTGAGGTCTTTGCAAGCCAGTCAAGTTCCTTCTCACAAATTTATCAAAAAATGTCTTTATGGCTGGCTTTGTGCACAGGGGCACAGTAATGTTAAAACAGAAAAGTTGTCCCCATTTTACAAAATGCCATTGTTCTGTATGCTGTAACATTAACAGTACCCTTCACTGAACACAGGAACTAAAATATAGATGTTGCCAAAGCTTTTATATTATTTACATAACTTCCCAATCTGGATCCCTTTAGGGTATTTTATCAAAACTCATTATTTTCAGAGACTTGATTTGGAGAAACAAAACTTGCAGGATTAATTTGAGCTCCTACAGTACCCTAAAAATTCAGGAGACCTTGCAGCCCCAAATGCCTGGGTGTATTTTATTGCTGCCCAACTACAACATCTGACAGGCTGGCACCGTGGGAACCACTGTACCCCATCTTTCAAAATACAGTAAAACCTTGGTTTGAGAGTAACTTGGTTTAAGAGTGTTTTGCAAGACAAGCTAAATGTTTTAATACATTTTGCCTTGATAAACAAGCAATGTATTGATATACAGGTAGTGTCATGTCACAACTGAGTATAAAAAAGAGAAGAGAGGCGCCTCTAATGCCGCGTACACACGATCACTTTTTGTGATGTAAAAAACGTTGTTTTATCTCACGAAACAAAACAACGTTTTTCAAACTTCATTTTGAAAAACGATGTTGCCTACACACCATCGTTTTCTGAAAATGCTCTTGCAAAGCGCGGTTACGTAAGACACGTTCGACGGCACTCTGTTCCATTGAAGCTCCCGTCTCATAACTTGCTTCTGAGCATGTGCGGGTTTAAAAACGTTGTTTTAAACGTCGTTTTGCCCACACACGGTCATTTTTTGTGAAACAAAAGAAGACATTCTGAAAAACGACACAAAATATTCAAGCATGTTTGAATTATTTTTTGGTCGTTTTTCAGAACATAAAATGACGTTTTGCCCACACACGATCATTTTAAATGACGTTTTTTAAAACGTTGTTTTATTTCATCACGCGGCAACAGTGTAGTAATATGGTTACATTTAATGAAGGTACGACATTAGCAATTCACATGGTTGATAAAAAGAAGCACATCTAAATATGCAGGCATCCGGGTGTAAAGCTGTCCACATAGACCATCGACATCATCCCTTCCACACTGTGTTTCACAAGTGCTTCAAGCCTCGCTTTCAGATCGCTCTACTGCAGGGTAATCTTCCCAGTCATGATTTCAGACTGACAGCGGTGAGAGCCGGCGGTGCGGAGGACGGTCTATGTGGACAGCTTTACCCTGGATGCCTGCATGCTTAGATGTGCCTCTTTTAATCATCAACCATCTGAGTTGCTAAATGTTGTACCTTCATTAAATGTAACCATATTGCTACACTAAGAGTCAGTTTACACACAGGCGACACGACTTCGGGGGCGGCTCTGCAAGTCATCCTGAGGACGACTTCAGAGGCGATTTGCAAAACGACTTCTGTATAGAAGTCAATGCAAGTTGCCCCGAGCCGCCCCCGAAGTCGTACAGGAACCAAATTTCTAAGTCGGAGCGACTTGCGTTGCTCCTATTAGAACGGTTCCATTGCAGTGCATGGGACGCGACTCGTCAGGCCGCTGAGACGCCTGACGAGTCGCCCCAGTGTGAACCGGGTCTTAGAGGCACCTCTCTTCTTTTTTATACACTGTAGCTCCTGTTGGATTTTGCTTCTAATCCCCTTGTGGAGGCTTCTATTTGTGGATGGACACACATTATGGTTACACAACAGCAATGGTCACATTGCTTAATCTTTTTATTCTCACCTGTTGATGCGGCCAGTAAATCTGTCATTTTTAAACTTCCTTTAACAGACCAGACTGTCCAGCAAAAGTGTCAGTTAGAGGGTTGAGAGAAACCATTTACCACTGAAAGGGGGGCTTACAATGGCCGGTGCATCTAACATAACCATCTACCCAGACTGACAATGCTGCTATCTAAGGGTGTGTCCATATCTCCTCCATCCAGTGTGGAGACACCCTAAGACAGGAAGTGTGTTACTGGCAGGATCACCAGATGCAAAGAAAAGAAAAACAGACCTAAAAGAAGAAAACAAATGCAACCACCACATCTAAGGACTAGAAAGCTGCAATATAAAACTTTTTTTGTTTTTGGGTTTAATACTGATTTAATTAACTTAAAAAAAAAGCACACAAAAATATGATTTAATACAATTCTACCTGTTTTATAAAAAAATAAATGTCACAATATAGAAGTTGTTTGGTCATCTTTTTTTGTAAAATACATTTTTGCTTAAGAGAGTTAAACTGTTTGTGGACAGGGCTTGGATATACATTTTAATCTATCTATCTTAATTATTTCAGGCCGTGAAAACAGAAGCTCGTGAAGGTATGTACATGGGTGGTATTTAGTAAATAATATTATTTGTAATGTATGAATGACATTTGTAAGCATGTGCTTAATATAGTACTGTTGCTGCCTTTGTTAATTACTGTATCTCTTTGGGTTAAGTGTATTTTCAGCTGAATCAGTTTCACTATTTAGCTAATGTTGCCCAGCAGAAGTGGTGCTGCCTGGGAGGTAAGGGTTAACACTGCTGGACAGGTTTTCCCGGGCTTTTCTGAGAGGTACTGCACTCTGCTGGAAATAATATATAAAATGAAAACTGTATCTAGGTCAGGAATTTTTGGTTGCTCTGTGCATGGGTATAAAAAAGCAAGCGGCGATGGGAATGTAATTGCCCCTTGTGGAAGCCTAGTCAGTGTTTCAGGAGATGTGGACTTTGCTGTTAAATAGACTAATGAACCTTTTTCACCTTTTTAAGGTATAAGCAACTTAGGGAGAAAAGGGGAGCACCAAGGACACATCTAAAAGGGCATTTAGAGGACTTTGTACAGGAATGTATATAGAAAAATGCCTTTAAGAACTTTTATGGTACTTAAATTGCTTTGTCTGAAGTCGGTGCAAGCATGGTGCATCCAATGATCAGGGCTTAGAAAGGAATGGAGATGAGTTAGTGAAGATGCTGTACAATGGTCTAATGAGCAGAGAAGTTGTCTGGAGAAGGCTATATTGCTATTGCTAATGACTACAGTAACAATTTTGTGTGCATGTGCAGCCAGCCAATTGACAAGCGGGTGACGGAGGCCCTGGTAGTTAAGAAGCTTGGTGCTTAGGCTCCTTCCTTGGCAACCAGTTCCCCTCATAGTCGGAACAACCTCACGGCACAGGGCATTCCATGGACCTAGCATGGGAGTCATGGAGGAAGATGTAAGGAGGCCTTAGTAGATGGATAAGCACAGACAATGCACACTTGAGCTTCCTAGAAGTGAAAGGGATTACTGGATAGGTCAGCGATACTGGCTTAGAAATGTTGTAAAACTTAGGTGAAGAAGTGTTCTGAAGTGTAATAAGGAATTGTGTCCATAGTGAACAAGATGAAGTGTTACAAAAGTTACCCACATATTACAAAGAGTTAACTGGAGTTTGGAGTACATAGAGTTCTGGAGGAGGAGCCTCGCTTTCAAGTTCAAGCCTTAACTCTGTATCAGTGTGAAAGTTGGCCTCATCCAGCCATTGGGAGCACTAGTGAGAGCACAATCCAGGTCCCACATTTGGGCGCAGAAAGCCTGGCCCACACAATGCATTGGTATTTTTTTGGGCATAGTGATCTTAGGAGTGGTAAATTATAGTTTGAGCCCTCGATAAGGTAACTGCAGCACTGGATCAGTAAAATGTAAATAGGATTGCTGCTACTTCCGACCAGCCCAGGTAAATAAACGAAAGAGAGCTGCCTCTGCCTACATGTCTTCATCAAATAATAAATAAATTAAAAAAATAAAAAAAATAAACAGTGCCCATGCCCCCCCTGCTTACGCGCAGAAGCAAACTCATAAGTAGGTTGCATACATTGTTCACACCACATATGTGAGGCAAACGTTATAGCAAGAGAAATAATTCTAGCACTAAACCTTTTCTGTAACTCTGATCTGGTAACCTGTAAAAAAAATTTAAAGCACGCCTATGGAGATTTTTATATAGTATTGTATATTTTTATATTATAGTTTGTTGCCATTCCACGAGAGTGTACAATTTTACAGCGTGACATGTTTGGTATCTATTTACTCAGTATAACATCATCTTTTATATTTTACCAAAAAAGAGGGTTATATATTGTGTTTTTGTACATTAAAGTGTATTTTTTCTCCCCAAAAAATTGCATTTGAAAGGTCGCTGCACACATACCGTGTGACATATTTTGCAATTGCAATGACCACTATTTTATTCTCAAGGGTATATATATATATATATATATATATATATACACACACACACACAGTATCTCACAAAAGTGAGTACACCCCTCACATTTTTGTAAATATTTAATTCTATCTTTTCACGTGACAACACTAAAGAAATTACACTTTGCTACAATGTAAAGTAGTGAGTGTACAGCTTGTAAATTTGCTCAAAGTAACTCAACGCACAGCCATTAATGTCTAAACTGCTAGCAACAAAAGTGAGTATGTCTGAATTGGGCCCAATGGGCCATTTTCCCTCCCCGATGTCATTAGTGTTACAAGGTCTCAGGTGTGAATGGGGAATGGTAAATTTGGTGTTGTCACTCTCACTCTCTCATACTGGTCACTGGCAGTTCAATGTGAACTAAAAAAGGGGGGGGGTGGGACTTTAACCTCCCTGGCGGTATGATTCTTTCAGATTTTAGGTGCTGAAAGCGGTACCATTATTTGCAAGGAAATTTGGCGTTTTGTACTGAAGGTTTGTAATTCTTAGGAATAACTCACTTAAATCTGACCAAACAAGAGTCTAATAGGCATCCCGGGTATGAAATTTTTTAAAAATGTTTTTTATAAATTATAATATAATAAAGAATTATAAAAATTTATAACAAATAATAATATAATTATAGTAAAAAATTATTCAATAATGTAATCAAATCAAAATCACTGAAAGTTGCTCAGTTGCAGAATTGTCGCTGTCATTATTTATTTACTTTATGACGAATTTCCCCACAAATCGCTATCGCTAAATTCTGCAAGTGATTATAATTTATTATCGCTGTTTTCTATCTGATCTAAAACCATTTTTGACATAAAGGGACACTTTTGGTTGCTATGGGCAATCTACAGTTTGCAGGGAAAAAGAACAGTTTTTATTATATAAAAGGACATGTAGGGCACTGGGCAGACCACTAGGGACATGGGGGGTGTGTATTTTTTTACATACAGTACTGTAATCTATAAGATTACAGTATACTGTATGTAATGTGTTTGTTTCCTTTTTTTGAATATGGCGCCGTTCTCCGCCCCCGTGCGTCGTAAAGTCGCAGGGAATGGAGATCGGTGGCACACGGGGACACTGTGTGAATCGAGCGAGCACCCGCTCGCTCACACAGCGTGGATGCATCGCTGGATCCAGGAAGAAGGTAAGTAAACCTTGCCTGTGCACTCAGCGAGGCGAGCCCGAGTCTGACTCAGAGTTACCGATCGCAGCATGAAAATCTAACCCCGAGTCAGACTCGGGAATACCGCCAGGGAGGTTAATTGAGACATATGGGTCACATGTCTCCATCCCTAAATCTGCATAAAGAAAGGGGAGGGTTTAAGGAATTTAAATGACGTGAGTACACATGGCTAGAAGACGAGTAGATCAAAAACATGTTTTTATTGGTGAAACAAGTAACATGGAAAAATTACATGATACATGCAGCAATAAATAAAATTGTCAATCACATAATTCAGACCATATATATGAACAAATTAGACATTAGTGTACTCACCTCAAGTCCCCAAAACACCCTCTTTCTTTCTGGAAGTTCAACATGGAACCTCATGGCAAAGGATGCTCTGAGGATCTGAAAACAATTATTGTTGTTCTACATAAAGATGGCCTAGGCTATAAGAAGATTGTCAAAACCCTGAAACTGAGCTGCAGCACGGTGGCCAATACCATACAGCAGTTTAACAGGAAGTGCGCATGCTCAGCATCATATCCAGAGGTTGTCTTTGGGAAATAGATGTATGAGTGCTGCCAGCATTGCTGCAGATGTTGAAGGGGTGGGGATGTCATGAAGGGGTGGGCTGCATGAAATTGGTCTGCATGGCTGTCGTCACAGAAGGAAGCCTCTTCTAATGATGATGCACAGGAAAGCCCTCAAACAGTTTGCTGAAGTCAAGCAGACTAAGGACATAGATTACTGGAACCATGTCCTGTGGTCTGATGAGACCAAGATAAACTTATTTGGTTCAGATGGTGTCAAGCATGTGTGGTGGCAACCAGGTGAGGAGTACAAGTGTGTCTTGCCTACAGTCAAGCATGATGGTGGGAGTGTCATTGTCTGGGGCTGCATTAGTGCTGCCGACACTGGGGACCTACAGTTCATTGAGGGAACAATGATTGCCAACATGTACTGTGACATACTGAAGCAGAGAATGATCCCCTCCCTTCAGAGACTGGGCCACATGATAACGACCCCAAACACACCTCCAAGACTATCACTGCCTTGCTAAAAAAGCTGGGGGTAAAAGTGATGGACTTACCAAGCATGTCTCCAGGGAATCCTCAAATGGAAGGTGGACGTAGCGGTCTCTAACATCCACCAGCTCCATGATGTCATCATGAATTAGTGGAAGAGGACTCCAGTGGCAACCCGTGAAGCCCTGGTGAACCCCATGCCCAAAAAAGATAAGACAGTACTGGAAAATAATAGTGGCCACACAAAATATTGACACTTTGGGTCCAATTTGGACATCTTCGGGGTGTACTATTGGCTGTGTGTTGAGTTATTTTGATGGGGCAGCAAATTGACACTGTTATACAAGCTGTACACTCACTACTTTACATTTGTAGCAACGTGTAATTTCTTCAGTGTTGTCACATGAAAAGATATAATAAAATATTAACAAAAATGTGAGGGGATTCCAAGTTATTTTCTAGCAAAAAAATCAGATTTTTAAACTGAAAACAAATGTGTCATTATAGGCCTTGTCTTCAAGTGGGTAATTTTTCTTTACCCCCCACTGCTCTGTTTCTTCACAATTCTTATACAGTAGATATGGAGATGAACGAGGGCTTGTTTTAAAGTGGTTTTACTTCTTGTTCAAAATATGTAAATACTTTAGCATGCATGATCTAGGCACAGGCCCATTGTAATAGTTTTAGAAGGAGGAAAGTCAATGGGGTCAGGTTAGGAATGGGATAGATGTCATGGCATTTTTTAGGCACATGGTTTAATTTTACCATGTTTTTGTCACCAAAGACTTGTAACAGGGCTACCCTGTACTATGGATTTCAATCTTTTTTTTAACAAGAACAATTTTTTTTTTTTTTTATCAAGTTGAAAATTGCATGCCTAAATTTTACTGTCTATAATGCCTGGGCTTTTATTGTTATATACAGTATACAGTATATGTTTTATTTTCTCAATAACGATTTCTTTCACAGAACCCATAAAGGATATATATGCTGGCATACCTGACCTACCACCTTCTTATAAGCCAAAATTTGGGAGAAAAATGGAAAGTGCCCATGTTGAGAATGGAGAAGAACCAAGAAAGGGTATCTTTATTTTATGTATCACTTTCCTGTTAATTCCTTTTTCTCTAACACCAACAGACATAAACTGGTACTGAAAAACTTGCACTATCCATTGACTTGTCTACATATGGTGCTTGGAAAGAACTGCTTATGCACGGTTTATTCATAGTATTAAAGCACATTATTATGTTAATAGTGAAGAATTATTAGTATGAATAACTTTACTCTCTTAACCCCCTTCCCGCCTGCCCTGATGTCCCTTTACATCTTTTGGAACTGTTCAAGGGTGAGAAGAATGATTGGCACTGTCACAGTGGTCACATGATCGGAAGCTAGTCCCTCTGGCTACTGATCTGCAGCCCAGACAAAGTGCTGACTGTGAAAGCTCAGTCTTTGTGCTAACAGCGTGCACTAAATGCAGCACATAAACAACAGGCTGTCCAGCAACACATACACTATATTACCAAAGGTATTGGGACACCTGCCTTTACTCGCACATTAACTTTTATGGCATTCCAGTCTTAGTCCGCAGGGTTCAATATTAGGTTGGCCCTACCTTTGCAGCTATAACAGCTTCAACTCTTCTGGGAAGGCTGTCCACAAGGTTCTAGAAGTGTGGGAATGTTTGACCATTCTTTCAGAAGGGCATTTGTGAGGTCAGGCACAAAGGTGTTCTATTGGGGTGAGTGATCTGCACCTCAACCCGATAGAACACCTTTGGGATGAATTAGAGCAGAGACTTTGAGCCAGGCCTTTTTGTCCTACAACAGTGCCTGACCTCACAATTGCGCATCTGAAAGAATGGTTAAACATTCCCAAAGACACACTCCTAAACCTTGTGGACAGCCTGCCTAGAGGAGTTGAACCTGTTACAGCTACTTGGATGCCATTAAAATTCATGTGCGTGTAAAGGCAGACATCCCTATACTTTTGACAATATAGTGTATATATATCTATATAAAGATCTATCTATCTATCTATCTATCTATCTATCTATCTATCTATGTATATATATATATATATATATATATATATATATATATATATATATATATATATATATATATATATATATATATAGAGATATATATCTTTATATATAGATATATCTTTATATATATAGATATATTTATATATCTATATATATATATATATATATATATAGATATATTTTTTTTTTGTTTTGTTTTGTTTTGTTTTTGAGTGATCACCTTAAGAACAAACATTTTTTACAAAAGGTAAGAACAAACATTTTACATAGATATAAACTTTCGTTGAAACCCAAGTTAAATTCCAGGCTATTGCACAGCAACTCTATCTAAAGTGGTCTCTGATTGGAAGTGGTTGGGGGCAGGGCAGTGACGCCATGATCTCCACATCATTCAATCAGAGAACGCTTTGGATTGTTTGAGAAAATGTAACGTGTTATCTAAATGGCGTCTGTGCTGAGCAAGTAACGTCCCGTGTTCACTAAGCAGCAGGGCACCCACTTGGGATGAGACCCAAAAGCCAATGCCATCAATGTATTAGCTGTGCATATTACAGTGATTTCCAGGTTTATTCATAAGTTGTAATTTAATTATTTTTTTTTAATCAAAAACAGAATATTGTACATAAATAATGTATTTTTGTTCCAGCATTATTTGCCATGGAAATTAAAGTTGAAAAAGACACAAAGACTGGAAAGAACATAGTGTTATCCTCAATCCCGGTCCCCTCCAGTGAGTTTAAAGATACAGGAGTTAAAGTTTATGATGATGGCAGGAAATCTGTGTTTGCTGTAAGCTCTGAAGGCAAGACAGCTACAAATGACATAAACAGTCTTGCTCCCATTGAAGTAGAGGAACTCTTGAGAAAAGCTACAGAGAAGAGCACACAGTCTCCCACAGAATACCACGAACCTGTGTTCTCCAACCCTTACAACAATTCCACCCTCCATAAAGGGCAAGTTCAACAAAATGTAAATGGTCACAACTCACCCGTCACTGTGAACCAGCAAAATGGTCACAGTCCAACAGTAGTGGAAGATATATTCCCAAAGATTCAATCTGTGCCAAAAGCCCCAGTTTATTCACAGCCAAAAGTTATTATGCAAAATGGACAATCAACCCATGTAGAACCACAACTGAAAGAAGATTACCATCAAGCAGTGTTTGTTAACTCAGAAGGATACACCACCAAACACTCTACTGCTGCTAACATGGAAGATGACGTGCAAGTGCAACACAGTGTTGTCCATGCCACACCATGTTACATAGATGGCTCTGAGCCAGTTACTATGATTTTCATGGGCTACCAGCAAGCTGATGAAAATGAAAGCAGACCACTTACAGATTACGAGGGAGTCATTCGAGCAGAACTGGTCATCATTGATGATGACAATGACAAAGAAGAAGAAGCAACTGTGGAAGGACTGATTAAGCAACCGGAAACCAAAGCAGAACCCATTTCTAATCCTCCTTTGCCAAATAACGTTGCACATAAACTACCCAAACACAATGTCACACTGCACGGTCCTCAACCCTACAAGAACTCAATATCCTTACAAGAACAAGAATCTAGCCTGGGTCCTCATAACTATGTCCCAGTTTCCAAACAGATCCCAGATGATGGAACTGAGGACCCATCATTAACAGGTGAGATACGAGGGAAGAAACGCAATTGCTGTTCTATGATGTAACATTCTTGCTTGGTTCTTACCAATTTGTAATAGCAGAATTATCATGCCAGTTTAAGGTGGCTTCATTTTGAGTCATTATTATTAGAGTTGCATGATTAATTAAGGTGTTGCTAAATTTAGAAATCAAATTTCAAATATAATAGAAACAGGACTTGTTTATCAGTGAGTCACAAACACCAATCAGATTAAAATCTGCTATGGGAACTGACAGTTGGAAAGTGAAAATTGCGATCTGACTGGTTGGTTTGTGCAATTTAACTCTTATATGAGATTTACTGATAAACAAGGCAAAACATGTAGGACTTGATTTGACCTCCTATTGACAGAACAACTGTTCATACTTGCACTTACCTTACTGCAACAACTCAGGGAAACCATGCAGGACTTTTGTGCACACTGATATCAGCCTACATTTTTTTTTTATACTGCATCTGAGTTGTTTTGTGCACACTGCTTTTTGAATGCAAAAGCAACAAAAAGCAGTTCAAGGCAACTCAGAAACTGGTCCATGCAGTTTAGGATCAACCACTTGCTTACTGGGCACATATACCCCCTTCCTGCCCAGGCGAAATTTCAGCTTTCGGCACTGTCAAGCTTTGAATGACAATTGCGTGGTTGTGCAACGTGGCTCCCAAACAAAATTGGCGTCCTTTTTTCCCACAAATAGAGCTTTCTTTTGGTGGTATTTGATCACCTGTGCGTTTTTTATTTTTTGCGCTATAAACAAAAATATAGCGACAATTTAAAAAAAACCACAATATTTTTTACTTTATACGTTAACGCTTACAAAATAGGGTATAGAATTATTATTTTTTTTATTATTATTTTTTTCTAGTAATGGCGGCGATCTGCGATTTTTGTCACGACTGCGATTTTACGGCGGACACATCGGACACTTTTGACACATTTTTGGGACATTCACATTTATACAGCGAACGGTTCTATAAAAATGCACTGATTACTGTATAAATGTGACTGGCAGGGAAGGGGTTAAAACCAGGGACATCAAGGGGTTAAATATGTACCCTGGGAGTGATTCTTACTGTGGGGGGAGGGGACTGACTGGGGAAGGTGACCGATGGTTATCCCTATGTACAAGGGACACACCATTGGTCTCCTCTCCCTAACAGGACGTGGAGCTCTGTGTTTACACACAGAGCTCCATGTCCCTGGCTCTGTGACTGCCGATCACGGGTGCCTGGAGGACATCGCGGCCACCAGGCACGTGCATCGGCACCTGTGTGACGCGCAGCCAGGGGCCGTATATTGACGGCCTCCCGACAGATCAAAGCCACCTTGTGGCCGTAAATAGTCGGCCTGCAGGATGGGAAGTGGTTACAGTAACACAAACATTTGGCAACACAGTTACCTAACTTGCATATAAGCCTGAAACTTGTGTATACAAGTCCTGGTTTACATTAACTTCTCATGGACCAAGGCGAGTTATGTGCCTTTATAACAAAGTGATTTTCAGACGACTTTTATGGAAGCTTGTTCTGAAAAAAATATAGTTGGCTAACATTGCCATACTTTCCTTCTGAAAATGCTTGCTGCCTGCTGTCAGCGGATCCAGCTGTCCTTGGTCTAAATTGCTTGCTCCAGGCCACTGGTGTAAAGTATTTATTCCAGAGACAACCAGGTAAGTAGCATTTTCAGAATGAAATCAACATATGCAGCCTGTCCTTGTTTTCTCTGTTTGCCCCTTGACACAAAGGGCATGGAGCGGTAATCTTTTTTGATGAAGCAATGTCTTTACGACACTGATTTTTATCAGTGTGGAGTACACGTCTTCAACTCTCGGGACGTTTACCGTGTCTTTGCTGTAGAGACCTGATCACAGCAAGTATATAGCACACCTATGGATGTATACTTTGTGCACACACCTCATTTCACATTTTAATGTCTAAAATATTAAACACTCTCAGGGAACTGTTATATATATTTCTTAAACTTGCTTTTCTTATTGCAAGACATTTTCACAAGCTATACAGAAACTACATTACACTTGTAGACTACAAATAATATGACCATTATTACTGTGATAAGCGATATACCATGGAAATGTATGCAATCTTCAAGTGACGGTTAATGATTGCTTATACTTATTTCCATTGAACAAGTACTGTATATTTTTCAGAATATTTACACATTCAACACATATTCTGATTTTTATGTAGGATGAATTACTTATGACATCGGCACAATCATTTGATTAGCCTTACGTGTAAATCTTAAGAATCATACATTTTAACAATCAAAAGAATGATGCTATTAAAATCACTGGTAAACAGCCTTCTTTCATGACGATATTAATATTTTGTGCGCTTTAAATTTACAATACAATTATTGTATTTTAATTTAAATAGGAAAAGATTCTTGGGTATCTACCAAACCTATGACAACAGCATGAATAATGTCTACCCAAGTATGGTATTCAGTTTTTGGCAGACTTAAAAAGAAACACCATAGGGTTTGCTATGGTACTCAAGGACTCAGATGAGAAGACCTCTGACTTTAAGCCTAGGTTCACACTAGCCTGCACGGTAAAATGCAGTGTTTTATTTTTTAGGTCTGAACACCTGCTTCAGCCAGTAACCCCTTTCCACCCACAATTTGTACATTAGCTTTCTCCATGCTGGGAATACGTTTATAACCCCATTCCTCTTAAAAGCCAACAGCCAACACTTTGTGTGGCTGGTAGCTGTCAGCCCCAGGCTGTCACTGACCTGAGGCAAATATATTTAGATTATGTGATCATTGTGTCAGCTATGACAGAGTAATCACATACGAGCCAGATTTCTGCATAACCATATCCCAGATCAGCAGGGTTTCTAGAGGCAGCGCACAGCCACTGACGCTCAAAACGGAACTAAACCCTTTGATTTGTTTCCAAAACAGTTAACATTCAAGTCATGCTGTGAATGACAATGCTCACATTTGCTTATGGATTCAACCAAACTTTAAAGTCATCAAATGGCTAGCGTCATAACTGGGGTTGCCACCTCACCCCTTTAAAACTGAACACGTTGTCCTTATTTCTTCTGAGGAATCCTCACTTCCTGTTCTTGTGTCTGTAACTCCACACAGTAATGCAAGGCTTTCTCCCTGGTGTGAAGTGTCATGCTCGTCCCCTCCCTTGAGGGGGGAGGGGGCGAGCAGGAGAGTCAGGACGCCCACTAACACACAGCTCCTTTCTCTATCTGCAACATAGAGAGCGTCCTGATTCTCCTGCTCGCCCCCTCCCCCCTTAAGGGAGGAGGCGAGCACAACACTCCACACCAGGGAGAAAGCCTCACATTACTGTGTGGAGTTACAGACAGAAGAACAGGAAGTGAGGATTTCTAAGAAGAAATAAGGACGTTTAAAAGCAAAATCAAAGGATGAGGTAAGTGAAGGAGGACTGCACTAAGGTAAAGGAAGCTATTTAGGGGATTTTTTTGTTACCTTTACAACCTCTTTAATCAGCCACAGAACCTGTGAAGTTAACATGTGTTCGGTTTTAAAGGTAGCAACCCTTTTTATAACGAATCACGTGTGCAGCATCATGGCAACTGCAGATCAGACAGAGGCTATGATGGCAGCTTCATTGTCTGTAAAGGATAGGAGGGTTTAGTTCCACTTTAAAGGATAGATTTACATTTACCAAAATGTTACACCCATATTTAGGGCTTGTAATCACCAGCCCCCTCAACCCTAGAGCCTCTGTAACAGCAGGGGGGATCTTCTCTCCACAGCTGCTGTTACATTTAAATTGATGCGACTGTGAACGATTAAACTACAAGTAATTTCTGCCATTGTGGCAGATGGACTTGTAGTTCTCAATGGACTAATCATGGGCCAATCAGCGCCTTATTATAGTCCATTGACACTTCCTGCAGCTCAATAACTGTTTGCCCATACAGAGGTACTGGCAGAGAGGTATAGGTAGTAGTAGTACTAATCGAAAGGCTCCTGTGAAAAAATAAAAATAAATGCACTTATTTTTACCTGCAAAATCATGTGTATTTATTTATTTCTATCAAAGGTGAACTTAGCCTTTAATGAAAGTAACACATTCCTAATGTTATTATCAGTCCTCCACAATTAAAGAGTGAAAAGAGGGAAGGCACTAAAGTCTATTGGGGGGGGGGGTTAAAATGCTAGCTATCAGTGTGTTCCAGCTATCCCATTTTGGTTTTGTATGTATATAAACATGAAAATTTGAATGGGCAGAGCATGCCTGTTAATGGAAAGATTATTCCTCAGATAGATCTTTTAGCAGCTGAATTGTGCCTGCTGAATTGACTGCAGTGTAATATAGGATAGGGTGACCAGACATCCCCAGTTTCCGGGGACAGTCCCCGGATTGAGGACACTGTCCCCGGACCAAGTCTAGCTTAGGGGGGTGTATTTTTTCCCATTACCTGCGCCCCTTTCTGATGATCATGTGCTGGTCAGAGCGGAGGGAATATTTCTTCAGTTTCGGGTGCATGCCCGTTCCACTCCGCTCGCATGTTCTTCTGCCTTCGCTGAAGTCCCGGCCAGCCGCCTGCCTTCCCTGGCAGAGTGATCTTCCTCCACTGCCCACCCAGTAGTAGCCGGGGGCCCGGAGAGTAAGACATGACAGGTTGTGAGGCGGGTGGCGACGGGCAGAGAGTCGCTTATTGCAGTCATTACTAGTAAAAAAGACCCCGGATTTCATTTAAAAAATCTGATCACCTTAATATAGGAAGGAATGTGGGAGGGAAGGACATACTAACAAGTGTGAAGTTTCATTTTAAAATGGATCTGATACTTGTGATGGCTGAGGCTCCTAACCAGGACTATTGTCACATCTATATAGGTCCTACATAACATCATGCAGTCACTAACCGCCGTGAACCTAACATCATGTCTGGAATACAGCCAATGCCATTGTCCTGCTAGGATAGGAACCTCTGCTAAGCTTGCTAACAACTTCCATGACAGATTTCCTTTCAAGAAAAAAAAACAAGTTTACAGGAAAATCTTGATATCTTATGTGATCACATTTTGGAAGTGCTTTTAACTTTCCATTTTTTTTTAAATCTCAACCGTTGGCAAGCCAGCTTTTTCCTTTTTTTTTATATAAATTACATAAAGAAAATATGGCTCTGATTCTGTTCTTTTTGTCTACAGCATTGAGGATTA
This sequence comes from Rana kukunoris, assembly GCA_029574335.1. Lineage (NCBI taxonomy): Eukaryota > Metazoa > Chordata > Amphibia > Anura > Ranidae > Rana > Rana kukunoris. Next base: position 131,871,264 of record CM056055.1, on the reverse strand, counting down.
GAATGGCCAAGCTGGGGAAAAAAGTGATATAAGACTCATAACTACATAAAGAGATATGGATGAAGAAGAGCCCCAGAATTTTTGTGTATACTAGTTTTTCATGGACTTTCTTCTTGTTCCTGCGACAGACAACCCATTCATGGTGCTCCAGTGGTTCAACAATAGCTGGAGAGTCACTGGTGTTCATCGCCTATACTTCAGCTTTCTGTCTATTGCTATGCAAGCTCATGTGTTTTTATATAGGAATATATTATTTTGTTTTAATAATGAAAGGCAATTCCTTATGTAACAAGGAAGATACATGCCATCAGTGTCATTTGTTATTGCATTTACTTAGTCATAAAAACAGAAGCAGATCCAGGCAAGATTTGTCTCAATTTTCCACCTATTCACAAGCTTGGTCTTACATCATGAAAGAATGCTGGCAAATTAAATATCAAACCTGCATCATAATCACACTAATTGAGAGTTACATAATTACTGGTGAATTATTATTTTTCTGTGTGTCTGTGAAGCAGACAAATACTGCACTGCCAGTGGTGATGGGTTTATAAACAATGTTGCCTCCTGAATGCTGTCTGTTGTACTGCATCAGATTATATATTCAGACATAAAAGGTGCTTATGCATCTGAAGTTCCAGCCACTTGACCCATGTAAAGGTTGGAAGGGCTCTTTAATGTTTTGGCCATACATGTATATTAGCATGTCTGAAAACTCAAATGTTTGGTATTTAAGTTGAACAGGAAACAGGTGCAACAGCATTACACAGGAAATGGTGGCAACAGCTATGGGATAACTGTATATATACTTGACAAATGGTGTTGTATAACCAGATGTTTTATTCTGTCTAGTCAATGTCTGAATGGATTTTGACAAGTCATGGGAATTGTTTTCATATACTGTTTGATTATTGGCGTTAAAACAACTCTGTGAGCTACCATGACTACCATGAGAGTTTCAAGAAAACCATCATAAATTCTCAGCAGTCAAGTTACAATTTTCAGTAATGTTTATTTCTTACTAATTTTTTTTAAAATGCATAAATAGTGATAAAGGTAAAACTACTACATAAAGTATAGTAGTATTGAATGCAAAAAGTAAAAGGTTTATTCAATTTATTGCATTTCATTACCACCATGAGCATAATCTTTAGGGCAAGACTGGAATGTCGGTGGCTGTAGATCAATATAGGTGATAATGCCATTATCTTTACTGTAGCTACTGCTTTTATTGGCTTCCCATATAAGATGATGTCACTGGAAAGACAAGTATCAAGGTGACCACACATAAGTGCAATTATTTTAGATATTCTCTGTTGACAAATGAAACATAAAGATGCTCCCCCTTTTTTTATGCCCTGTACACACGACCGGGCTTTAGCCCGACCAAACTCGAAGGAATTCCATCGGAGGAAAAGAGAACATCTCTATGTAAACTTCGATTGATTTCCTCGAAATATCCGACGGAAAAACTATGATGGGCATACACAGTCAGAATTTTCTTATGGAAAAAGTCCGTCTGACTTTTTCCATCGGAAATTCCGATCTTGTGTACAAGGCATCAGAGGAACTATAGACCGGATGAGATTCAAGAAGCGTTTGTGTGTAGGTCCACAACGGCAAGTGAATGCAGTTAAATGGGAATGTAGCCAAATGTATTGTAACTTGTCTATTCATATCGGAGAAGAAGAATGGCTACATGACACTTGTGTACCAACAGCTTCAGAAAGTATTTCTGATACCTGAGGACTGTTCCTCCTTCCTAAAATATTTTGAGACACCTTTCAAGTCAGGCATTGACCTTGTTTTTATTTTGTTGATTGGTATGCCCACAGCCACGCACACAAATATATTGTTACCCGGCTAATTCATTAAATAAGAAGAAGACATGGCTGCTGTACTGGTATTTGCTTTAAAATTCAGCATTAATAGGCAAATTGTAGGTGAAATTAGCTTCAGTGTGTATCTAGCATGACAGGCATTCCACTTTCTCATGAGACAAAGAGATCAAAGTATGGTGGAACATTTTTGGATGAACCCATCACTAATGCCTCTTACACACGGTTCGATCGTTGGCATGAGATTGTCTGTTGACAGACTGTTGTCCTAAAATCTTACCATTAGTACGTTCCTTTTGACAATTGTTGTCCAATTTTCTGCCAACAAATGTTGGATGACAGGCTAGTAAATTGTCGGCAGACAACGGTTTGACATCAGATTTTTGTATGGTCAGTACACAAATCCGTCACACAAAAGTCGAAAGTACAAACATGCATGCTTGGAATCAATGCTCACCAAACACAAAATTAGCAGAAGGGGCCCAAAGGGTGGCGCTCAAGAGCTGAAACTCCTTGGAGTACATCACTATGTTCATGTTTGTTCCCCGACAATTATGTACCGTTAGTATGCAAGACAATATCCTGGCACACTCCATTTTCACAAAAATCAGTGCTCGTTTGGCCAACAATCATACCGTGTGTACGAGGCTTAAGACTCAGTCATTCCATATTCTCTATTCAGTTGCATTGCAAACAGGATTATTCCATGTATAAAACAACTTGCTCCAGACAATAATCAGTATGGCAATGGGCATATATCATTACCATTCCTCTTATGTAACTATTACTGACTATAGACAGTTGCAATTGCAGAAGATATCACTTGACAATTAAATCAATTTTCTTTCTTTTGTTCTGCTTTCATATTTTAGCATCAGTGTTAAACATTGTAAATGTTAATGACTCGTTAATTTTCTGCTCACAAATTAGGATAAATTGCTTATTTTACTTGGGTTAAATAAACAATAAAGCCTTATTGTCACAGAGGAACTCCAGACAAAACTCCTCATACATATTTTCAAGATGCACCGTTGAAAGAAAAATAAACAGCCTGAGACACAAACTTTAAATTGCAGAAAATGTTGATTAATTCAACAGCAGATCCTCCTATATTCACAAGTGCCATTATGGAAAATATCCACATTTCATAACCTTGAGCGTAGGTATTTCTGCATAGTAGTTAATAAAAAAAACTGTTAGGCAGTTGCAAAACAGCACATTAACATAAGCCTGGAACTAAAAGGAAGGTGTTTAAATTGATCTTTAAAGTATAACTAAAGTTTTTTGGTTTTGGGGTTTTGGATAGAGAGAAGATGGTTTAGAACACCAGTTTTTATTGCTATATGTGTCCATGTTAGGGAGATTAACCCCCTCTCTTTGTCCAATTGACTATTATCATTGAAAGTGAATGTAAAATAAAATCTCATATTTTGGGTTGAGTGGTCCCCAGAAAAGTAATAGATGGTAAATCTTACAATAGGGACACTAGATCTGGTGACTTAGGGGTCCCCAAGAAATGTTCTTAATTTGCAGAGATTTCTCCTGTTTAGCTATGGGACAAGAATTGAAGGTAAATCTTCCCAATGGGACAAGGATGGCAAAAATAAACCCTATAGGGGTATAACCTTCCCTTGCCCTATCCAAAATGACAAAATACGTTTTTGCTATATTTCTTGTTTAAGCTGATTTCTATTCGAGCTCTACAGTAAAAAGTAGACAACACAAAGTGCCTGCAATTCTTATGTAGGCAGCTACCAATTGGTGATGTACCATGCAGGTGCATTGGATAACTTGATTATTGACCAAGGTAGGAGATTTTGTTCCTAGTTCCATGTGAAACTAATTTTAGTAAATCAGCTACACATGCTGTGACAAAGACTTTTAATTGACCACAATTATTCTCCACCAACAAAAATGCTAAGGAGGGCGATTATATGGATTGTTTTTAACTGCTATTATATAGTATGTATATGTTTATTTGCAAATTTTGTCCCAGCTAGAATCCTCCTTTACTGTTATTTATCCACAACCCTGCTGCCTCCAACACCAGGATCTTTTAAACAAAGGTGGGAAAAAATTACACTTGCCCAATACAAACAGAAAAGTAGATCCACTAAACTAGTGGTTCCCCAATTTTTTTTCCCATTTAGGTAACCCTTGGTGGCTGCCTATTAGTATAAGTTGTACTCCTCGCTGGGATGGGGTCAATAACAGTACAAATATCACATCACACTGAATGATGGATGTGACTAAAGTGCACTAACAGTGGGAAGGGTTTAACGTGGAAGGTAAAATGCCACTGTGTAGGTGTCAGTAAGAGAAAAAAATAGAGCTATGCTGGTGTAAGTGGGATGAAAGACAGAGGCTGGGGAATTCTTTGGGGTGTGCCATATTGGAGTGCTGTGTCCAGTATTCAGGCCTGTTTGGGGTGCAGCCTGTGACACCGGATTATAATAAAAACTGTGGAATGTGTCATAAAGTGCAAACTTTACCAAAAAAATGTTTTTTAAATATTTAAATGTTTGCTAGTGATAGTTCATAGGGTCGTTAACACCTCTCAGTTATATAAAAGTCTTTCTGAAATCTCCAACAAATTCCTCAATGTGTCCCACCACCAATCAAATGCACTCACCAGAGCATATGGCTGCACAAATTCTAGGCAGCAACCTGGGCTCAGTGACATCCTCCAAAAACCAACATTATGACCTTGGAGACAGCCCCTTTTAAAAGATGACCCTCTACAGACGGCAATGTCCGGACTCTTTCATCACTGAAAATAACAGATGTTTGGCAGGACTATGTGGAACAGATGCAATATATATATTGTAGTATTTAAAGAATATAGTGAAAAAATAAAGAGTAAAAGTGAAATAAATGTGATCTTAACAAAAAATATATAGTGATAACATTTCTCAACTGTGTGTACCACCAGCAATCCAATGCACTCACCAAATCAGATTGCTGCACAAGAATGTTAACAGCAAAAAGGCACAGCAGAAATCATCCGTTCCTAGCAATTCACACTTTACAATTGTTTTAAAGAAGTAGTCCTCTCAATATGGCATCGACCAGATATGTATCACGTAGTCTAAATAAATGGTAGGACACAACCTTGGCCTCTGCTAATGCTTTGTAGGCTTCCAGATCTAAACAGCGGTACTGCAAGAACCGGAAATTGTGCAGAGGGGTAAATAAATTGATTGAAGAAGAGTGAAGACTCAGCAATTCCTAAATGCTTCTGAGTCTCTCCAACCTTAATGAGCATTTTTTCATAAGGGTAGCTTGGTCCAAAGTCATTGGCAGCCTCATCTACTGACCCAGCAAGTCTCCATTTGTCACTCAAGAGGGGACTTTTCTGTCTAACTTCTCATACAAGAATTCTTCAACCCGTGCACTAGGATTGGGCTGTAAAGCCTCGTACACACGACTGGTTTTCTCTGCAAAAACCAGCAAGAAAACTGCTTCTTGCCGAGATTCCCATTCGTGTGTACGAGGCATTCAGGTTTCTCGTCTGGAGATCTGGCCAGAATCTCGACAAGAAAAAAAGAGAACCTGCTCTCTTTTTTCTCGTCAAGATTCTTGTCGGCCTGTTTCCCGACGAGAAACCCGAGAGTGTGTATACTTACTTGTCGCCGTGGAAACCCGCGCATGCTCGAAATTACTTAGACGCATGCGCCGTAGCTTCCACGGCATAGGTAGGATGAAGCAAGATGACGGCGACGAAATCGAATGTGACAAGCGCATGCTGGTCGTACGCGATGACATCACCGCATTTTTTTCTTTCAAGAGAACTGCGGTTGTTTTGAAGCGAAAGTCTGTACACTCTGGTTTTTCCTGACGAGATTCTCGGTCGTGTGTACGAGGCCTAAGAGAACCTCTGTCTGGTGCATGATCTTCTCAGTCCAGTTCTTTGTATTGGCAGCTCTTGTCAATAGGATCTCAAAGTGAGCATCCAGCTCAGTCTTCTCAGCTTGACCAAGCTTCTCTCTGTAAACTGCACAGGCCTGGTGAACATAATTCCGGCCATTTTCTTTTTGTGAGCACTGCACTTTTTATTATATTGCATAGCAAGGGTTTGGGCATATTTACTATTAGTGCTAGCAGCTATTTTTTCCATGAAGGCTCCTCTTTTATTTTGTGACACTGGATTGCCTGGATTTTGGGATTGCTGTGGGTTGGGAGGCTAGGTATTTCTCCACAAAGGGTGTCTGGGCCATGAATCATGCAGATGGAGCAAGGTTACAAGTCTGGTGGCTCATCTGTATGTTGCAATTTAGGGAGGGCCACAACAATGCTTTCAATGCTCCATGGAAAGTTTAGTGGAGTGGGTCTTATCTTAAGGAGGCAACTTAATGGACTGGGAGATAAGGTGGGTCATGGCAATTCTGGTGCTGCTCGGGACTCGGGTCTCACAGTCTTTGTTCTATGCTACTTCATTTTCACACCAGAGTGCAAAAGGCAACATCCACACTTAATACGGGAAAAGGACATATCACTCCAGCAGGGACCAATTGAGGTGCTGGCAGCTGCAACTATAGGATAAGTGTCAGAAAACATGGTCACAGACTTCTCCCTGCCACAGCCTTGTACTTTGTGGACCAAACAAACAGAATTAAAGCCGTTTTAAACCCAAAAGCAAACATTATATTGCAGCTTAAGCTGTGATGGCTGCATATTTTCTATTTTTTAGGCTTTTTTCTTCTCTTTTCACCTGGTGATCCGGCCTGTAAGTCTCTTTTTTTTATAAGAACAAGCTCTCCTGTAGATAGATCAGTTTATAGAGACGAGGCAATCGATTTAACACTGGCAGGGGTGCCTTCAATGATCATCTTTATTAAATGATATGTAAAACTTTTATCCTAAATAGAAAAAAAAAATCAGTTTGCTGCAACTGAATATAGAGTGCTAGCTGAAGTTTGTCATCAATTTGTTTGTGTATTTAAATCTGCTAGTACATTGACACTACCACCTACCCCATACTGACAATGCTGCAGTCTTCTTTGCCCTCCTTTACCGAGAGTGTGGACATTTTAATACAGGAGGTGTACTGGTCAGATGACCAGGTAAAAAACCCTAATAAAATAAAAAAATTTATAAAGACACTACATTTAACGATTGGTAAGCTGCAATACATAAAATTTTTGGTTTAATAATGCTTTAAGTACGGACACTGCCACAGCTCTTTTCTGCCATTAAAAAAAAATGTTTTCAAGCATTGGCAGCTAAAACTCAATATCCTGGGGGGGACGGGGACGGGTGGTAAACCAACGCCAAGCCCCCCTTCCGTGGGAGATGGACAATCAGAGTCATCCTTACCTTAGGAGGCAGATGACAAGGATCCATCCGGGGGGGAAGGGCTACTGCCCCGCGTTGCTACTCCTCGCTCCGGGGCCGTTGCTTCTCCTCTCAGCCAAACAGGAAGTGGGTCCTGAGACCCAATTGGCCGGGAGTCCTAAGACTACCTGGTCAATCAGGTCTCAGGACACGCTTCCTGATTAGCCAGGGGGAGAATCAGGAAGAATCACGAATATTAATTTTCTACTACCACACAACTGGGTGGGCTCAGGGCACAGAGCCTCAGGCTCTAATCATGTGCCTCAAAAGACAAAAAAACATAGAAATCCATGCATCCGGCACCCTGCCTGTAGATTAAGGGCCGGGCGCATGGATTAGGGGGGCGGAGCCCCGGCGTCCTGTATGGACGGGCCGCCACTGTTTTCAAGTACCCTTTGGGGTACACCTACGCTAGGTTGAAAACCATGCATTAGAAGTCTTTTTTTGTAAAATAGACATTTTTAAAAATGTAAAAAAGCTTTTTGAGCTTGTGCTATACAATGTTTCTCAACAAAGCCAGGTGACTTGTACACACTACTATATTTCTGTTACTAATTTTATTATGCTTAACAAAAAAGTTCTTTCTATTGTTCTATGAACACTTTTATTGTGATCTATCACAAGTATTAGATCTTTTTTCTGCCAGAACTAGTCGTGACCAGCACATTTTATGCCAAATAAATTACTGATATTTACGCTGAAATATTGTTACAAGGGACTGTGCCTTAATCTGTCTTGTATATGTTTTCTGTTGTTCTTGCCTCCTCCTACTTATTTGTGTTGTATGATTTCCAAGTACATGGGGAATAAATAGTGTAAGAGAGAACAATGGTGTATTTTTCGACATTACGCTTCGATTTGCTTTAACCCTTAGCATACTGGACTTTTTGTTACACTTTAATTGTATTAGAGAGAGAAAGCGCAACTCCACTTTAGTCGAGAAAAAAAAAAACATTACCCCTGGGTGATCTATGTGCATTGCAAGGATTATAACAACCTCTGTTGCAGACAGATTCCTTCCTTGAAGATCCCTGTGCGTTTGTTTGTGCCCATGTGGGAAAGTTGAATCTAATCGGAGTGGTTTCATAATTATCAATTAGCTGTGACACCTGCAGGGCACTAATGAGGAAAGCTGCTGGGCTTGCTTCACCTTAAACAGGATTTTAAAAATAGAGCCTGAAAACTGCCTCTCATACCTCTCCAGTGTGAAAGCCTTTCACACGTGGGCGGTGCGCTTGCGGAACTGGAAAAAAAAGTCCTGCAAGCAGCACCTTTGGGGCGGTGTAAGAGCGCTACTAGACCGCCCCTGCCCATTGGAATGAAACGCCTGTAAAGTGCTTCAAAATCAGTGCTGACATTTACCTTTTCTGAAGAAAATGTTTCTCTGGGTTCAATTCTGCGCTGGCTGATGTCAGAAGCCCCTGGCTCTTCTGAAGAGGTGGGGCAGACCACTGATTCTAAAGCACTTTACAAATGTACATTGCCTTGAAAAAGTATTCATACCTCTTGAAATTTTCCACATTTTGTCATGTTACAACCAAAAATGTAAATGTATTTTATTGGGATTTTATGTGATAGACCAACACAAAGTGGCACATAGCTGTGAAGTGAAACAAAAATGATAAATGATTTTCCAATTTTTTTTACAAATAAAGATGTAAAAAGTGTGCCCCCTTTACTCTGATACCCTTTACTAAAATCTAGTGGAACCAATTGCTTTCAGAAGTCACTTAATTATTAAATATAGTCCACCTGTGTGCAATTTAATTCCAGTATAAATACAGCTGTTCTGTAAAAGATATAGGAAAAAAAACACCAAATAGGAAGCAGCAACTAAAAAGTGATATACACAAAAAATAGACAATAGAAAAAATGTAGTTGCGCTGTGATAAACTGTAAAGAACTGTATGAACTATAACGAGTGATGATAAAAAATGCAAATGAAGACTTGGTGACATCTGTGTCTTTGAGGATCCATTGAAAAATTCCACTGGTGTGTTCTGCAGTCCATGTTAAAGGCCGGGCTGGGGTTCACAGCCGCAAGCCATCTTTGCTTGCCATCTGGTAAGCCTGCATTTCTTATGGCGTCTTCACTTATGGTGGTGGATTTCCTCAACTTTTGAATTGCAGAAGAATTCATTTCAATTGTGTTTTCTTTGGACTTCACTGAATTTATGATTTAACACAGTTGTTATTGCTTCATTTGCATTTTTAATCATCACTCGTTATAGTTCATACAGTTCTTTACAGTTTATCACAGCGCAACTACATTTTTCTATTAGCTGTTCTGTAAAGCCTTCACTGGTTTGTTAGAAAACCTTAGTGCGCACACAGCATCAGGCCAAGGAACACACCAGACAGTTTAGGGATAAACGCTGTGCAAAAGTCAGGCAGGGCAAGGAGAACATTAATCAGAGAAAAGCAAAACGCTATGTGTGGCGGAAAACTAACACTGCACACCACCTTGAACACACCATCCCCACCGTGAAACATAGTGGTGGCAGCATCATGTGGGGATGCTTTTCTTCAGCCGGGACAGGGAAGCTGGTCAGAGTTGATGGGAAAATGGATGAAGCCAAATACAGGGCAATCTTAAAATAAAACCTGTTATGCCGCGTACACAAGATTGTAAATTCCGTCAGGAAAACCGTGGATTTTTTTCCAACTGAATTTTGGCTCAAACCTGTGTTGTATACACACGGTCACACAAAATTTCAACCGTCAAGAACACGGTGACGTACAATACTACGACAAGCCAAGAGAAAAATTAAGTTCAATGATTCCAAGCATGCGTCGACTTAATTCCGAGCATGAGTGTTTTTTTTGTGTGTCGGAATTGCATACAGACGATTGGAATTTCCGACAATAAATCTTCCTGTCAGAAAATTTGAGAACCAGCTTTCAATTTTTTTCTGTCGGAAATTCCGACTGAAAAAGTCCGATGTGGCCTACACGCGGTCGGAATTTCTGACCAAAAGCTCACATCAAACTTTTGTTGGAAATTCCGATCATGTGTATGTGGCATTAGAGGACAGCGACCCTAAACATACAGCAAGAGCTACAATGGAATGGTTTAGATCAAAGCATATTCATGTGTTAAAATGGTCCTGTCATTAAGACCTAAATCCAACTGAGAATCTGTGGCAAGTCTTGAAAATTGCTGTTCTCAGACGCTCTCCATCCAATCTGACAGATCTTGAGCTGTTTTGCAAAGAAGAATGAGCAAAACGTTCACTCTCTAGAAGAGCAAAGCTGGTAGAGACATCCCCAAAAAGACTTTTAGCTGTAATTGCAGTGAAAGTTGGTTCTACAAAGTAATGACTCAGGGGGGCTGAATATAAATGCACACCACACTTTTCACATAATTATTTGTAAAAAAATGTTAAAAACAATTTATCATTTTTATTCCGCGTCACAATTATTTGCCCCTTTGTGTTGATCTATTATAAAAAATCCCAATAAAATACATACCGTATATATCGGCATATAACACACACTTTCTCCCCCTGAAAATAGGGGGAAAATCACGGGTGCATGTTATACACCGATAGTGCACCTCGGACTCGGAGGGGAACGAGTGCCGCCGGAATTCACTGAGCCGTCATCTTCCGTTTACTCCGCTCTGACGTCACACACACACAGTCCTGCCTCCACCACCGGCATTGGACCAGTGTTCTGTCAATCACAGGAGCTGGTCCAATGCTGATGGCGGAGGCGGGACTGTGTATGTGACTGCCGACTCCAAGTGAACAGGAGATGACGGCTGTATAAGGAGATGGTGAATCTGCAAATGGGCATCAGGCTGCAGAGGGACACACAGGCTGCAGAGGGACATTGAATGTTATTTTGCTTCTAAGTGGTTTATTTTAATTTTTTTTCCTGAAACTTCTCTCTTGAGTTGGGCTACGTGTTATACGCCGGTGCGTGTTATACACCGATAAATACGGTATACGTTTTTTGTTGTAACATGACAAAATGTGAACATTTTTAAGGGGAATGAATACTTTTTCAAGGCACTGTATGTAGGGAGATTTGTTTCATCGCTATCATCTAAATCTGTTCATTTCACTGGGTACATGTGAGGGTTTACATCCAATTCAAGTGCACCAATAGGTATACACTTTGGGAACATATTGAAGTGAATAGTAACATCACACACAAAAAAGAAAAAGGTTTAATATATATTATATACTGTATTTTCTGGCACAAAAACGTCATTAGTAATCTCATTGAAGTTTACAACTTCCTGTCACTTCTAGAATCCTCTTCTACCTAAAATGTCTGAGAACAGGAAAAGGAACCAATGCAGTATCTGAATTTTTGTACAGGTATTGGTACTTGTACATGTAAAACTTTATTTTACATATCAAATATGTACAAATTTTAACAGCCTGTGTTAATGATTCATAAACAACATGTCAGGGAGACCAGGAGTCTCTGTAGCACCATGAACCTGTATTACAAATATAGCAAATACTTTTTTAAATACATTTTAAGATATTTCCTGAGCATTTTATTAAAATAATAGAAATTCTATAACATAGTCCCGGGCCATGAAGTTAATTTAGGGCTCGTGTATAAAAAGCATGATAAAATGTTCTCGTCGCCTGCAGAAAAACAATCAGCCTCCAACTAGCTTTTATGCAGTAAGAAAGGAAAAAACAGCTTCCAGGAATTTGATCATTACAATAATTTTCATACTCACTGGCACAAGTCAACTGCTTTTTAAGGCAAACCTTATACTTCTGTTAATAAAGCAAATTTCAAGAGCAGACTGAAATCATGGGACAATCTCATTCATATTGTTTTCTGAATTTGATGATGGCTAAACGGCTAAACTGATTCCAATATAAAGCTATGTATACGCGTTTTTTTGTCCAACCAGCAAACAACGAAATAAAATGGACAGATCCCCACATCAACACAACGGTGCTTGATGCAGGGATCCCCCCCCCCCCCGTGCTATTATATTCTGACTGGGGACTCCTCCCCACCCTCACCAGAATACACAGATCAGTGCTTGCAGTCATTGGTTTAAAGGCGGACATTCTAGCAAGACCATTAGACAGAAATCGGTTGTTAGACCAGCTTCAGTTGAACAGACAGTGGTACATGTACTGAAAGACGATCAGTTCATGCTGAACCTGCTGAATTTCGGTACGTGTACACAGGGCTCAAAGCAAACCACACATGTAGAGATCGGGCCGCCAGACCCAACTCAGATAGGCAAAGTTTGGCAGATTTTCTAGACACCCACACACCTGTACTGTTTGCAGGGTTTGATGGGTAAAGGAAGGCTGATTTGCAATTAAAAAATCAAAACAGGACTGGACAAATCCCAGCAGGCAAGTAGCTAATGGTCTTAAAAAAAATTCAGCCGACACCTAACATTTGAGATTTTCTCTACTTGTGGTCAATGGGGATGGCTCCTAAAAATTGTGCTGGTTCCTGGATTGGATAGACTTGCTCCTGAATTCCTTATTCAAGCCAATCAGCTTCTAACTTCAAGTGGTTCAATTAAAAGGGTTGTAAAGGTTTTTTTTTTTTTTCTAAATAGGTCCCTTTAAGCTAGTGCATTGTTGGTTCACTTACCTTTTCCTTCAATTTCCCTTCTAAATGTTTTTTTTCTTTGTTTGATTTTCTCACTTCCTGTTTCACCTCAGTAAGCTTGCCCCCATCATCCGAGTGGGTGGGGGGTTAGTGAGGAGGAACAGGAAGTGAGAAATTCAGACAAAGAAAAAAAAACCTTTAGAAGGGAAATTCGAAGGAAAAAGGTAAGTGAACCAACAATGCACTAGCTTAAAGGATCCTACTTAGAAAATAAAAAACAAACCTTTACAACCCCTTTAAGTTTGTCCACCCTGGTCTAAAATACCCATTTAAGAGTTTTTAAAGAAAAACGTCATACCTTGGATGCAGTTATACATGTACTGTAATCACCCTTTCTGTCCCTGGATCTAGGAATATACTAAACTAAATTGCAAAGCCGCTTGTGAAATTGTTCCTGGCAGACCCACACATGCGCCAAAGGAAGTGCAGAGTACAGGCGCCAGCCTGGCCAGAACCATTTTGACAAGTGGCTGTGTGATTTAGTGAGCAATATCCTGCTGGATTGGAGAGGGGGGAGTATAAAGCCCCATACACACGGTCACACTTTTTGCCAACCAACTTCAAAATCTGCTAGTTTTCAAATTTGTCTGACCATGTGTACGCTCCCTCGGACCAACTTTTTCAGGTTTCATCCGACAAAAAGTTGAGTCTGCGAACGGACCAACTTTTCGGCAACAAAAGTCCGATGGTGCCTTGTGTGACCGAGTGTACAGCAAGCCAACCAACTTTTGTACAAAGTGCAAATACGCATGCTCAGAACCAATGTTGAAATCAACCAACAATAGCAGAAGTTAACCAAAGGGTGGCGGTAAAGAGCAGAAAAAACACGTGATCATGGGAAAGTTTTAGAAAAGTTTGCAGAAAGGTCTGACTGTGTGTATGTTATGGGTGTGACCGGACAAATCAATTAGGACAAAAATCCAAGGGAAAGTTTGTTGGATGTCTGACTGTGTGTACGAGCCTTAAGGCTGTCATGGGACTGCAGGCCAAGGCAGAGGGACTAAACTATAAAAATGCATTTACTTTCAGAAAAAAATTGCAATTCTTTGTTTCCCAGCAACAAATCCCATTTTAGCTATGGGTGGAAAAGCACAGCTTGAGGAGCCAGCCTTGTTGGATACCCTTCAGATAGTAAAAACTGTCACTTTTTTGCACCGATTATTTATTTTAGATTAAAAAGAATGCATCAGACAGCATAACTTCCTCATTTGGCTACTAAGGCTGCATTCACACCTTGGCGACAAAATGCCCGACGCTCGATGCGCTGGCGGGGCGAATTTCCATTGCTGTCTATGAGATGGTTCACATCTCACGCCGAAACGCCTGAAAAAAAGTCCCGGAACCTTTTTTTCAGGCGGCATTGGCGTTCAGCCATAGACAGCAATGGAAAGAATTTGTTAAAAAAAAAAATAAGTTAATCGAATCGCGGCAAAGTAAGCCGCGTACGCGGCGTTACTTGTCACGTAGGTGTGAATGCAGCCTCAATGGTTGATTGGGCAGTCCCTGAGTAATACAAATTGCCAGAAGTGTCATCCTAGGACTTCTGCCCCATCAATAGACCTACCCACAATGCTGAACAAATTGAAAAGGTATAGTGGTTGGCCATCAACTCTGTATGATAAAAAAAAAAACATGCACTCAATTAGATTTTCAAGATTCACATCTGCCAAGTCAAATGACAATATTCAGCACTAGCTTACAAGACTAATGCCTCGTACACGCAACCGGTTTTCCCGGCAGGAAAACTGCCATGAGAGCTTTTGCCCGGGAATTCCGGCCGTGTGTATACTCCATCGCAGTTTTCCTGACAGGAAAACTGCGAGAAAAAAAAGAGCACATGTTTTATTTTTTCCCGCCAGGATTCCCACTGGGGAAATCCAGTCGTGTGTATGCTTTTCCGAGGGGAAAAAAAAACATGCATGCTTAGAATCAAGTATAGGGTGGGAGCGCTTGTTCTGATAAAACTAATGTTCATAATGGAGATAGCACATTCGTCACGCTATGATGGACTGAAAAGCACGAAGGCTGAAAAGCGCAAGTCGTCTCTCACCAAACTTTTACTAACACGAGGATCAGAAAAAGCAGCCCAAAGGGTGGCGCCGTTCGAATGGAACTTCCCCTTTATAGTCCCGTCGTACATGGTGTACATCACCGCGCTTTGGATGGGCGGTATTTGGCGTGAACGTGTGTATGCAAGGCAGGCTGGAGAGGAATCCTATCTGGGAAAAATTAATTTTTTTCCTGTCGAGCAAAACGGTCGCGTGTACAAGGCATTAGGACCTATTCACACCATTCCTATGTGCCATGTTGTAGACATGCACACGTTACCACACTGTACATTAACACAGTTTACATGCGTTAGTGGTTATGAGGTGTCATTCATTGTGAATGGCACCCCCTATGCATTAATCCAATGCAACTTTGAAGCACATGCATTGCAACACAACATACTATCATGTGTTGTGGTGTGCTGTATTAGCAAAAAATTGTGCATGGCCGATTTGCTGTTCACTCTGGTGCATGCATTAACTAATAAAAATAGGTACTTATAGATATAGGTAGTCCCATTCACACTTATGCGATAATTCATAGCAGTTAGCTATTCCTTTTTATCGGATTGTTAAATATGAATAATGCTAATTGGAATTGCGATTGCAAATAGTTACTCCTGAACAAATAGTGCAATCATTTTCAAAACCACTACTGGGGGGGACCACTGCTCAACTCCCCTAAAAGTCACATTAATCCAATGGCGTCAATAGTTATAGACCTTGCACGGAGCTCTTGCTGTGACATAAAACCTCCTCACCCCCCCCCCACATACAGACTGATCCTGTGACATAAAGCCTCCTCACCCCCCCCCCCCCCCACACACACATACAGACTGATCCCTGTGACATAAAGCCTCCTCACACCCCCCCCCCCCACACACATACAGACTGATCCCTGTGACATAAAGCCTCCTCACACCCCCCCCTCGTGACAGACTGATCCCTGCGTAGTACAGACTCCTCCCCCCCCCCCCGTGACATACAGACTGATACCCCCGTAGGTAGCCTATACAGCTTGTTGCTGTACCTTGTAGCTCGCAGCCGCCGTCATCCAGACGCAGTGTATCTCTCGGCGGCGGGTGAAGGCCACGGCACGGTGTTCCTCGGCAGTAGCTCTGCGCTCGACTTTAATTGCCTGAAATCGGGACATGCGCAGTTGATGGAGGGGATACCGATCTTCATGGGATACCGATGAGATCAGTGCGCATGCGCGGACGGACGCCTATGATAGGCTGGGGGGATTAAGAGTTGTTTGCACAGCCCAGCGAATCACGGCTGTGCAAACGAAGAATAAATTAATATTAATAATGTGGGAGTGAACCACAGGAGCCAGGGGAGGACACAGGAGGCCGGAGCAGACAGAGGGGAAGGCAGAAGACGAGTGACGTTTCGTTACCAAGATGGCGCCGGCAGAAAGCAGTTTGGGGTACGAAATTCATCGCCAAGAATGACTGGCTTAACTTCCGGTTTCTGAGAAGTCGTGGATTGGGGCAAATATGATGATAAAGGTAAATTACATTCTTATATACTTTTAAAAGATGTATCTAATTTAAAAAAAAAAATTGCTCTGGAGTACTCCTTTAAGCTTATCTTCTGTTTGCTTGCAATCAGGAACTCCTTATAGTGTTATAGGCACCCTACAAATATTCAGAATTCATTTTTCTCCATATGAACAGATCAGATTCTTTTTATCTTGATCCCTGAACACCTGAACAGAGCACTTTTACCCCAGAAAATATAAAAAATAACCCCATACATGGTTATCACTTTTTAAAGGCACTCTGTGATTTGATAAGAAAAGTCACTTGAGGAATTGAGGTGAATTACACGTTCATCAGACGGTAGCTCGGAGTCATCCTTACAGCATCATCAAATGTCCAGACTTGTGTGACACGCAGGCAGATGAAAGCAGAATTGCACAGTTGCTGTAATTGCTTTAGCAATAAAAGCACGTTGTCCTGAGTGTGGTCAAAGTTGGTAGATTGCAGCCAGGAATGTTATCAAAAAGGCAAC
This sequence comes from Rana kukunoris, assembly GCA_029574335.1. Classification (NCBI taxonomy): domain Eukaryota; kingdom Metazoa; phylum Chordata; class Amphibia; order Anura; family Ranidae; genus Rana; species Rana kukunoris. The sequence goes on along the minus strand of CM056055.1, from coordinate 131,854,418 downwards.
GTTTCCACAGATGTATATTGTCAGCACAATCTTCTTAAAGGTGTGTCCCTGTCAATATAAAAATAGCAGTCAGGCATAACAGTAATGGGGATCCAGCGCAACACAAAACACAACATAGGAAGAGACAGCTGCGCCCTCTGGTGCTGAATATGAGAGTTACAGGCACTGAAGCCAACACAAGAAACCTTATAATAAAATCTTATGCTGTGTACACACGGTCAGAATTCCCTACAACAAATGTTCGATGGGAGCTTTTGGTCCGAAATTCCGACCGTGTGTAAGCCCCATCGGACATTTGTTGTCGAAATTTACGACAACAAAAATTTGAGAGCTGAATTCCGACAACAAAATCCGTTCTCGTAAATTTTGATCATGTGTGGACAATTCCGACGCACAAAATTCCACACGAGACGGTAAAACTAGCGTTCGTAATGGAGATAGCACATTTGTCACGCTGTAACGGACTGAAAAGTATGAGGCTAAAAAGCACGAATGGTCTCTCGCCAAACTTCTACTAACACCACTGGTATTGAACTTTCCTTTTCTAGTGCCATCGTACGTGTTGTGTGTCACCGTGTTCTCGGCTTTCGGAATTTCCGACAACATTTGTGTAACAAGTTTGAGCATACATCCGTCGGAAAACAATCCATGGTTTTGTTGTCGGAATGTCCGATATTGTGTACGCCGCATAACAGTGATGCTGACCACAGAATGAGAGAACTGTGAATTAAGCCTAGCTCGAGTCAAAGCATTTAAATGGTGGATAGTGTTGGAAGAAGTTAAAGGGCCACTAAAGGAAAACATTTTTTTTTGCTGAAATGACTGTTTACAGGGTATAGAGACATAAAAGTTTACTGATTCCTTTTCAAAATGATTAAAAATAGATAAAAAAATCAATCATATAATGTGCCTGCAGGTTAGTTTCACTTTTGAACTGGCTTCATGTTTCTGCAAAGTAGAAATAGACACACAGAACAAAAACAAACAAATCCAGGGCAGTGTTTTGTTTTTAAAATGAATCTGATTGGTTCTGGGAAATTTTAGACACACAGTAATGACAGCTTAAACCATTGTGAGAAAGCTTCCAGTATGGTGGTTATAAGGAAACAGACAAGCAGGAAGTGTGGAGAACAGAGCAGGATTACAGCAACTTCAAAGCAAAAACGAACAATAAGGACATGAAACCAGTACTGCAGTAAGGTAAAGAAAGCTATTTAGCTAAAAAAAAAAATTCCTTTAGTGATCCTTTAATATTTCTGCCAGGTATTTGTCTGAGACCTTATATTGAGCAGTTTTTGCCTCACTTCCTGTACCCCATAAAGCCTATATGAAAAATAGGGAAGAGCGAAGATAGAAGACACGAACAGCAATAAAGATTTGTGATAAGTTCTAAACCTTCCCCACTATTGGAGCGATTACTTTATATGTGCTCCTACTATGGAGGCTCTCAAAATGTATAGAGTTAGGACTGCAGACAAAAATGCCGTTTCAGCAGACAGATTCGATCGTGTGTACGGCCGAGCCGACGGATTTGGCCACCCGACAGATTTCAAAGCATGCTTTGAAATCTATCGGGTGGGAATCCGTCCGCCCGACATGTCTGCTGGTTAGTACACTTACCAGCAGATATGTCGTCCCGCACCGCCGCCGAATGGATTCGGCGCATGCGCGGAAGTGTTTTACTTCCTGGTGCGGTGACGTGGCGGCGTCAACGTCACCGACACGTCAGCGCGCTCTCTGCTGGCGGGGATTTTGGTTTGCTCGTGTGTACACGCGAGCAAACCAAAATCCCAGCAGACAGATTTGTTCAAATCTGTCGGACGGACAGATTTGAACAAGTCTGTCTGCTCGTGTGTACGAGGCCTTAGACAGGATAGTTTGGTTGGCTGTAGGCTGGTTGGCAAGTTGAGCTGGAAATTTTTCTGTTTTATTGGAGAGAATTTCCATTACTTTCTGTCCTTAAAGATAATAAAAATAAAAAAAGAACGCACACAAACACACACAGTAGGGTCTTTAGCCCTTCCAGATGACATTCAAAACAAAACAATTTGATGGATGGTACGCATTAGTTTTTGCACATCATGTTTATTGCAGCCCATTCATTTCAATGTGCTGTCCTAAGTGTGAAATCACACACACAAAAAAATAATATTACCTTATTTTTTTTCTTTTATTTTTTGAATTACGCTCCACCAAAATTCATGGCTATAATACGTTCTGGCACCAAAATTCATGGGTACAATACGTTCTGGCACCAAAATTCATGGGTACAATACGTTCTGGCACCAAAATGCATGGCTATAATACGTTCTGGCACCAAAATGCACGGCTATAATATGTTCTGGCACAAAAAATGCATGGCTATAATACGTTCTAGCGCCAAAATTCATGGCTACAATACGTTCTGGCACTAAAATGCATGGCTATTATATGTTCTGGCACCAAAATGCATGGCTACAATACGTTCTGGCACCAAAATGCATGGCTATAATGTTCTGGCACCAAAATGCATGGCTACAATATGTTCTGGCACCAAAATGCATGGATACAATACGTTCTGGCACCAAAATGCATGGCTATAATGCTCTGGCACCAAAATGCATGGCTATAATGCTCTGGCACCAAAATGCATGGCTATAATACGTTCTAGCACCAAAATTCATGGCTACAATACGTTCTGGCACCAAAATTCATGGCTACAATACGTTCTGGCACCAAAATTCATGGCTACAATATGTTCTGGCACCAAAATTCATGGCTACAATACGTTCTGGCACCAAAATGCACGGCTATAATATGTTCTGGCACTAAAATGAACGGCTATAATATGTTCTGGCACCAAAATGCACGGCTATAATATGTTCTGGCACCAAAATGCACGGCTATAATACGTTCTGCCACCAAAATTCATGGCTACAATACGTTCTGGCACCAAAATGCATGGCTACAATACGTTCTGGCACCAAAATGCACGGCTATAATATGTTCTGGCACCAAAATGCATGGCTACAATACGTTCTGGCACCAAAATGCATGGCTATAATATGTTCTGGCACTAAAATGAACGGCTATAATATGTTCTGGCACCAAAATGCACGGCTATAATATGTTCTGGCACCAAAATGCACGGCTATAATACGTTCTGCCACCAAAATTCATGGCTACAATACGTTCTGGCACCAAAATGCATGGCTACAATACGTTCTGGCACCAAAATGCACGGCTATAATATGTTCTGGCACCAAAATGCATGGCTACAATACGTTCTGGCACCAAAATGCATGGCTACAATACGTTCTGGCACCAAAATGCACGGCTATAATATGTTCTGGCACCAAAATGCATGGATACAATGTGTTCTGGCACCAAAATGCATGGCTACAATACGTTCTGGCACCAAAAGTATTCTATTTAGGTCCCGAAAATTCATGGCTACAATATATGTTCTGGCACCAAAATTCATGGCTACAATATGTTCTGACACCAAAATGCATGGATACAATGTGTTCTGGCACCAAAATGCATAGATACAATGTGTTCTGGCTCACGTGCTAGCATGGTGCATTGTAGTGCCACTAAGGATAAATGCCACTGCTATGCAACTGCAAAAGTGGTGCACTTTTTTGTGGGTTGTGGGAAAGCATGGAATTTTGTGTTCGTTCCTGCGAACGAGCACACAATATGAACCACAAATATGAACCCAGCCTTAAGGTATACACATTTTAAAAAGATATACAACCTTAATGTTATTTTCAAAGGCAAAACTATACTATGTATGTTATAAGCAAGAATATTTATAGTTGACCCAAAATTGTTGTCAATGACAGCTTCCTCTTGTTGCCAATCTACAAACCTTTATATTAATTCAGGAGAAAAAAAAAACACAACTGGTGCGCAATAAAAATGTACTACTTTACATTCCCCTTAACTGGAATCTAAATTCTCCTTGCCAGAGAGGAAGGGCCACATAATTATTGTAAAAACAAACATCTTATTTCCATATACACTGTTATTTTTTTAAAGGGTTTCTAGAATTTGGATGACACAGAAAGCAATCTCTAAAGGGCCATTGGTATAACAGCGCTGCATATACTGTATATTCTTGAGTATAAGCTGAGGCACCTAATTTTACCACAAAAAATGGGAAAACTTATTGGCTCGAGTATAAGCCTAGGGTGAGAATGCAGCAGCTACTGTAATCGGAAAAGAGGGTCAACAATGCCCATTTGCCAACGCCTCACTGTGCCCAACCTCATTGTGCCCATTGCAACCTCACTGTGCCCATTACAACCTCCCTGTGCCCATTACAACCTCCCTGTGCCCATTACAACCTCCCTGTGCCCTTCCTCACTGTGCCCATTGCAACCTCACTGTGCCCTATACCTCACTGTGCCCATTTCAACCTAACTGTGCAACGTACCTAAAATTCTTGACGTCCATGTTTTTAAAACTCGCGGCTTCCTCCTGGTCCCATCCCGTGATAGGCGTTTGACACTGTGTTCCACCTATTACGGACGTTTTTTCATCCTCTGACTCAGTTTCCCAGCAGATACTGTGTTCAGTGTTCTGCCAATCATGGACGTTCTTTCATCCTCGGACAAGAGAGGGTCCGTGATAGGTGGAACACTGAACACAGTGTCTACTGGGAATCTGAGAACGAGGATGAAAGAACGTCTGTGATAGGCGGAACACTGAACACAGTGTCAAATGCCTATCACAGAACGGGACGGGCCAAAGGTACACTGACTTGAGTATAAGCCGAGAGGAAAAAACGTGGCTTATACTCGAGTATATACGGTACATTTAATGTTGGAATGAAAGCCCTAGCATTCCACATTTTGTCTATGGGGCCTACAGCAGGAGTGGTGCAGAACAAGATTCCCTATAAGAACGCTATACTAAGTGAATTGGCGGTGCCCAAGTTCTTATTTGTTCTGTGAAAGCTGAAGAGATGAGAGTTAAGATTTCTCTTGTGAATAAGCAGAAAACCGTTTTGTGTTATCGATTTATAGGAATTTCACATTTAAAAAGAACACAAAACTTCTGATCGATAAAAATCAATAAAATTGGAAAAGAAGAATGAAAATATGAATTAAGCCGATTGCTCGGAACCAATACACAGGTATCCTGCAAAAGAAAAACTGACAATGATCTACAGATGCATTATACAGTTATAAATGTTAGCAATAGACTTACCTCTTCCCCAGTAAAGGAAGGATTTAGTATCCAAGCCTGATCATCTTCTGTTTTTCCTGATTCTGTAAGAAGCAGAAAAAGTAAAATATTTGAGTATTTTCCCAAAACGAGAGGAACTCATTTCGAGATTATAAATATGATTGACTGGTGTAATATAAGCTATCGATCGTCAGACTACATAACAAAAAGTATTTTATTCATATGCAAGGTACCCATTTGCCTTGGTGAATGACGCTGTGTCCCCTGGAATGCATGCGCCTTAGTCAAGACCAGCTACTTGCACATCCTCCCCAAATTCAATTCTCACTATCGACTAGATGTTGCATTTCGCTTTAAAAGACAGCGGCTGCAATCAGCAACTAAATTATATTTTATTAAAAGACTGCTGCTAATATATAATATTGGGGATCACACTGGTGTCCCGTCCCCCCAATCTCTTCTCTCCCACCTTACCTTCTCAGCTACCTGTGGGGAAGGACAGGGACTGACTGATCTGTTGTGTAGGTGGGAGGAGGAAATTAAGTTAAAGGCACGCCATGTGCAGCATCTCATTGGTTGGAAGCGCTGTCTGGCACCTATCCTGGACAGGACTGCTGGCAGCCTTGCTATTCAAGATCTGGATTGGCGAGTCCGGCCCAGCGAACATCAACCAATCTGGGTTGTGCTCCAATTTTTGCACAGGTGAGTCCTGCACTGTGCACAGTGACAATGAGCAGCACTGTCTGCAACAGTATGCCGGGCGGAGTCTCCTGTGGAGCCGGCTACAGCCGCCGGTAAACAACATGATGTCCATCCAATCTGTGCGCACAGGCACAGAGCCGTGGAGTCTCAGGAAGCCGGGCCAGGTGTACGCTCTCTAGGTGAGGGGGGACAGGATACCTATCTATGACAGGTATCCTTTCCCACTTCCGGGAGTCCCTGCTGCGGAGCTGTGACGTCACCGCGGGGCTCCCTCTCCCCTGACCGCCAGGCAAATAGGAGAGAGGAGCGGGGCCTCACGCATGCGCAGTAGGGTTTCTGGCGTAAAGCCGAAAGGCTACACTGCCGGGTTCCCCTACCCGCAATGACTGCAGGTGCTGACATCGCTGGACTCCAGGACAGGTAAGTGTCCATTTATTAAAAGCCAGAAGCTGCAAAAAGCAAGTTGTGTTCAGTGCAATAATCTTCAATTACTGAGGGCCTCCAACTGGAAACCACAGAAAATCCACCTAAATAAAAGCAAGGTTTCCCTATACTGAACCCCACAGAATAATACACAATATCATTTCCTACAATCTGCTAACAAAACACAGGTTATGGGATCTTAAGGCATCTTTGCACCCAGGAGAACACAAAGTGTTACCAACAAAGCTCACCACTGCGCAGGAGACAGAAACTGTGCAGCTCCAGCAAGATGTCTATACAGACATGCCATAGTACAAAGCCAACCATCGTGTAGGTGTCCCAAGGATCTGGGAGGTCCAGAGCTTGCAAGTCCATACCCAGGAAGATTGCAGCCACTACAAAAAAAAAGGAAATATTGGTTAAGGAAATCTAATATTTGTTTATTTTATTTATTTATTAAGAATGTCATTCCATCGGGTGAAGAGGAGCAATTCTCCAAGACATGGACTTCATTGTCTATGTTTCGACATTCCTTTGAATTTATTTCATGGGCAGCAGAGGACTCTCCAACCCATCTGTCTGACCTAAGTGGAATGTCTCCCTCTCAAATTCTACTTGTTTGACCCCTCTATTTTCACCATCATTTCCCCTCTTTTCTTTATAAGTTGTAATGCTACACGAACACCCAACCATAATCTCTAGTCTCAAAAGACGGGAACTCTGTGACCCACATAGAGTTCCCCCCCTACGAGAAATTGTGTTTAGCACAATAACAAAAGCTCTAGCTCTAGCATATTTGTAATGTGTGGGCACCACTCGTTGAGGAGATAGTGGTGTGCACTGACCCTTCCAACAACAACTTTATACAATGTGGTTCTAATATTGAAATGTCTATTTATATCTATGTGTTAACGAACGTTATACTTGTGTAATGTTCACCTCTCCTTTCTCAATAAAAAGGGATTGAACCAAGAATGTCATTCCACAGTGATGTAACAATTACTGCTGTAACAAATGTTGCTTGGAGCCTACAGATATAGGAGTAGACAAAACGTATGTATGCTTCTAAACCAGAAGGTCTTCAAACTATGGCCCTCCAGGTGTATGAAGGTGATCAGATTTTCAAAATGAAATCCGGGGAACATATATATTTTTTTTATTGGCAAATGGTAAACTATTTTTTAAGCATATTTTCCTCAAATGATATATTCATTTCATCCATGAGATAAAAAAAAAAAATGATAACTTATTTTTTGGGCTATGACTACCAAATGTTAAGAAGATAAAATAGAAAAAATACTTGGACAGAGGGATGGGGCTACAAAATTCAAATCCAATCCAGGCAGGGGAGGCTTCAGACAAATGGACTTAAAAGTGCAATGGTAAAATCTCGCTCTCTTTAAAATCATAATAAAATGTAAAATTGATGTACATATTACATTTTATTATGATTATATATAGGGGGTTTCACCAGCATTTGCACATTGCAGCTTTGCAATATTTCTTACCTTTTGCAGAGGGGGTGACATCATCACTACTAGATTGCAATACATTAGTTGATTTACACTGGATATTCACTTATAGGTTTTACCATTGCACTTATAAAAGTCTATTTGTACAATTTTATAGATGAAGTGTAGGGCAGCGCTGAATTTTTTGCTTTTTATTGATTTGCGTTAGATGAGGGAACCAGTTAACAAGATTCTCTTATTGCTTTTGAGATTTTAGTTGCATGGTAGTTGTTTTACTTGATTTGTTATGTCCTCTGTGTACTGGTAACCACTGGTCCTGCATATTAATGGTCAGTGTGCCCCTGTATGCTGGTGCTACATGCAGGGTGCAAGGTTCAGGAATACATTACATACAGAGTGCAAGGTTCAGAAATGCATTACGTACAGGGTGCAAGGTTCAGGAATACATTACATATAGAGTGCAAGGTTCAGGAATGCATTACGTACAGAGTGCAAGGTTCAGGAATGCATTACGTACAGAGTGCAAGGTTCAGGAATGCATTACGTACAGAGTGCAAGGTTCAGGAATGCATTACGTACAGAGTGCAAGGTTCAGGAATGCATTACGTACAGAGTGCAAGGTTCAGGAATGCATTACGTACAGAGTGCAAGGTTCAGGAATGCATTACGTACAGAGTGCAAGGTTCAGGAATGCATTACGTACAGAGTGCAAGGTTCAGGAATGCATTACGTACAGAACGCAAGGTTTGGGAGTGTGTTGTACAGAGTGCAAGATTCAGGAATGCATTATGTACAGAATGCAGGTCTAAAGGTGGTCAAATTCAGATCCATGACACCTATTAATGATTTCAGAAGTGTCTCAAACTGATCTCAAATGCAGGCTGAATGCTCTTGAAAGCAAGATTTATCTGTCCTACAACTCATGGGCAAAGCCTGTCAAGGCAGGCAGTGACAGTTCAGAAATGTAAAACTATAAGTTACACAACATACCGGCTATAATTCTGGCAGCTGTGCCACCTCCCCAGTGCGTCCAATTGAAAATTGACCTCCTGTATCAATAAAAACATTTAGTTCATTAACAGAATCAAGAGGAGAATTACAGCCAATTTTCAATATGTATTTGTCTAATGCAGAGAAGAGACTAAAAGTCAGATAGGATTTTAAACTGGTCTACTCAACTGTGCCAGTCAGAGTGATGGGTCGACAGAAATATGACTGACATGGACATGAATTTTTGTTTAGTCTATTGGTAGCCATCACTTCAATAGGTATCTTAGCTCACAATCATTAGTTATGCCGGGGGTCTCAAACAGGTGGTCCTCCAGCTGTTGCAAAACTACAAGTCCCATGAGGCATTGCAAGGCTGACATTTACAAGCATGACTCCCTCAGGCAGAGGCATGATGGGACTTGTAGTTCTGCAACAGCTGGAAGGCCACCTGTTTGAGGCCCCTGAGTTACGCCAAGCACCTTATATTATAATATAAAAATCATTATTTGCCTAGCTTAAAGCGGTAGTAAACCGCAAAATAAAAGAAAAAATCCAAAACATTGGGTCTATGCAGGATAATAGCACAATGTGTTCGGCCAACACTAGCACATTATTAAAAATACTTGCCTAAGAACAAAGCCCTTCAGCAGTGCGCTGTCACGGCTCTCTGATGCTTCCATCTTCACCCAGTCATCCTTCCGTGTTCGCAGACTTCAGCGGTTTGACTGGCCCGAGCTAAAATTATGTCACTCCTGCGCATGCACACAGGAGCTATGCCTCTCTCAATGGACGCCATGGCTCAATGGTGCATGTTTAGGAGATATTTACTGTACCTACAGGTATTATAGGCTTACCTGTAGGTACAAGTAAGCCATGGGGGATTTACTACCACTTTAAGATAAACCCCTTACCTTCTCATCCAGTGGTACAAAACCACCCAGATTCACCCCAAAAGCCCCATAAAAACCCTATGCAAACACTGACTTTCTAGAAATCTTTTAACTGCACAACTGAGGACAAACAGAGGTAGCCTTGGTGTAAACCAACTTTGGGCCTGAGCCAATCAGTCCAGCAGGAAGGCTAAAACTGATCAGAAAAAAGTTGTGCAACGAAAAGCCAGGAAGCTGGTAAATCTTGTATTGCTACACTGTGCTGAAACAACAACTGCAAAGCTACAGCCTTGTGTTACCCTTCTCCCTTTAGGATTAAAGGTGGTCAGGTAGCCCTAAAATGTGCCTTGTCAACTGAACAAAGTCCCTAAAATATCTTCATTTAAAGTTGACCTGTTACAATACTATTTTAAAAGAACAGGATGCCACTGCGCACCTAAAAATTATAGTTGCCCAACTGACCCAACTTGAACAAATTTTTTGAGTTGTTGATCTGAAATAATGCATATCAGAAGTTCTGACTTAACTTCATGAATACTTGTTCTGGATAAGAAATACGGAGGCTCCGAGAGGGTCACAGCATGACAATCAGGCAGTTTTCCTTTCCAGAAGCACCTCAACTAAAGCAGCCTTTGTATTTCTCTCATATTGAATCAATAACTTCTTTATTAGAATAAATTAGTTGAAGCCGATTTTTTACCTGGGACTGCGAGGCGGAGGTCTGAAGATTGCCATCACAGGCTGAAGAACTGCCAAAGCCATAACAACACAGCCCAAATACGGATGATAACCTGCCCGCTGCAAACAAAGAACATTTCATTATCAATTGCATAACGAATGGTCCTCCAAAATCTTATACATTAGTAAAAAGGGGATATCTTCATGTACCCCAGAACACAACCCTGTTGTACCTTTCTATTGTGAAGAGTGGGAAATACTGCACTAATAGTAACAAAAAGCTGCTACACACATCCATGTCCTAAACACATAGGGCCAGATTCTCAAAAAATGGCGTATTTGCGGCGTAGCGTATCCCATTTACGCTATGCCTACGCAGTTTTTACGGGCAAGTGCGGTTTTCTCAAAGCACTTGCTCCGTAATTTGCGTCGGCGTAGTGTAAAGGGGACGGTGTAAGGCGGCGTAGTTAAAATAGGGAAGGAGGGGGGCGTGCTGCATTTAAATTAAGCAAAACAAATGGGTGGGGGTAGTGGCGCTGTCACTGTAATGGTTGGTGGAAAGTGCCAATAACCATACCCACATGGGTAGGTAAATGTGGCCTGCAGGGGCAACCTCCCCTGTGCTAGAGTGAGTGTTCTAGAGGTGAGGATATGCCAAAGTGAATAGTATGTGAAAAAAATATATAATAATAATAATAAAAACATTGAATATAAATATTAAAGTATTTCACCAGACTGTGAAAGTGCTAAATAATAATTAAAATTCTATTGTGTAAACCAATATATCTATATTCAGAGTGCTGATACCTGAGACATCTTATAATAACAAACTAAATATAAATAAATCAAAAGTGACCAGTAAGGTCCAATGCTGTTAATAAATAGTCTCCTGACTTGAGCACTGGATGCACGGTGTGTAATAAACCAAAAAACACTTAAGCAAAACTCTAAAAGAGTGTTCCAATGAAAATAAACAATAAATAAATATCAGATATCAAAGTCACTAGTCCATGTGCAGTGAATCAAAAATAGCCAAATGGATAAAGTGTATTCCAAGGTGAACCTAGGCTAGGTGGGTGATCACATTAAACACATTGGGTACTTCTCGCAGTGGTGCTCCCCCTCCACCCCCCCCAGAGGCACTCACCCCTGCAGGGGTAAAGTGCGTAGAATAATGATTTACAGCTGCGCCTCCACGCGACTCTCCCGTCCCAGGATTCCTAATGTGGGTCCTTAATCCAAGTGGCTGTATCCCTTTAATGGTCCAAACATCTAATCAGCTCTCCTCACACACCTCCTCCACCGCTGTATTTAAATTAAGCGAAAAACACGACGCTGTCCCAACATCCATACTTAACATGGCTTACGCTGGACCTACGCAAGGTTGCCCCTCATATAGCAGACTACATGGACGCGGCGCAAAAACGTTCGGGAATCGGCGTATCGGCTCATTTGCATATTCAGCGCAGTAATCGACGTAAACGCCACCTAGCGGCCGACGTATTATTGCATTTAGGATCCGACGGTGTAAGTGACTTACACCAGTCGGATCCTAGCGTAATTCCGGCGTATCACTGATACACCAGCTTAATTTGAATATCCCGCCGGCGTATCTGTATTCTTTTCAGAATCTGGTCCATAAAGTCCAACAAAGAAGAATTGTTGTTCAGAAGTAAAACCCAGTGATGAGGTGAACACGTGGAAACATCAAGGTAATGTATCTTCTATAATAAACGTAGGGTGTATAATCTAAGGCCCCGTACACACGAGCAAATAGATTTGTTCAAATCGGTCGGACCGACCGATTTGAACAAATCTGTCTGCTGGCCGTTTTGGTTTGATCGCTGTACACACGATCAAACCAGGAAGTAAATTACTTCCGCGCATGCGTCGAATCCATTCGACGCATGTGCGAGAAGATATGTCTGCTGGTTAGCGTACTAACCAGCAGACATATCAGGCGGACGGATTCCCAGCTGACAGATTTTAAAGCATGCTTTAAAATGTGTCGGCTGGCCAAATCCGTCGGCTCGTCTGTATACACGATCGAATCTGTCTGCTGGGATGGTCGGGCCGACCGTTTCCAGCAGATAGATTTGATCGTGTGTACGCGGCCTTACCAGAAAAGGTGGACTCAAATAGCATTAACATTGAGTAAATCGAGCAGAGAAAGCCAGGATCTGCACTCCTCCAAGGCAGTCATGGGGTCCCGAACAATGTCCAAAAGAAGCATCCAGGGGTCTTGTGGACAGCCGTACGAGTAGAAGACTAGATTACAAAGCCAGATGGAAGGACCAAAAAAGCTCTCATTAAGAGGGAGATAAAGAGAAAAAAAGGCTCCACATGGTGTAGATCAAAAGGGAAGGTTTTATTTAATAAAAAACAGAAAACATCTGTAATAATAAAATGTGTGATCACAGAGATAAAAAAATCAATGTGGGGAGCTCCCACAAATGTTATTATTATGGATATTTTCTGTTTTTTTTTTTTCAATAAAACATACCCTTTTGATCTTCCTCTTGATGAGAGCTTTTTTTGGTCCTTCCATCTGGCCTTGTAATCTGGTCTTCTACTTGTACTGCTGTCCACAAGACCCCTGGATGCTTCTTTTAGAAATTGTTCGGGACCCCATGACTGCCTTGGAGAAGTGCAGATCCTGGCAGATCTCTGCTTGATTGACTCAATTTTATTTTATGATAGAAGATGCATTACTTTGATGTTTCCACGTGTTCACCACATGACTGGGTTTTACTTCTGAACAACAACTCTTCTTTGTTGGACTTTATGGCCCAGATTCACAGAGCGATTACGCCTGCGCAACAGGAGATGCGCGTGCGTAAGTCTAAATGTGCGCGTGCGTTTCGTTGCGCGGCATCCCCAGAACGAGATACGCAAAAAATCGACTTTTTTTGTCCCGCGCAATTTCGTTAGACTGGTGCATCCGTCCGCGCAAAAGTGCGATAGACACACCATTGATTTGCTAGTCAAATATGCTAATGAGGGACTTACGGGGATCCACAAAACAACGTTGGGGCAGCGCAGGCGACGCAGTGTGCGCAACAGCAAAATGTCCTGTCTAAAATTAGAGCTGATAAAAGCTGGTCTAAAAAAAGAAAAAAAGTCTACTTGTTAGATAAAGCAACACTGTTAGTGAGGAGCTCAGCAGTCACACGTGTTGCTCAACAATCTGTATGCCAACATGCCAGGGGCATCGTCGCGCATAGCTATACTACTGACTTTAGATGAACAAAGAAGGAGGAGGGCACGGAGGATGGCACGGAGGATGTAACGGGAGAGGATATACCGTACCCGCATAGACCTGTTTGGCATGAGTGATTCTGAGGTGTATCGCATCTTCAGATTCACCCCTCATGCCATCCTGGAATTAACCACAACCCTGCAGGATGACATCACCAGCCCAACACACCGCTCACATGCAGTGCAGCCACTGGTCAAGGTCCTGGCAACACTCCATTTCCTTGCCAGTGGCTCTTTTCAAGTGGAGTGGTGGCTGGGATGTCACAGTCCTCCATGAGCAGATGTGTGCACCAGGTTGTCCCTGCAATACTCAGACGCATGGCCAACCAAATCATCAAACCCACCACTGAGGACCTGCGGCTGAAGGCAATGACAGATTTCTACAGAATTGCCAGATTCCCACGCACTGTGGGGGCCATTGATTGCACACATGTGGCACTCCAGCCCCCCCAGGAGACAGAGCACATGTACCACAATCGGAAGCATTGGCATTCCATCAATGTACAGGTGATAGTCGATGCCCAAGGCCTCATATGGCACGTCCGTGCCAAACACCCAGGGTCCAGCCATGACAGCTACATATACAATCAATGCCACATCCGATTGGAATTCGATCAGAACGTGTATGGGGACACCTGGCTGGTTGGTGAGTGACATGGGTGGCAGGCATGACTATCCCCTCCCATGATGCACATCACAAGGGGCACATGCATGACTAACATCCTCCTGTCTTTTCCCTTACAGGTGACTCTGCATATCCACTGGGACCCCATCTCATGACTCCTATCCGGAACCCCCAAACTCCAGGAGAGGAAAGATACAATCAAGCACATGCCCAAACACGAGCAGTGGTGGAGCGCACCTTTGGCCTCCTAAAGTCACGTTTCCGATGCCTGGATAAGTCTGGGGGTACCCTCTTGTATTCCCCAAACTTCGTGTGCCAGATCATCAGTGCATGTTGCATGCTGCACAACTTTGCAGAAAGAAAGGGCCTGCAGATTGACCTACGTGATGACCTGACCCCTGAACCAGACAATCCCCCCCTAACCGAGGTTAACCCGTCTTCTGAGGGAAGAGCAGCCAGGAGACAGCTCACATTGGGCATCTTTGCACGTTAAACATACACATTAATCATGGCACAATGAGAATGCATGCATGCACAACACTGTGGTCCCTAGCACACACACCCCACATCCACATCAAATTGGATTGGCACCAGTCCACCATGCAGGACTTGTGAGCAGCAACGCCACGCCAAGGCTCCAATTATGTCACTGTACATTCATACACCATTCACACGGACCTGGGGATCACTTCTCCCTGGTCCTGGGGAACCCTTCTCCACCAAAATAGAGGGTGACACCCCTTTTCCGGCAGGAATGTCACCCCCACATTCACACAGCATTCACAACCCAAAAAAAAAAAAAGACCTGCAAAATCAAACAATTTCCAGCAAAAAAAAAAGACAAAAAAAAAAAAAAAAATTGGAAAAAAAAAAAAAATTTGGGGGAAAAACAAATTACTGCCCTCTGCGTGAGCCACGCCTGGGGCGCCCCCGGCCACGGCCCCGGCTTCTCAGGGGAGACTCATGGGGAAGGGGTAAAACCGGGGAAGGAGGATCAGCCCCTGATCTCTGCCCACCTGGTGATGTCGTCTGCAGTTCATTTAGGCAGGTTGTGAAAGCCCGGGAGTGGGAGTCCAGGTTCCCCAGCGTATCCTTGATGGAGGACAGGCTCTCCTCCATCCGCACCAATGTCTGGCTGACCTGTCCCAGATGGCGGGTCTGGAGGAACTGGTCCCTTCTCAGGGTGGCGGGCAGGAGATCGGCCAACCCCCTGGTGGTCTGGGATGACATCCTGCCTCCAGCTGATGCTTGTGGCCGGGGAGAAGGGGAGGCCCTTGTGAGGGGAGCCATGTTGGGGGAGGAGGGGGGGGGGCTCCCCCTTAGGGAGGCCTGCCTGCTGGCAGCCAGAGGGGAGGAGTCCTCAAAACCCAAACGTCCAGTGCCTGACATGGACTCCTCCTCATGATTCTCCTCCTCCTCATGATTGTCCTGCTCCTCATGATTGTCCTCCTCCTCTTGAACCTCCTCCGCGGACTCCGGCCTTGTTGGGGGGGCCTCATTAGGCTGCTGTCCTAGGGTTAGTGCGGTCAGGCCAGATGGCCCTGCACATCTGTGGATGACACAAAACATTCACAGGTTGGAGGATCCACACACTTGCCACATATTCCCTTTCACCCCCTCCCCCACACATGCTACACACCTGATATTAAAAAAGAAAACAACTTACCTGGCACCACGGGCTGGGGACTGGAGTCAAAGCCGGGCAGGCCCTCAACTTCATGCCGATGAAAGGTCAGGGCCACCACACGCTCCTCCGCTGTCAGGCTAATACGGCATGGTGGGCCCCCTCCTGTGCCCCTGGCATGGGCATGCCGCTCCCGAGTTGTGAGCATGCGCACATCGGAGCTGACATGGTCTCGTTCAAGCGCGCATGCGCGAGCCGGCCGGCCCTTCATTTGCATGGGGTCACGGCTCATTTTAATGTAACACGCCCACGTCCTTCCCAATTTGTATTACTCCTCCTTACGCTTCTGTAAAAACGTTACGTATGCGCAATTTCCTGCGCAAAAGCTACGAGAATAGGGTGATTACGCGGCAAAATTGCGCAAGTCTAACGTAAAGGCGGTGCGCTACGCCGGTCCAATAATGCGCAGATGTACGTGAATCTGGGCCTATGTGTCCAGGACATGGATTTGTTTAATTACTGGACATTTATTATTTTCTATACACATGCATGTTGTATGATTGTTATATTTTTTCGTACGTTTCTATTGTAGACATATTTACTCTAGTAAGTGAAGTGAAATATGGCATCTAAGTATTAAAAGGTCCTTCTATAGACAGTCAACATTACTCTGCCAACCATATATCAGAAGACCCAGAGCCTGAGGCAGTAAGATAGAAGTATTGCATAGATAGAGTGGAGTAAAACACCTGTTTTTATTGCTACTGTACCACTGCACCAGTTAAGGAGATTCACCCTCTTGTGTCCCATTTAAGAAAAGGAAGACAGACTTATAACCCTCCCTTACTCTATCAAAAATGAAAGTTATACTTTCAATCCAGTAACATGAAGATCAGTAATTGTCCACAGATTTTAGTAAACACCTATTAAAGAATGCAAGAAGTAGGTTACGGGGGGGTTGCAGAGGGTGATAATATTTTTTGTCAACTGACTTATTAGGTTATGGGGGTGTTGGAATAGTCCCAGCAAGAACAAACTTATTGCATTGTGGATTACCCTTGCATCTTGAAGACATGCCCACTGGTCCCTTTGTCCTACTTTTGCTAGCACATGTATAGCAGGGTATTACAGGGCATTACATGAACTAGACTTGCTTGCATGCAGCTGTACTAGTGCTTGTTTTTTTTTTAAAGCAAAATCAAGCTATGGAAATATGACAAGCAACCATTACCTGCTGAGCACTAACATTTGCTAATATAAGGGCAAATCTCTTCAGTGTATCAAACTTCACACTATTCTGTTCCATCACTGATGACTTATCTGCCTAGCACAAGGAAGAGATGGCTTGGCTCTGCTGATATTATGCCTCATGCACACAGATGGCAAGAAGCTAAAATATGCCCAATGCAAAATTCTAGGCATTTTTCCATGCAAGATAAGTTGCAGATGCCACATACAGCCTTCCTACAAGTAAATGGCTGTACATGACACTTATGACTCCCCGGAAAAGGAAAACACCCAGAATTTTACACTGGGCATATTTTCAGCCTCCTCATCACCTGTATGCATGAGGCCTTATAGGGCCAGATTCACGAACAGTTAGGCTGGCGGATCGAGTGATCCGCCAGCCTAACTGTGACTTTGAGCCGGCGTTTCTGTTTTCTGTAACCAGAAAACAAGAAACGCCGGGTTGAAGTTCCGATGCGAGCAGCGTAACTGAGTTTCGCCATCGCATCGTTACTTCAACTTAAAAATGGCGCCGGGGGCGTTCCCGCCGATTTACGCTCAAAAAATATGTTAATGAGCGGAAATCGGCAATTCACGATCGAATTCCGGCGCGACGCAATGACGATACGACGTTTCCGGACGGGATACGCGGCGCATAGATATACCTACATGGGGTTGGAGTATCCTATGTTAGGTATAGGCGTCGTCATCGCGTCGGGAAAAAAAAAAAAAAAACGTCGCTTGCGTAAAACGGTCATGAATGGGAATGTGACGTCATTGACGTTCATTCACAGATTTTGGAGCATGCGCACGGGGATGTTTTGACACTCGACGCATGCGCAGTACGTTGGCGGCGGGATCGCGCTTAGTTAGCATACTACACGCCCCGTACCCGCCAAATTTGAATTCCGCCAGCTCATTTGCGATGCGCTGCCGCAACTTTAGGAGCAAGTGCTTCGTGAATGACAGCACTTGCTCCTAAAATTTCTGCAGCGCAACGCAAATGAGAAGCGTTACTCCAGAGCAAAGATGCTCTGGACTACCTGAATCTGGCCCATAGTATCCATTATCACCACCTCTCCTTTTCAATTAACCTTATCCATAATACAACACTAATGCCACGTACACACGATCGGAAATTCCGACAAGAAAACCGTGGATTTTTTTCCGACGGAATTTGGGCTCAAACACGTGTTGCATACACACGTTCACACAAAAGTTCAATGATTCCGAGCATGCGTTGAATTTATTCATGCATGCGTGTTTTTTTGCGCGATATACATCTCATATTGCTAACAAATAATTATGTGGCCACTTAAGTTGTACCATGCTTGTATATTTTAGACTAAAGTTTGTTCTTTTAAAAAAGTAAATAAAAATGTATTCTTATTCCTAAAAAGGTATATATTTAAAAGCACTGAGGCCCGTTTAAAGTGTCATTAAAGGTTATTAAAAAAAAAACACAAACATGTCATACTTGCCTGCTCTGTGCAGTGATTTTTCACAGAGCAGCCTCAAACTGCATGGTCCCCTGCTGGCTCTACTGGATCCTCCTCTTCAGCCAGTGCCCCCAATAGCAAGCAGTTTGCTTTGGGAGCACTGGTGCATGCTCACTGTCCAGCCCTGCTCTATGCATCCACCAAAGCAAGCAATAAGGTAAAAAAACTGAGCCTTTAAAACCACTTTAAGATACAATTGTCATCAACATAAAATTCTACAGCTTATGGCCAATTTAGAATGCGTAGGTTACTGAGCACTCTAAAGCAAAAAATATGCAGAACATGGATGTCTTAATTCAATTACTGCATCCTTGTTCCAGGTCAGTAACTCAGAAATTACTGTAACCAGGGAATCGCCATTTTCTAAAGGTGGTCAGCAATGACAGCCTAGTGCACTCAAAGGTTTAATATCATTTACAAAAAATAAATAAAAAAAGGGGACACTGGTACATAAAAAACAACTGTGCACCTTTGACCAAAGTCAAAAAATGCTTTGCCAGATGTGTAGGCCATTTACATACCTCCTGAAACCTGTCAAAAAACGTACCCCCCATTCCTGCTTTGTTGCTAGGAGATTGCCAAGACAATCCCAGCCATTACTGCTCGCCCCCACTATCACAGGAGCGAGTTCTCTCTCGGATTCCAATCCCAACATCATTGCAATATCCTATCAACAAGGATGGACAAGAGGACCCGGTCTCTGGGAGTTTTTTTACCTGGCTTTGGGAGTCATGTACTCATATGTTTACATACCCTGGCAGAATTTATGATTTCTTGGCCATTTTTCAGAGAATATGAATGGGCTGTCTTGCATGAACTGCACATTTGAGATCTCCCCAGAGTGGCTCAATGATATTGAGGTCAGGAGACTGAGATGGCCACTCCAGAACCTTCACTTTATTCTGCTGTAGCTAATGACAGGTTAATTTGGCCTTGTGTTTTAGATCATTGTCATGTTGGAATGTCCAAGTACGTCCAATGCGCAGCTTCCTGGCTGATGAATGCAAATGTTCCTCCAGCATTTTTTGATAACATACTGCATTCATCTTGCCAACAATTTTGACCAAATTTCCTGTGCCTTTGTAGCTCACACATCCCCAAAACATCAGCGATCCACTACCGTACCTTTTATCATAGGCCTTGTTGACTCCTCTCCAAATGTAGAGTTTATGGTTGTGGCCAAAAAGCTAAATTTCAAATGATGTTGTGCCAGAAGGTTTGTGGCTGGCCTCTGTGCTGTTTGGCGTATTGTAAGCGGTATACTTATTACGCATCTTGAAACAGCCACACCACATGTTTTCAGAGAGTCCTGTATTTCATCTGAAGTTATTTGTGGGTTTTTCTTTGAATCCCGAAACAATTTTCCAGGGAATTGTGGCTGAAATTTTAGTTGGTCTACCTGACCGTGGTTTGGTTTCAACAGAATCCCTAATTTTCCACTTCTTGATTAGAGTTTGAACACTGCTGATTGGCTTTCTCAATTCCTTGGATATCTTTTTATATCCCTTTCCTGTTTTATACGGTTCAACTGCCCTTTCCCGCAGATCCAGAAATGTCAGTGCAGCACTGGATGAAAGATGCAAGGATCTGTCCAGAAACGCATTGACCTTTTATATACACACACACACTAATTACAAGCAAACAGATAACAGGTGAGGATGGTTACCTTTAATAGCCATTCAAATCCATTGGTGTCAACTTGTGTGCATGTTATCAAGCCAAAATCACCAGGGTATGTAAACTTTTGATCAGGGTCATTTGGGTAGTTTCTGTTGCCATTATGATTTAAAAAGCATAAACACAGTTGATTGATAATAAATGGCTTCAGCCAAACACTAACCATGAGTAAAAGAAAAAAGTTTTTGTGTTATCATACATATTCTCTGAAAAATGGGCAAGAAATCATAAATTCTGCCAGGGTATGTTAAAGGGGTGTTCCAGCCGCAATTTTTTTTTTTAAAGTAAGCAGCTGCTGACTTTAAATAAGGACACTTACCTTGTCCTACTTGCCCGCGCTGATGGCCCCCCCGATGCCGGTCCCACGATCGATCCAGGTCCCGCGCCGCCATTCACACTATGGGAAACAGGCAGTGAAGCCGTACGGCTTCACTGCCCATTTCCTACTGCGCCTGCGTGAGTCTCACGCTGGCTTGTGAATGGGTGGCTGCTCTCTGAGAACACACACAGTTCCCAGAAAGCAGCTAGATGGGCAAATGTGGTTTTCCTGGGTGGAACTCCGCTTTAACGTTTGAACACAATGTTATATAAAACATGAATAGTGTCCATCCGCTGCTAGTGTCTCACCGATGCTCATCCCTGGGGCATTTTCTACCCCAACTGGTCAGAATCTGGCCCCCCTGAAGTTGCAAAGACCGTAAACTGGCCCTTTGCTTTAAAAGTATGGAGTACAGCTCCAATGCAAATAGATGTATTTTAAGGCAAGCACTGCAATAACTCAGAATATGCACACACACACTGAAAATATACTAAAATTTCCCTATAAAGAGTCCATATTATGTGTAGTTTAATCTTACTGCACACTTCAGACTTGAGACACACTATGAACTGTGCTATGACAGATCACATTTTCGCTTACATTACTCCATTTACGACGGTATAAGAAAGGAAGTACAAAAGCCACCGCTGTTAGCATCACTGTGGTCACCATAAGAACACGATGCACCTGGTAAAAGAAGAAACAATTGTAAGACTCACAAATAACTTGGTAGACTCTTTGTGTATTATAGCAGAACTGGTTACATAAAGGTTTGAATGGTTTCAACTGTTTCACTGGACATATTAGACTGGGGAAACCTTGTCTAACTCACAAGCTACATGCTGGCTTCAGGGGAACATAGAAGCTGTAAAGCAGGGATCCTCAAACTACGACCCTCCAGATGTTGAAGAACTACACATCCCATGAGGCATTGTAACACACTGACATTCACAGACATGACTAGGCATTATGGGAATTGTAGTTCCTGAACAACTGGAGGGCCGTAGTTTGAAGACCCATGCTGTAAAGCATCATTGCAAGTAAAGCAACTGCTGCGGAACTAGTATGTAGCTTTTAGGCACACCTAGTCAAACCTGACTTGCTGGTTGGAGACATCACTATTCAGTGCAGTAGTAATGTAGGAGCTAATTGGAGGAACCAAAATGCATTGCAAAGGACCAGGTGGGGAAAGCCGAGAACCGGCTCGGCAGCTTTTTCCCCCTACACACGGCCAGTTTTCCAGGCATGAGAGCTATGGCTGGGAAACCCGGCCTTGTGTATGCTCCCCCGCAGGCTTTCCCCATAGGAAAACTGCCGGGTTAAAAAATGCTGGGAATCCTGACGGGAAAAAAATGTTCTCATTTTTCCCGTCACGATTTCTGACGGTTTTCCTGTCAAGAAAACTGCCATGGAGCATACACACGTCAGTTTTCAAAACCAAAAGCCGGCACGGCAGTTTTCCAGATGGGAAAACTGGTCGTGTGTACGAGGCATAAAGCAAAAGAACTGCAATTCCAATCTTTCTCAGAAGTGCTCTACCTCTGCAGAGTGGAGCAGGGAAGCAGCTGAAGTACATTCAGTTATTGTTTTCTTGTACAGTACAGTCTCCTGGAGGTGCAGCCCCCACAGCTTAGCATACAGTTATGTGCCTCCATTTCTTATTGACAATTTGATGTCACATTGCCATTTAAACAGAGGCACATGGCAAGTATGCCTGTTTCCAGGTTATAGCTTGGTCCTGAGCCTATAAGAAGAATGCAGTCACAACTGAGAGAACTTTCAAACCTGAAGTGGACAGTTACTTAGCCATAACCAGGACTTGGAATGGGGACACAGAAAAAACAGAGCAACAGATGAAAGAAAAAACCGCTGTTCTAAGGTGAGGTTAGTTAAAAACTATTTGGACTATTCTTCTCCAGTCATACTGTATATTCAATGCTAGCTTAAAAAAAATGAAGATGAAGACTTGTTTAATAGAATAATCCGTTCCTCACCTGGAACCATATTTTTACTCCACACAATGTTGATGTTGGCCAGATAGGTTTGAAGAAGCGGGCAACAAGAACACCGATGCTAACCGTGGTCATCCAGGCCAGGAACATCATAGCACCTATCAAAGAAATAAGTAACAGAAAAACCCGCCCCAATGTGATTTTAACTGTTGTCCAATATTTGAAATTTTGGTTTTAAATACAGTTAAAATGTATTTGTAATTTTTTTTCCCCTAGCTTTGAAAAACATAAGGCTTTTTCTCCCCTTTCCCAATTTGCCTTTTTGATAGACATGTGCACACTGAAATATTTTGTTTCAGAACTTTATTTTCGTCCGAAAAAATAATTTATTTAGTTACTCCCGAAAGTTTCTATTTATTTTGTTGCGTTAAAAAAATGCATTCGTCCGAAAATCCGAATTAATTAACGTCGAACACAACGACGTGCTAAAAAAAATAAAGTTCAATGCTTCCAAGCATGCGTCGACTTGATTCTGAGCATGCGCAGGGTTTTGGTCCGATGCTTTTGCGTACTAACCATCGAATCTGTCCGACGGACAGGTGTCCGTCAGACAGATTTTAAAGCAAGTTTTAAAACTTTGGTCCAACGGACAACGGTCCGATAGGCTGTACGCACCATCGAATTGGTCTGATGAAACTGGTCTGCAAACCAGTTTCATCGGACCGGGCTGATCGTGTGTACGCGGCCTAAAAAAATTCGACTGAGCAGCTAAACTGTATGACGCCGCAATCGTACATTTCCGGTTGAATGTTCTGCCTACAAGCTGTAGAAGAATTCTAATGTTGTAGGACACCAGTAATAAATTATATTTTTAAATTTGTATTACTAGTCAACCAACATTCAAATTCTTCTATAGCCTATGGGTCGAACAGTTGACTGGAAATGTACGATTGCAGCGTTATACAGTTTAGCTGCTTGTCGAATCTTCTTAGAACTTTCGACAGACACCATAAGCCTTCAATGACAGATTCAACGTTTTTTTTGTTGCTGCTTCGTCGAATCTTCGTCGTTCATGTCGAATGGGCTACCCCAACACTGTCTTTATAATGTCAAATCTTTTCTCTCTATGACAAATCTTTCCTCTCTATGTAGAATAATCTTGGACTAATAGATAAGGCTAGGCACATTCGACCACAGGTTCGATAGACACAGATTTCTATTGTCAACGTTATGTCGAATCTCCTATCTATATCGAAATGTTGTAGCAACGAAAGCAAAAATAAAGCATTTTTTTATGTCGGATCTTTCAGATTTCGGATTCTGCACGTTCGTTTTCGTTTTAAAACGATAAAGAAAATACCCCAAATTCGGACGAAAATGCACATGTCTACTTTTTGACATACCTTACTGGGACAAGGAGGGGAAATGCTAAGTTTTAGAGCCATCACCGGAACAAAAAGGGCAACGGCAAATATTCCACATGTTTCAAAGACAACTGTTTAAGAAAGGAATACGCCTCAGTTGGAGAGATTTTCTTTCTTTCACAGGAAACATACCCATGTAAAATGGGGTTTTAAGCCTCTTACTTTACTAAAAACACACACAAAAAAGTTTTGGCTCTGTATGCTTTGCACAGTGTAGGGAGGATGGTTACATACATCTTTAGAAATGGATGAAATCTTAACCAATATGAAAGTTTTCCAAAATCATTTCTTTGTCAGCACAAGGATTACAAAGTCTTATCACATATCCACTCATAGTCTGCAAGTGCATATAGTATGTGTGACAGTGTTGAAAGGGTACATCATTTTGGTAATGGAATACATATTGCACAACATAACACTGCCAGTGAACGACGTGTTTATTGTTCAATTTGTTTCTAAGACAGGAAGCTTTCTTCTGGCGTTAAAAAAAATACTAACTGCCCTCTACCTTTTGTTCCTTACTTTGCTCTCCTTTCTTCTTGTTTTTCTATTTTTCGTTACTATGTCAGAATGGTTGTGCTGTAATTTTAGAGGCGGTCGTCACTGAGCTCGAATTCTATTTTTTCAAAAAAAGGCGGAAGCCGCAAAAATGACCATGTGGGATGCGGAGGACTCCTGCTCCCTGGAAAAGCACTGCGAGTCCCCTCGGTTAGCAGATTTCTATTATATGCAGTGTGATATATGTATGGAATTGTGGGAAACGTCTAACTCACTGTAATGTACTTCAGAGGTGTCTCTGTATCTCCGTATGTTCTTCCTTCTTAAAAAAAAAAAAAAGTAACTGAACGGTGATAGGCCACTTTAGGTTTTTTAAAGCCTCTGTAGTATAGCTCTACTGAGTAACCTGTGTGGGCTCTGAATTGCAATACTGGAAAGACAAAAATGAGTAACCTACAGACTCCCAGCCTATAGCAGCATTTCTCAACTCCAGTCCTCAAGGTGTCCCAACAGGTCATGTTTTCAGGATTTCCCTCAGATGAAACCGCTGTGGTAATTACTAGGGTTGTCCGATACCGAGTATTTGCGGGAGTACTTGTACTCCCGCAAATACCCCGATACCAGAATAGAATACTTTTTCCGCAACCCCCCCCCCCCCCTGCTGCCGCCGCCGAACGCCGCCGCCACATCGAAACCCGCCGCCACATGGGTTAAACATTGTGCGGGAACATCACAGCATTCATTTGAATAGCTGTAGTGTTCCCGCCCATATAGACACTCCCCCTTGCTCGGGATTGGATGGGTGATCGTGATCTGTCCAATCCCGAGCAAAGGGGAGTGTCTATACGGGCGGGAACACTACAGCTATTCAAATGAATGCTGTGATGTTCCCCGGGCGGCGGTGGCTAGGTAGGGGTGACATGGCTGCATATATGGGTGACATGGCTGCATATGTGGGTGACATGGCTGCATATGTGGGTGACATGGCTGCATATGTGGGTGACATGGCTGCATATGTGGGTGACATGGCTGCATATGTGGGTGACATGGCTGCATATGTGGGGGACATTTAAAAAAAGTATCGGTATTCGGTATCGGCGACTACTTGAAAAAAGTATCGGTACTTGTACTAGGTCCTAAAAAAGTGGTATCGGGACAACCCTAGACTAATTACTATAGCAGTGAAACTGAACAAATGACCTGTAAAATAATGGAGAGCCTGAAAACATGACCTGTTGGGGTGCCTTAAGGACTGAAGTTGAAAAACACTTGCCTATAAAACTGATTCAGATGAGGGCAATCAAGGGTATGGTCATACTATTAAACTGTACACTGTATTGTATGTAATCATGCTCAAGGCAATTAAAAGGTCTTATAAACTTCAATAAACATCAAATTGATTTGATGTTTTAGTTATATAAGAAGCATCAACTTACCATGAAATTTTATGAGTATCGGAGATCGTGATCCTCCAACATCCTCAGGAGTTCCGCTTACATTAAACATTTTGTTGGTTATTAGGGGTTGTCTATGATGTCTTCTGATCATTCCTTAAAAATATTATTTATAAGTTACAGTGTGGTTTGTGAAAAATATAGCTGCAAGATTAAATGTACAGAGCCATACCATTCTCTGCATCTCCGTCAGCTAAGAATATGTAGTAACTGCCATTTAAAGGAAATCTCTCCAAAGATGATGGGATCTGGATGGCCCTGCGGAAAGAACATTGAAGGACTCCGTCTGCCACACGCCATGCAACGTCCTGCAGAACACCCTGTAACCATGACACAATACATTTGTCATTATAGCAAGGACAAGCTAAACACTTTTCTTAAAGCAGACCTTCTCCCTGGAAAGTGACGTTAGTTACCTGCCTCAGCCACCTCATCCACTATTAAAACAATATATTTTTAAGATTATAAAACAGAAACAGCTGTGTCTAATTAAACTGGTAAGCGGCTGCCAAAAAAAAGTGTACCCCTATTGGCAATGCTTAAATATACCCCCAAAAAAATTAAAGTTTATCACATCATAAAAAAACAATGAATGAAAGTGTAATATCAAAAACAATCAAATCCCTGTATTAATGTGCTAAAAAAGAACTTTGCATATCATTCAAATCAATCAAGTCTCTATAGAAACCAGTGTGCTTGAAAACCTTAATATTGTGCCAAAAAGTTCTCTTAGAAAATATATGCAAGTCCTTTTCTTTTATCTTCTGTGAATTTCTATTCCACAAAATTCCAGAGAGCTTCAGCCAGTAAATAAAGTGCTCACACCCCAGTGGTTTGCATGGCTCACCAGAAACAATTGACTTTCTAGTAAAAGTATCCTTTGCCTAAGTTTACATTGGCATTATAAGCAGGCGTTTGAGAGGCGTTAAAAAACACCCCTCAAACGCTTATGCAAATATACAACACACTTACAAAACATGAAGTGTTAGTGTTGCGTCCCTTAAAAATTGAAGCCTCATGTCTAGTCCGAAGGCGTTTGAATGTTATTTGATCACTTCTGTGTTTTTCTGCGCCATAAACAAAAACGGAGTGACAATTTTGAAAAAAATTCAATATTTTTTACTTTTTGCTATAATAATTATGCCCAAATATATATATAAAAAAACTTTTTCTTTCCATCAGTTTAGGCCGATACGTATTCTTCTACATATTTTTGGTAAAAAAAAAAAAAAAAAAAAAAAAAAATCGCAAAAAGTGTATATTGATTGGTTTGTGCAAAAGTTATAGCGTCTACAAAATAGGGGATAGAATTATGGCATTTTTATTATTCTTTTTACTAGTAATGGTGGCGATTTGCGATTTTTATCGTTACTGCGACTTTATGGCGGACACTTTTGACACCACATTTTTGGGGTCATTTTTACAGCGATCAGTGCTATAAAAATTACACTGGCAGTAAATGGGTTAACCACTAGGTGGCACTGAAGGGGTTAAGTGTGCCTAGGAATGTGTTCTATCTGTAGGAGGATGGGCTATGTGTGACACGACAGTGATCACAGCTTCCGATTACAGGAAGCTGTGTTCATTGTCCTGTCACTAGGAAGACTGGGGAAATGCTTGTTTACATAAGAATTTCCCACTTGTTCTTGACCCTGACACGATCGAGTCCGCAGGACCCGTGGCCGGTGTTACAGAGCTCCTGGCGGAGCGCACGCGTCCACAATGCCGGCTTCTTAAAGGGGACATATATATATATATATATATATACACACACACACACGTCCTTCTGCCTGTCCATGCCGTAGTCGTGCTCTGGTCGGCAAGCAGTTAACTGTAATGGAATAGGTATTTATGGAGCATTTTTATCCTCCATGCTGTGTCCTCCATGCGTCTCCTCCCCTCTTCCTGATAGGTGTCCAATCGGAGTGCCTGTCCTTTCAGCCAATCAGGTGATGGGTAACAAACCTGTGCACCTGATAGGCGGTTCAGTGTTAGGAAAGCGAATATTAATTTGTTTTTCTAACACACCTGGCTGGACACCGAGCGCAATTCTTTGCACCATGAGTCCACCTTTTTTTAAGCCTATTAGTACTTGTGGCTCTAATCAGGTGCTTCAAACCCCCCCGCCCCCCCAGCTATAATTCAGGCGTCCGAAAAGGGGCCTGAATAGGGGGTGGCGGCGCAGATACATTTTATGCAATGCATGAATCTATCCATTAGTCATAGGGGGAGTGTATCGAGAAAGGTTGCGGCGCCCATGTGCCCTTAATGGATGCACCGCCACTGGAGAGAAGGCATTCCATGGAGAAACTCCTGGGGTGAAAGCCGTTCAATTCACGCCAAGTGAAGTAAAATTTCCACGTCCACTTAAAGATCTTGCAGAAAATAGACTTGCAAGCTGTAAGCAATATAGGAATCAGACTCAGATACTCATGTCATTTAAAACAGCTGTGCCGCTAAAGCCGGCAACAGAGAAGTGGTATGGCAAATCAGCTCTTGGAACAATAAAGTCTGGATGATCTGGCAGAGCCCACAGTGCATCTGCTAGACCAGTGGTCCCCAAACTGTGGTGCGGAGGCCAGTTGTGGCCCTTTGCTTGCCTCTACCTGGCTCTTGAAACACTTTTCCTCCAACTGAAACCATCAATTGGGCACTATTCCTCCCACTAAAATTAATGGTGGGGCCTTGCTTACTCACACTGACATCGGAGCATTTTCTACTCTCACTGCCCACAGTCCAGCTCCCCAAAAGCCTGAAGAACAGTAAATTAGCTCTCCGTTAAGAAATTTTGGAGACCTCTGTGCTAGATGTCTGACTAGGTCAGCACACCATACAAATTCTTCTTTTTGTTTTATGAGTGCTGCTCTTTAGTTTGGGTTTACAGCATGTCACATCTGCCTGGACCAGTCTGGAGCAATGAGGTTCACCAGACGGCCTTCCACCTCGATTCAGAGCAGGTGCACAAAGTTTTGTAGGGGGGGGGGGGGATATCATGGTGTATTAATCCCATAGAGCCACCAGAGAATCTACTTCTTTCACCTGTGGATTCCAGAAATATACATAGCTGACAAGGCTGAAAAAAATGGGCAACTCTGACCAGGCACTGTCTGACCGAAATCTGATCAGATAGCCATCCAAGAGTGGTTCAATGATGCTAAAGGAAAGCCATGTCACCTGAAACTCAAAGATAGGATCGAGTTCCCCTGCTGGTGGCACCGGGGTGCTCTGGGCCAATTTCTGCAGTTATAGTGACCACCAGCAGGTGTCTCCAGGAATCAGTCAGGAGGTTCCAGCAATCAGTTTCACCTGGCCACACCTGCTGGGAGGGAGTACTTAAATTACACTTCTGCCATGGCCCCTTGCCTTAGTGTTTTGGCTACTCCTGCCTTGTTCCAGTTTGCTGTGTTGCATTTACCCTCGGTTGCCATTTACCCTTGATATTGCTAGTACCCTGTTGCCTTGTTCTCGGTCTTGTTTCCCTTCTTCCCATCTGCTCCCCCAGTTTTTTCCCTGCCCTGAATATTTCCTGTGTATACATTTGTATATTTAGTTAGTTGTTAGGTTGCTGCATTTTAGTTCAGTTTTGATTTTCATGCATTCTCATGTTTATTGCTGTTGGTATGTGGTTATGTGGTTATTTTTCACTGTAAATAAATCTCACTTTAAAGATATACATGTACATGGTCTGGTCCCAGTTCCTGTGTGTAGCTACTTATACATGCAACTGGTCTCCCAGATGCTAAATCCTGACACTCTTGTGCCGACTAGGTGCCCAAGACTCGCCCCCAGTTCGACAGGCTGACATCCAAAATTAAAAAAACAAGGACTTCCAACTTCCAACAGCCCAGGTGCTGAAGAGAAGCATGGTCAAGAACTGGTAGGATCAAGGCCCTTCATCAAATCTTCAAAAATGTTGGTGCGCTTGAATAATGGGTACATGCAAGTAAGTATTGTTGATGTCTACAGAATCCAAAAAGTATTCCTGATGAAGGGAAACAATGACAGATCTAGTTGATTCCATGAAGATTTTGTGGACCTGAATGAAGACATTCAAGAGGCTTTGGACATCTACGATGGGGACAAATGCCCCCTCTGGAATTTGGAGAAACCCCTGAAACCACTTTGCAGCAAGAACTTGAACAATAAGGGGTTGATTTACTATAGGCAAATCCACTCTGCACTGCAAGTGCACTTGCTGTAGATCTGAAATGAGGACAAGCTCTCTTGATTTTAGCATCCAATCATGTGCAAGCTAAAATGATGTTTATTTTCCTTGCATGGTCTACAGCGATTGCACTTTCATGTGCACTTGTAGTGCAAAGTTGATTTGAAATGCGCTATGCATATTTACAAAGGTCTCAAAATGATGCTGTGAAATGTAAATGGTATGACCAGAATTTATTGTAGCATACACAGAATGAACCCATGGTACATTCAATCCAGTGGGAACACTCCAGAGACTGTTTTCATTATGAATAGCCCTCAAAACACAGGTATATTTCTAGGTCAGTCTTCATTTTAACCCTTCCCAATTCTTCAGCTACATGCTAGCACCTTCTCTCATCTCCTGCTTGACAATGTTCATTTATTTACTAAAAGAGATATAAGGGTTATATTCATTGGGATGACCTAAAAATGGACACCATACTCACTTACCTTCAGCAAAGAGTCAAGTCAATTGTTTCAGTGGAAAAATGGTAGCTGTGACAACATCCAATATGACCAAGTATCATAAACCAGAAAGTTACAGTTTGCCAATATATATTGATAGACAAAAAGGTTTTCAAAGGTTCAGATGTGCAGCACAGTATACCATTCTTTAAAAATGTAATATACAGTAATTATTATAAATCACTGTTAACTAGAATAGAATTAAGTGTGTGCATAGCTCTTCTCATATCACCCAAAATCAACAAACAATGAATCACAAACTGTTCCAACCACCTTGTATTTGCAGAAACTGGAGATTGCGATAAAAAAAAAATAAAAAAAATAACTATGTTTACAGTAAAGCGCTGCTCATTTTAGCGGCGCTTTAACTGAGTTGTGCGGGCAGGAGCAGGGCCCTTTTAACCCCAAAAAAGGGGTTAAAAGCACACGAAAAGTGCAGCTGCCGAAGCAAAGTGATTGGCAGCGATGCCCATTTACTGCAATGGCAGGGGCGGTTTAAGAGCTATGTATACACAGCCTCCTCACTGCCAAGCAGACCTATTTCATCACCCTCATTAAAAACTTATCATCCCGTCCCCGTCAACTCTTCTCTACCTTCAACTCTCTACTTCGTCCCCCACTGCCTCCACCCACCAACTCACTCACTGCCCAGGAGATCGCCAATCACTTCAAACAGAAGATTGATACAATTCGCAAGGAGATCTCTATTGTTCAGATACCCTCCACACTTCACACCTCATGCACACAGGTACAGTCATTACTTCCCTCTTTCAACCCCACTGCTATAGACGAGGTCGCTAAATTACTTGCTAGCGTCCATATTACCACTTGCGCTCTGGATCCTGTTCCCTCGCAAATGCTACGTTCACCCTCTGGCTCTATTCTACACTCTCTAACCCACATCTTCAATCTCTTCAATCTCTTCCTCTCTTCTGGCATCTTCTCTTTAAAACTTGCACTAGTCAGCCCCATACCTAAAAAGCCTTCACTGGACCCATCCAAACCTGACAACCTACGCCCCATCTCCTTGCTCCCCTTTTTATCCAAACTCCTTGAACATCTAGTCTACAACCGACTGAGTGACCACCTTACTGATAATAACCTTCTTGATCCCCTTCAGTCTGGATTTCGTCCTCAACATTCCACAGAAACTGCTCTCCTTAAACTAACAAACGATATACTAACGGCCAAAACTAAGGGACACTATTCTGTGCTCCTACTCCTGGACCTCTCTGCCACCTTCGATACGGTTGACCACGCCCTCCTCCTCAAAAAACTCCACACCTTTGGTCTCCGTGACTGTACTCTTCACTGGTTCTCTACTTACATATCCAACCGTACCTTTAGCGTTACTTACAATTCTACTTCCTCCTCTCCTCTTCCTTTCTCCGTTGGGGTCCCAAGGTTCCATTCTTGGACCTCTCCTATTTTCAATCTACACCTCCTCCCTGGGTCAGTTGATAGCCTCCCACGGCTTCCAATACCACCTTTACGCTGATGACACTCAAATCTATTTTTCTACCCCTCAACTCACTCCTTCATTCTCCTCACGTATCACTAATTTACTATCAGATATATCACTTTGGATGTCGCACCACTTCCTTAAACTCAATCTATCCAAAACGGAATTTATAATTTTCCCTCCCCACGTGCCTCTTCCCCTGATCTCTCAAAATTCAATGTCAAAATTGATGGCACAACTATCAGCCCATCCCCACATGTCAAGATTATAGGTGTAGTCCTGGACTCTGAACTGTCCTTTAAACCTCATGTTCAATCACTGTCCAAATCTTGCCGCCTCAACCATCGCAACATCTCCAAAATACGGCCCTTTCTAACCAATGACACCACAATGCTGTTAATTCACTCCCCGGTCATCTCTCGCCTTGATTACTGCAATTCCCTCCTCATTGGCTTACCTCTGCATACTCTATCCCCCCTCTAGTCCATCATGAATGCTGCTGCCAGACTCATCCACCTTACCAACCGTTCTGTCTCTGCTGCTCCTCTCTGCCAATCCCTCCACTGGCTTCCGCTCACCCAACAAATTAAATTTAAACTACTAACAATTACCTACAAAGCCATCCACAACTCTGTCCCCAGTTACATCACTGACGTAGTCTCTAAATACCAACCTAATCACTCTCCGTTCTTCTCAAGACCTCCTACTCTCTAGCTCCCTCCAGGACTTTTCCAGAGCCTCCCCAAGCCTATGGAACTCCTTACCCCAATCTATCCACCTATCTCCCATCTCCTAATAGAGATTAGCTTTTAGAGGATCCCTGAAAACCCACCTCTTCAGAGAAGCCTACCCCTCCCACACCTAACAACTGTATTTGCATTTGAGTCCATCTGATCATCCCCCACAGCTACTACCCTTTGTTCCACTTGACCCTCCCTTCTAGATTGTAAGCTCTAACGAGCAGGGCCCTCTAATCCCTCCTGTATTGAATTGTATTGTGACTGTACTGTCTTCCCTGTTGTAAAGCGCTGCGCAAACTGTTGGCGCTATATAAATCCTGTATAATAATAATAATAATAATAATATACACCGATCCCGCAGCTCCCCAAAGACGCTGCTGGCAGGACTGTTTTTGCTGTTCTGCAAGCACACAGCCCAAGTGTAAAAGCACTCAGGCTTTCACACTGGGGAGACAAGAGCGGCAGTTTACAGGCGCTATTTTTAGTGCTAAAATGCCTGTAAAGAGCCTTCAATGTGAAAGGGGTCCTAAAGATTCAGCAAATGCTAGGTGGTTGCAACAGTTTATGATTTATTGTTTGTTTATTTTGGGTGATGTGAGAAGAGCTATGCACACACTTAATTCTATACTAGTACACACGTATTTATAACACTGTATATGAAGTTTTTAAAGGATAGTATACTGTGCTGCACATCTAAACCTTAGAAAACCCTTTATGTCTATCAATATACATATTGGCAAACTGTAACTCTTTCTTGTTTATGATACTTGGTCATATTGGATGTAGTCACAGCTACTATTTTGCCACTGAAACAATTGACTTGACTTTTTTGAGGGCAAGTCTGTATAGGACATCCCACTGAGTATAACCCTTCTAGCTCTTTTAGAAAATAAAGGAACAATGCCAAGCAGGAGATGGGATCCCACAATTAATACAACCGTGGGGAACCCAGCTTATCAGTACCTGGTAGTCATTCTAACTATATCTTTCTGGCTGTCTTTGCCAATACCTTTGGGTAACCCCAAATTTGAGCTTGTGGCCCTTTCCAAAACTTTATGAAAAAGCCTAATGGAACGGTCAGAAAGGGTTAAATAAACAAACTAAAAAAAAAAAAAAAAAAAAGGGTATTATTAGCATTACTAATTAAGCTGTGAACAATATTCTAATTTAAAAAAAAGGTCGGAGGGGTTCGTGAGCAGAAAAACAAATACAGAAAAATTGATCATTACCGGAGATGCTGTTTCTGGGTGCGTCCGTCCTGTAGTGTATGCCGGGTTTACATCAACTGTCTGGCCATCTATCACACACAAGTAGTAGTCATCATCACCCTGCAAAAGCAAAAAAAACATGAGATTATAGGGCAGCAAGTAGTAGTTACCATGTATAGAACCACAGTAGATAACAATAATAGAAAACTGCTAACATTGCTAATAGGATGCAATACAATAATGATGATATTTTGTGCTGCCACACCTAAAGGCATAATACCTATCGTAGAAGTTACCCAGTTAAGTTGTCATGAAATGAGAGGGATACAGAAACACAATGGGTAATCAAAAACAGCACAACGGGGTGAGGAAGTAATTAATGGAGAAGAGAAGGATAAACAAGAGCACCATTGGACTACTGGTCTTCCTTCCTGTAACTTGCACATACATAACCGCTATCAGCGTATACAAGGTGATTCCCCCCCCCATTACTGCCACACAAGCAGTATTGGTTCCTCATTGTGTTAGGCTCTCTATATTAATTTCTGCTTTATTAGAGGAAACCTTCCAACCAGCTACATCCCCGAAATACCAACCTCCTGTGGTTGTGAATAGGGAAAGCCAAATTTGGTGAGTTTGCCACCAATATGAATTAATCCATGTTTTCAGCTACTCCATTGCATAGGAGATTTCCTGATGTTTAGCGAAGTTGGTGGGAAAAACAACAGTGTCTCTTAAAAGTAGAGCTCCAAAGTGCAGTCTAAAAGGAGCTCAGTTGTGGACCTCAACCTTCCATATTCTCTGTAAACTCCATTAAGGGACCCCAAAACCCAAAAGTCCAAAAGAGGAGGGAGAAGAGCAGTAGGACTGTTGCGGTACAAGATAAGTAGGTAAACTCAGAAAGAGCAGATATAATAAAAAATTATAAATTTATTGACATAGTATCAAAGTAGAAAACATCAAACAACATAAACAATAAAATACAATACAAAAATCGTGACTGGCCGTGCGTGTTCCCCTTGGGGGGAAGATCACGGTGTAGGTAGGGGTCACGAGGGGGCGGTGTCTCAACTAGTTAGGTGACCAACGTTGCTTCGTTGGGAGAAGTTCTAAAAACAGGGATCCAGTTAGCTCAGGCGCCAAAGCCACCGTTCGAGGGAGTCTCCCGCGGCGACCAGGGTGGACTGATGCGGAGATGGACCTATCACCTGTATAAGGTACAGAACAAAAGTGTAGGGTCCCAGGACCAGAAACCCAGTTAACACTGGTGCTTCAAAACGTGATTTGTGATAGCATTAAATTGCTGGTGGTAGGTATAAGGGTCAGTGCAGTAAGCCTATTAGCAAGGCAGAGGCCAGAAGTAGATTGGTGCTTGGTAGAGCAGAAAATGTCCTGGGACCCGGCTTTGGCGCCTGAGCTGACGGGATCCCTGTTTTTAGAACTTCTCCTGGGGAAGCGACGGTCGCAAATATAGTTGAGACACCCCCCCCCCCCTCGTGACCCTTACCTCCACCGTGATCTTCCCCCCAAGGGATCATCAATTTCGGTGACATGTACGGCCTGTCACGATGTTTGTATTGTATAGGTTGTTTGATGTTTTCTACTTTGATACTATGTCAATAAATTTATATTTTTTTATTATATCTGCTCTTTCTGAGTTTACCTATTTATCTTGTACTTCAACAGTCCTACTGCCCTTCTCCCCCCTTTTTTGACCTTTTGGGTTTTGGAGTCCCTTAAGCCCTATCTCTATTCAAAATTTACTTTTAGGATGACAGTACCACTAGTAATAAGCTTATGTGTCTTTTATTAAGAGACTAACAATTAATCCATCGTTGGAGTGTCGGAGGAAACTGAAGTACCAGAAGGAAACCAATTCAGGCATGAATTTAAATGAAGACTATTTATTATCTGAATAAATTAGAGTTTACCCTAAACCCCAACTAGCTATTCAGGGTGAACAATAGCCAAGGTAAAATATCTGTTAGGCTCCTTTAACAAAGATGTTTTTTTTGCATTGTTTCTGTGCATTTTGCACCTGTGACTCAAACATACCAAAAACGCAACCGCAGGTGCGTTTTTGATGTATTTTCCATTCATTTCAATGGGGAGGTTTGTTTTTGATGCATTTTTTTTACAGCATTTAAAGCATTTTGGTGATGCCCAAGGTCAACGGTCAACAATCAACAACTCATAAGGCTTCATTTACACAAGGCGGACTCTGTCGCTACAAAGTCCGCCAGCTCAGCGGGAGATATCTCTGTGGATCTCCGCTGAGCCGGCGGATGACAAGTCCCTCTCTGCTCACTGAGCGGGGAGGGGCTTGTTGAGCGCCGCTGTCTCCTATGGAGAGATCTGATCTGATCCGCTTTGGACATATGGCGACGTATCGCCATACGTCTGATTTTAGCGGATCGGATTGGGTCGGATGTCAACGCTGACATCCGACGCCTCATAGGCTTGCATGGAGAGGCCGTTCAGGTCCACCGACAAAACTGACAGGCGGACCTGAACGGTCCGACCGTGTGAAAGGGGCCTAAAAGTGAAAATCAAGAGTAAAACTGAAGAAGGTGGAACCTAAGCAAAGTTTTGGACCTCCTTCTGTGTACTAAGCTATGCAGACCAGGCAAACAGTTGAACACAAGCTGAAAATTACTTAGTATGAAGGGGTTACAATTTGTGCCAGGTTACTGGTGAAGGAACCTGCTTATAGGCTTAGTACTAACCATCCACTGATCATGTGACAAGGCAAACGACACATAACCTTTCCCTGGTCCACTCAATTCAATCTGCATGGAGTTGGCTTTCTTCTGGAAGGACAAGAAATAGCACTCTACATCCCGCTCAGGGTCACAAGAAGTTGGATTTCTTACGCAGAATTTACTGCGGCCACATCCAGATGCGCTGAACTAAAAATATGAATCACATCACTTTAGTCAGACAATCATTTTATATTACATGATATTATATATGCAACTTTTAATTCAAATATTACAGGATACTGGAAGTTTAAGATTTTGAAAACCTCAAACCACTCAATTTTATTCTAAGATTGAACAACGAGCAGTGAAAACTAACAGGTTTGGGTAAATTTTATTTTGAAATGTATGCTTTTTAAATCTATCTATGAGAGAAAATTATAGGCCACCCTTTTGAAAAGGACAGTTACCTGGCTATCATTCTGATCATCTGCCTTTAATAAATTCGAAGTCAATGACCTGACACAAGCATGCAGATCAGATCGTAAAAAGCTTGACGTTTTGATACCCTTTATTGGTCAACTTAAGCAAATAAAGATACAGGCTTTCAGAACATGTTATCACTTAAAAAAAATAAAAAACTTTCCACATTTAAAAGGTATTGTAAAGGCTTTCTTTTAAATTAATAAAAGTTGTATACCTACATGTTCTGTGCAATTGTTTTGCACAAAGCAGCCTCAACCTCCTCCTCTGGGGTCCTCTGCCGGATCATGGCTCCTCCTCTTCTCCAAGCGTTTCTACAGAAAACCACTTGCCATGGGGCACTCATGCAGGCTCAATCGCAAGCCGAGCTTTGGGCTTCTGTAGACCGCACACAAAGCCCCGGCCCAGTCCTGCCCCCTCTTCATAGGCTTTAACTCACAGCAGCAGGAGCCAATGGAACCCACTGCTGCTGAGTCTCCTGTGAGAAGAGAGAGAGGGGAGAAGAGCTGCTGCAGACAAGCACAGCACTGGATCGAGATTGGGCTCAGATAAGTGTTTAAAGGGAGGGCTGGGGGGGGAATCTTTTGAAAAGTGTTTAACGTAAAGTGTAGTAACCCCCAAAAAAGGGGGGGGGGTGCTCCTATTTCCTTATAGTAGGTTAAACAGCACAATGCTTGTGCTATCTAACCTGTACCTCTTTTAAGCTGTAAAAAAAAAAAACTGGCTGATCCCGTCAGTTCCTGTGTCCCCCTCTGTCTACTGACCACAATAATCATGTCTGCTGAGCCTTGATTACTGTGGTCAGTTTACGTGCCTCTGCCATCTGCAGCTTTCGTATCTCCCCCTCACCCATCCCTCCCTGCCTATCAGCTTCTTGTGTCTGTGTGAGCTGACTCTGCCCCCCTCCTGCAGCTATTAGTAGTACATACAACTTCAAAAAATGTCACCGCCTGCCCCAGTCCTTTACCCAGCGATAACTCACAGTGTAAGTGTTTATTGAAACCGATGCCTCTAAATACCTTGTTCAGATATGCTCAGGCAGCAGGGTTGCCAACTTTCAGTAAATTTACGAACAGTTTGTAAAATCCATAATTGTTGCATCTGTCCATGAATGTCCATTAAGGACACGCAGCCTACATGTCCATATGGGACATTCGAGGACAGCTGCAAAAAGGTACAGATTTTACAAACTATTCGTACATTTACTGAAAGTTGGCAACCCTGTCAGGCACGTGACTCCTACTCAGTTCCAGGGCTACAGTGAGTGGGGCTGAGTGGCCACATGACCTACATCTCCCACTGTAGTCCTGGATCAAAGGTGTAGAACGGCCAGGAGTTACCTATATAGTGTGTCATCGCTAGATAAAAGGAGAGGGGCTGCCAGTGAAAGGGGTTTCTAAGGTTACAAACACTTCATTACAGAGAATGCATTAGTAAAAACCCTTTTCTTGTACAACCACTTTAAATTAATTTGTGGAACAAGACTACTACTTTATATATATATATTTGATTTTATATATATATATATATATATATATATATATATATACAGTGCAGAAAATAAGTATTTGAACACTCTGCTATTTTGCAAGTTCTCCCACTTGGAAATCATGGAGGGGTCTGAAATTGTCATCATAGGTGCATGTCCACTGTGAGAGACATAATCCAAAAAAAAAAATTCCAGAAATCACAATTTATGATTTTTTAACTATTTATTTGTATGATACAGCTGCAAAGAAGTATTTGAACACCTGAGAAAATCAATGTTAATATTTGGTACAGTAGCCTTTGTTTGCAATTACAGAGGTCAAACGTTTCTTGTAGTTTTTCACCAGGTTTGCACACACTGGAGGAGGGATTTTGGCCCACTCCTCCACACAGATCTTCTCTAGATCAGTCAGGTTTCTGGGCTGTCGCTGAGAAACACGGAGTTTGAGCTCCCTCCAAAGATTCTCTATTGGGTTTAGGTCTGGAGACTGGCTAGGCCACGCCAGAACCTTGATATGCTTCTTACAGAGCCACTCCTTGGTTATCCTGGCTGTGTGCTTCGGGTCATTGTCATGTTGGAAGACCCAGCCTCGACCCATCTTCAAAGCTCTAACTGAGGGAAGGAGGTTGTTGCCCAAAATCTCGCAATACATGGCCCCGGTCATCCTCTCCTTAATACAGTGCAGTCGCCCTGTCCCATGTGCAGAAATACACCCCCAAAGCATGATGCTTCCACCCCCATGCTTCACAGTAGGGATGGTGTTCTTGGGATGGTACTCATCATTCTTCTTCCTCCAAACACGGTTAGTAGAATTATGACCAAAAAGTACTATTTTGGTCTCATCTGACCACATGACTTTCTCCCATGACTCCTCTGGATCATCCAAATGGTCATTGGCAAACTTAAGACGGGCCTTGACATGTGCTGGTTTAAGCAGGGGAACCTTCCGTGCCATGCATGATTTCAAACCATGACGTCTTAGTGTATTACCAACAGTAACCTTGGAAACGGTGGTCCCAGCTCTTTTCAGGTCATTGACCAGCTCCTCCCGTGTAGTCCTGGGCTGATTTCTCACCTTTCTTAGGATCATTGAGACCCCACGAGGTGAGATTTTGCATGGAGCCCCAGTCCGAGGGAGATTGACAGTCATGTTTAGCTTCTTCCATTTTCTAATGATTGCTCCAACAGTGGACCTTTTTTCACCAAGCTGCTTGGCAATTTCCCCTCAGCCCTTTCCAGCCTTGTGGAGGTGTACAATTTTGTCTCTAGTGTCTTTGGACAGCTCTTTGGTCTTGGCAATGTTAGTAGTTGGATTCTTACTGATTGTATGGGGTGGACAGGTGTCTTTATGCAGCTAATGACCTCAAACAGGTGCATCTAATTTAGGATAATAAATGGAGTGGAGGTGGACATTTTAAAGGCAGACTAACAGGTCTTTGAGGGTCAGAATTCTAGCTGATAGACAGGTGTTCAAATACTTCTTTGCAGCTGTATCATACAAATAAATAGTTAAAAAATCATAAATTGTGATTTCTGGAATTTTTTTTTTTTGATTATGTCTCTCACAGTGGACATGCTCCTACGATGACAATTTCAGACCCCTCCATGATTTCCAAGTGGGAGAACTTGCAAAATAGCAGGGTGTTCAAATACTTATTTTCTGCACTGTATATATATCATTCAAATGCAGCTTGAGCCAGTTAATAAGTTATACAAGACATCATGTTGTACCCGCTGTGTTAGAGCCGACTTGGTTGGTATTGGTAATGCAGTAGTAGTTGAAATCTGTATGACAGGTGGAGGAGTAGTTTGAGAAACAATTGGTCCTGAAATTTTCACCCAGTAAATGGAGTATTTTGCAACAACGGTGACTCTAAAAAGCAGAAAAAAAAATCATTGGTTCAGTATGTGCATAACATAAAGATATTCACCTTTCATCCTAAAATATAGTGAAGACTTGTATACAATTGTATTTTAGTCTAGCAACCGGCTGTCAAACGGCAAGAGGGAAATGCCCTCTGGAATAAATCTACTCAAACGATTTTTGTCCTCTATTCTGTTCTTGTGAACATTTTAACTCTGGAATTTCCCTTACTTTCAGTCCAGGTGACAATGTTGGCAAGGTCAGATGGAGTGAATCTCCCCAGTGGCAATAAAAACCTTACAAGGGAATTGAACCCTTACCACTGTATCCAAAACTAACAGAAAAAAAGTTTGATTCTAGAAACTCTTTAACCACCCCCCAATATAGAAGTCTAACATTTTCCGATTTTGGAGATTTGTCAAGTTTTGAACCAATACATTTTGGCCAATAAAGTCTCTCTAAACTTTTTTTTAAAGGAATGGGGGAATATGGGGCTTTAATGTGGTAGGATATTGGAAACACTTTTTCCATACGTAGATTTAAATTGGGAAGAAAAAGGGGACAGAATGACAAATGGAAAATGCAGAGCTTCTAACGATACATGGTGGTGTCAAAAAGTTTCGAGACTAGCTCTGTTCACAAGAAAGTACTTTATTTACCTACGTTTACAGACCATCACCTTCAAAATATTCCCTTTGCACAGAAATACGTAGTCTTCTTTTTGAAGCAGGTCAAGCACCTTCTGCAATTCGTGCTGGACCTCTGCAACGGCCACCTCTGAGCTGGATCCTTATCTCTTCAGGAAGAGGCTAAAGTCAGCAGGAGCCAAATCTCGTGAGTAGGGTGCGTGCGGAAGTGAGATTGTGTTGCTTCCAGCGAGAACAACATGTGTTCCTAACTTGCTGTCCATGATAAAATAGCAGACGTGGTAACACACGTGGTCAGAACAGCACCAGTTGCGCAGCTCCCGATGTACACAGGGCGAGGCCTTTTGGCACACTGACTTATGGAGGTTGGCGCTTCTTGTAATTGGGTTTGCAGCCCTGTTGCCATCTGTTGGCGTGTTACAAAACTAGTACGAAAACTTTAGGAAACCACCTTGTACATTTAATGAATTGCATTACATCTAAGGATCATCCATAAAGTTTTCTAAGTATAAAGATACCACATAGATGGACTTTCCAGTTCTTACATAAATTTAAGTATTACAGTCAATCTTTGTAAGCTGGAAACCCTCCCACATTTTTAATATTACATTACAATAATCTGCATGTGCAAATCCATTCTGTATTACCAATACACTGTTATTGCAGGTCTGTAATTGTAATGATATTGGGGAAGGGTTACTAAAACTGGTGCACACAGAATCTGGTTACATAGTCAGGTTGAAAAAAGACTCATCTAGTTTAACCAATAAAAAAGGGGAAAAAAATACATAAATATATAAATAAATAAAATGATACAATACCATATACACAATCCTATAGCCACAGTTGATCCAGAGAAAGGCAAAAAAAAAAAAAAAAACAGCAAACTTGATCCAATTGAAAAAATTCCTTCCTGAGACAAAGCCGTCATAGAAGCGACATGAAGATAGCGACGGCCAGTCCCGAAGAAGAAGAAGACCCCCGGAGAGCGGAGAAGACCCCCGGAGAGCGGAAGAAGAGCGGAGAAGACCCCCGGAGAGCGGGAGAAGACCCCGA
Organism: Rana kukunoris; assembly: GCA_029574335.1. NCBI lineage: Eukaryota > Metazoa > Chordata > Amphibia > Anura > Ranidae > Rana > Rana kukunoris. The sequence continues at coordinate 131,812,212 of CM056055.1, read as the reverse complement.
AGAGCGGGAGAAGACCCTCGGAGAGCGGGAGAAGACCCCCGGAGAGCGGGAGAAGACCCCCGGAGAGCAGGAGAAGACCCCCGGAGCGGCACCCACCCATCGCAGATGTCGGGAGAAGCCCGCTGGGGGGGGGCGCTTTTATAAAAGCGACCATACACACCCCCCCCCCTGGCGGCCAACTATGATAAAATATTTTAATACCCTGTGTTGTTTATTTGTGTTTGCACTTTTTTTTGCAGGTGAATGGGTAGGGGTACGATCTACCCCATACTCATTCACTTAGGGTGGGGGGCTGGTATCTGGGGGTCCCCTTATTAAAGGGGGCTCCCAGATTCCGATAAGCCTCCCACCCGCATACCCCGACAACCAACGGCCAGGGTTGTCGGGAAGGGGCCCTGTCCTCATTAACATGGGGACAGGGTGCTCTGAGGTGGGGGGGCCGCAGTGCGCCCCCCTGCCCCAGAGCACCTGACCCCCCCAAGTTGAGGGCATGCTGCCCGGTACGGCTCAGGAGGGGGGGCGCTCGCTCGCTCCTGACCGGCCGGCTGGCGTGCTTTGGATACGGGTCTGGTATGGATTGTGGGGGACCCCCACGCCGTTTTTTTCGGCGTAGGGGGGTCTCCTTGCAACCCATAACAGACCTAAGGGCCCGGTATACTCCTGAGGGGGAAACCCATGCCGGATTTTTTTTTTAAATCCGGCGGGGACTTCCCCTTCAGGATTCATAACAAACGCCGCCCACGTGTAGAATTGGCGAGAATCCACGTCGGATCCCCGTCCCTTCTATGACGCGCTCACTGGAATGTGCTTTTACTATTCCAGCGAGTGCGAGATGTCGGCACCCTGTCGCCAAGAGTCAGCGCGATGCTGTCGCGCTAAAAACACATTCTCGGCGGCAGGCACTGTATATTATGTACATTTAGGAAATAATCCAGGCCTTTTTTAAAGCAAGCTACTGAGCTGATCAGAACCAGCTCTTGAGGGAGTCTATTCCACATTGTCACAGTTCTTACTGTGAAGAAACCTTTCCGTATTTGTAGATGAAAGATCTTATCCTCTAGATCAGGGGTCTCCAAACTTTTCAAAAAAAGGGCCAGTTTATTGTTCTTCAGGCTTTAGGAGGGCCGGATTGTGGCTAGTCAGGGTAGAAATGTCTGGGGCCTGGCATCAGTGAGAATAAATATGGCCTCAAGGTTGGTTGTCAATGGGAGGAGTAGTGTCCCTCTTAGTAGGAGGAATAGTATCCCATCATTGGTATCAGTGGAAGAAATAGAGCCCCATTGTTGGTGTCAGTGGGAGGAATAGTGCCCAAGGGCCGGATAAAGGCTAGCAAAGGGTCACATCTGGCCCACAGGCCACAGTTTGGAGACCCCTGCTCTAGATGTAAAGAGTGCCCCCTTGTCCTCTGTGTTGACCTTACGGTGAATAACTCAACACCACAATCACTATATGGACCACTTATGTATTTGTACAGGTTGATCGTATCCCCCCCCCCCCCCCTCAGGCCCCTTTCACACTAATATGACTTGTCCCACGATTTGTGATGGCAAAGTAGCATGACAGGTAGTTTCCCATAATTTCCAATGACAACCAGTTTTGGGCACCAGTTCTCAAAAAGGATATCGGGGAACTAAACAGATAAGAGGCATGAAGGAGCTCAACTATGAGGAAAGATTAGAGGAAATGAATTTATTCTCTCTTGAGAAGAGAAGATTATTGCACCATTCATATTAGTACGACTTCAAGTCGTTCTGACTTCAAAGCCTTAATCTTCTCTTGTCAAGAGAGAATAAATTCAGTTCCTCTAATCTTTCCTCATAGTTGAGCTCCTCCATGCCTCTTATCTGTTTAGTTCCCCGATATCCTTTTTGAGAACTTGTGCCCAAAACTGAACTGCATATTCCAGATGAGGTCTTACTAATGCTTTGTACAGGGGGGCAAAATGATCTATCCCTCTCTTTAGAGTCCATACCTCTCCTAATACAAGAAAGGACTTTGCTTGCTTTGGAAAGCACAGCTTGGCTTTGCATGCCACTATTGAGCTTATAATCAACCATAACCCCCAGATTCTTCTCCACTATTGATTCCCCTGGTTTTACTCCCCTAGTATATATAATGCATGCATTTTCTTAGCCCCCAATGCTTTGAGGTTGACTTATAAATTGGAGACATCCTGTAAGGATGTTACTCCATTGCATAGCTTGGTGTCATCTGCATAGACAGAAATGGTACTTTTAATCCCAGACCCAATATCATTTATAAATATATTAAAAAGTAAGGGTTCAAACAGTGAACCTTGGGGTACACCACTGATAACCTTAGACTGTTCAGAGTAAGAATCGTTAACCACGACTCTCGTCGTGGTTAACGACTCTACCGGTCTTTTAGCCAGTTTTCTATCCATTTACAAACTGGTCTTTCCAAGCCTGCAGACTTTATCTTAGGCCACGTACACACGACCGAGAAACTCGACGGGAGAAACACATCGTTTTCCCCGTCGAGTTCCTTGTTCGGCTGTCAAAAAACTTGTCGAGCCAAATTTTCCCATTGCCCGTCGAGGAAATAGAGAACATGCTCTCTTTTTGGCTCGACGAGTTCCTCGACAGTTTTCTCGGCAAAAGGTGTACACACGACCGGTTTCCTCGGGCAGAATATGTCTCCCATCGAGTTTCTTGCTGAATTCTGCCGAGGAAACAGGTCGTGTGTAAGCGGCCTGACACATTTGTCGTGTGTGAGGAACTGTATCAAATGCTGTGGTGCAGTTGTGAATAGTAACCAATCAGCTTTCAGGTTTTACTTTCAAAGCTTAAAATGGATGGAAACCCACATTTTTTTTATTTTTTTTTTGCTGTCACAATGTACAGTATAATATTTCCTATCATCTGTGCCCAGTCTTGCCACACAGAGTTAATCCAGCTCTGAGCAATCCTCAGAAATAAGTGAAATACAGATTTACAGAGAAAACCATTAGTCCGTTCTGCCCCCTTGCTGTGAATGACAGGTTATTTACATATCTCATGCACTAGCCTGGAGACAGGCATTATTTTTTAATTCCCAACCCCACTCCTTTTCTGAAGTCATGTGGTTACTTTTCTGTATTTTGACTGGATGTTAATGATCATAGCAGAATTTAGTGTAAGGAATATGCAGGAAAAAATGCAAGTTGACAAGGGGTGTAGAGGAGGGCGGGGAGTCTACTGACATCACGACTCCACCCCCAGAGCTCCAGACAACAGATCCACCCACAGAACCTGCAGTTTTTCAGTTCTTATAACAGACGGGAGACATTTGACAGGTAAGGATACATGCAGGAGGCATCTATATCCTTATAGATCAGCACCATGGCAGTAGTTTAGAAAGGATGAAAGTGGGTTTACATCCACTTTAATTGAACAAGCTCAAGTTAGAAGCTGATTGGCTACTCTGCATAACTGCACCACATTCTGTGTGCACCACTTTTAGTAAATCTACCCCATTGTGTGTGCTTGTGTGAACGTTTGTAACTCCTGATTTTTAACCCTGTACCAATACACAATATGTATTTAAAGCAATATGTTCACATACAGGAACTGGACATGCTGTGGAGCATTGCTGGGGGCAATCCAATACACTTCCACCATAGACTTCTTCCTCTTGTTTGTCTGACTGACTGCAGAATCCTAAAAGGAAGAAAACAAGGCATGCAGAGGTTACAGTTAACCAATTGCTGACTCTACCTGTTAACAGCTCTCATACACACACACACACACACACACATACGCAAATGCGCCAATGACAGTTTTTAGCAAATATTTACTTTCCACAGTAATGCCAGCATAACACTAATTATTTTCCACAGCTAGTTCAAGGAACATTTTCTCTTACCACAAAACAGAGAAAGTACTCCTAAAACAAGTTGGTGCTCATCAGTTATCAAAAATGTATTTATTCCGCTTCATCAGACACTCCTCACCAAACCAAAATCTCCTTCAGGCCGCAGGTTGCCTTGGAGCCTCAGCTCTCAAACAGTGACCAGGCTGTGGCACTCACTTTATGGGAAAAGGCTGGCTGGGTGAAAGTGGGAACTCCGTATGTACACCTCACCTATCTCCTAAACCACCAAGAGACCACAACAACATTGAAGGAAGTTCTGTCTGCTGTGCACTACCCAGCTGCAGAGTGTCAGAGAAGACATCTCTCTGTCACGCTACATGCCTTAGACCAGGTGTAGGCAACCTGTGGCACTCCAGCTGTTGCAGAACTACAAGTCCCATCATGCCTCTGGGAGTAATTGTAACTGTCAAACTGCCTCCTGTGCAATAGTAATTGTAACTGCCAACCTTGCAATGCCTCATGGGAAATGTAGTTCCACAACAGCTGGAGCGCCACAGGTTGCCTACCCATGCCTTAGACCAGTGATGGCGAACCTTGGCACTCCAGATGTTTTGGAACTCCATTTCCCATGATGCTCTTGCACTCTGCAGTGTAGTGGAGCATCATGGGAAATGTAGTTCCAAAACACCTGGGGTGCCAAGGTTCGCCATCACTGCCTTAGACCATGGGTGTCAAACTCAATTTCATCGTGTGCCGCATCAGCATTACAATTGTCCTCAAAAGTGCCGGTTGTATCTGTAAGATTCGATGTCCAGCGCAACCCCTCCCCTTACATTAGATGTCAAGAGCAACTCACCATCCCTTACATCATAGTGTGTCTCCCTTACCTTATGCTAATTTCTGGGAAGAAGATGGATGCATTGCTTGAAAGCAGAAAGTAAGGGTCTGGAGGACCATAGGAGGGCTGGAGAGGTTGTAAGGGCCACATGCAATTGCCTGGAGGGCCATATTCGGCCCGCGGGCCTTGTGTTTGACACCTGTGCCTTAGACAAAAGGTGAAGCCTGGTCCTAGCTCCAGGGTCCACCCAAGAGTAATTGACTAAGATAGGAAACACTAAGGGGTTGATTTACTAAAGGCAGTTGCCCTCTGCAAGTGCACTTGCTCCAGAGCTTCGTAAATGAGGTTATGCTTCACTTTGCAAAGAGTACCCGATCACAACAAGAAACACATGATTGGATGATGGAAGTCAGCAAAGCTTCTGCTCTATTACTAAACTCTGGGGCAACTGCTCTTGCAGAAGGCAACTGCACTTTGTAAAGTGCACAGTCTTTTTGTCTTTAGTAAATCAACCCCTAAGTGTCTTCACAGTAACTTTAGGTAGTCCTGAGGGCTACACAAAAGCTGCCAAAGCGTCACAGATTGGGCACCAGGGCCCTAGAATATGCAAAAAATACATGAAACACTAGGAAGGCAAAGACTCTTGTAAGAGTTTCAAGTCCAAAAAGAAAAGTCAAGGAATACAACTAAAAGCGATATTAACAAACATTATATTGCACCTAAACAGTTCTTAAATGCGGTGGCTGCATTTGTTTTTTTTTTAAGTTTATTCTTTGGTGATCTGGCCAGCAAGTCTGTTTTTTTTTTCAATTTACTTTAACCCCTTGGCGCTGGTTTCATGCAAATATGCAGCCTCTCGGTGCCGAGGGTCCCGTATATTTGCATGAATTTCTGAGAAAACAGCTGTACCGAGTGTGTGCAAAGCGCTCCTGGCATGGTTACCGGTGCCTAACCAAAAGCTCCCAATCGCTGCTTATGTTCGGGAGTTTTAGGATAACGTGACAGCCAATCACGGAAATCAAGTGCTCTTAAGCAACACCCCACTGTCCACACTATGTAATAGATAGGGAGATGAGAAAAAACATTTAACACTGACAGGGGTGCTTACAATACCTTACCTACCTGAACCGGAACTTTCCAGGGACGAGAACGAGCCCAGCAACTCCAGCTGCTGTCTCAGGTCCTCATTGGACAGAATGATAGCAGCAGGAGCCACTGGCTCCCGCTGCTGTCAATCAAATCCAGCGGCACGGGATCAGGGGGCGGGGCCAAGTCCTGTCTGTCTGTGTCAATGGACGCAACAGCAGGACTCGGGAGCACGCCCGCACAAGTGGGTATTCAATTGTGTATATGGGATTGTATGATTTATTTTAATTTTTTCTCCTCTTATTGGTTGTACTAGATGTATGTGTATTAACTATGTAACAATGTAATACAATTATTTATAAAAAAATATATATATATACACAGTATCTTTTTTTTTTTTTTTAAACGTAAATTTTGGTTAAAAGTCAAGTGCATCCTGAATTTTGGGTACCGTAATTTTCACTTTGTTGCACCACTAGCTTCAATATCACTTTAAAACTTTGTGAAAACTGAAAAAGTATACCATTTGACCAACAGGAAAGCAAGTGTTGTAAACAACAATGTATTTATGAAACAATGAGGGTTATTTACAAAAGGCAAATCCACTTTGCACTACAAGTGTAAACTACAAGTACAAAGTGCACTTGAAATTGCACTGAAAGTGCACTTGGAGGTGCAGTTGCAGTAAATCTGAGGGGTAGATATGAAATGAGGGGAAGCTCTGCTGATTTTATTATTCAATCATGTGCAAGCTAAAATGCTGTTTTTTATTTTCCTTGCATGTCCCCCTCAGATCTACAGCGACTGCACTTCCACTTGCACTTGTAGTTTGCACTTGTAGTGCAAAGTGGATTTGCCTTTAGTAAATAACCCCCAATATGTTTTCTAACGAATCCGTGTTGCGATCTGTATTCTGTTTATTACGCCAGCTTTTTACACCAACTTAATACAAGTACACACAAACCAAAAAATCTTTAGAACCTTACCTGTACGCTGCCACAAGTAAGAAGCTGGGAGATTCGATCATCAATTAAGGAGAAGGAACCTACTGCGCTGCCTTCCAAATGACTGGCATCCCTCGCTTGGATAAAGAATCCAGCAAACTGTGGACCCGATAACGTGACTGAAATGTAAAGAAACTATTAACTGCCGTGCAGAACAGTAAATCATTCTTACCTCATAAAACAACACTTGCTAACCTTAACAAATCATACCTTGTGTATTAGGCATTAAACAATCGGGGCACAAAATAAATTCAATATATAGAATTAATATCAGACTCAAAATGAACGCAAACTCTGTAAGGTACTGTACACACAGGAAACTATCATGCCCTCTGGCAATCCCTTTCTCACCCAACAGGTACTGCAGCTCCTCTTTGTTTTTCACCTTATAAGTCCAGTGCCGTTCTGGATTATCCGTGTTACACTTGCAGTACCAAATAGGGAGTTGGTTAAAGTTTTACAGATAATCACTGTTTTTTCCGATACGCCCTTACTTCACCATAGTACACAGTAGTGACTTAGAGGGTCAGCAGTTTGAACCACTGAGCACAGCGCAGGACCAGGAATCTGCCACTGTTGCCTAAATATATAATGCGCTTGCTACTAATTAAAGAAATGTGTTTCCACACCTACTAGAACCGAATAGGCAAAAAGTGTAGCTCTGCTTAGTTTTATTTAAAGTGGAGATTCGCTTATCTGTTTTCTCCACCCCTCCGATGCCACATTTGGCACCTTTGGGGGAGGGGGGCAGGTACCTGTTTTTTACAGGTACCCTGTCCCCACTTACGGAAGACAGGGCTGTGGCAAATTACATCAGCAGCTCAGCCCTCCTCCTCTTCCCTCTCCTTCTGCCGGGCCATTGAGAGAATGCAGTGCACTTTGCGCATGTGCAGTAGGGTCTCCGGCTGTGAAGCTGAAAGGCTACTCTGTCGGGTTCCCTTACATGCAATGGCAGCGGCAATTCCCGACCAGCCACGGTGCCGACATCGCTGGACTCAGGGACTGGTAAGTGTCCTAATGTTAAAAGTCGGCAGCTACGGTATGGTATGCTGCTGACTTAATTTTTAAAGGGGTGGGCGGAACTCCGCTTTAACTTAGCTTTGTTTTTTAAGGGGGCAGCACTACACTTTTTGACCATGTTGTATTATTTGCAGGGAACAGTTAATTGCAAATCCTTAAAAACAAAAAAAACAACCTTTTCTCCATAAGGCCTCATGCACACTGGACGTTAAAATAATGTTATAAAAACGCCAGTAGCTTCGCAGTGAGTTTTTCAACTTTTTTCAACAGCATTTTTTAGCATTTACTAGCGTTTTTCAGGGTTTTTCTGCATTAGCATTTTTTGGCGTTGATTTTTTTTTCTTTTACAATGGATCAAAAATGTAAAAAAAACGCTGGCAAGTGATGTTTTTGAGCGTTTATCAGCGTTTATCAGCATTAGAGCGTTAATACATCTGAAAAACGTCTTTCATAACCCACTAGTTTTTTTGTTTTTTTTTACTGCTCAAAATTGCCACTGCCCAAAACTGCAGATAACAGCCTATGTGTGCATGGACACATAGGATAACATGATGGAGAGTTTATTGGCTGTAGAATAAAAAACGTCTACATCCAAAAACGTCCAGTGTGCATGAGGCCTAAGGATTCAGTTACCTGAACAAACGCTCCTTCCTCCTCAGTGACAGGCTGAGACTATGCTTCCTCTTTATGGAGGAGAGGACTCTATTATACGGGTAGTGTTGGCATAATTTGTGGGATATGGTTGCTTAAAGTACTTAAACCCAGGACCCTGCATTCATATCTGGTCTCCCACAGTACACAGGACACATGGAAATGCAATCATTTTAGTAAATGGAAAAGGCTAAATACCTTTTCTCATCAGCAGTTAGGGCAGTCTTGTATTAGTGTCTGGTTAAAGCTTGTAGGAGGAGTTTCCCCTGACTGTCCTATGAGGCTGAAGCACACCTGACCCTCTGTCTGGACAGTGCTGATCACATACACTCTCCCCAAAAAAATAAACTCCCTATCAAAACACATCAAACTGAGCATGTGCAGAGTGCACACACGGCTCTGTTCTATCAGGAGATGGTTTGGGGACTGCAGAAGAAGGGAAGGATCAGTGATAACCAAACAGCCTTTTTAAACAATGCGCAGGATTAACCCCTATAAGTTTCACAGTGAGTATAAAGCCTTGTACACACAATCAGATTTTTCGACAACAAATGTGTGATGGAAGGATTTTGTATGCTCCATCGGACTATTGTTGACGGAATTTCGGACAACAAATGTTTTATAGCATGCTTTCAAATTTCCCCACAACAAATGAGTCTTGTCGGATTATCCGATCGTGTACACAAGTCCTGTCAACGATAACGGCGGTCTCCGCTGCGGATTCGCCGCAAGATCGCCGTTATCGGTGGCGGGAGAGGGGCCCCCCCTCCCGCCGATCTCCCGCGCCCTCTGCCGCTTACCGTAGCCGTCGGTAGCGGCGGAGGTGATCGGGTCCGCTCGGCTGCTGTGTGGGGATGCGAGTGAGACCAACATGGCACCCACCCGTCCCCATAGCTCTGCTAGGCGGAAGTGATGTCAAAACGTCAGACCCGCACAGCGTCTTAAAGAGACAATTTTTTTTGTTTACCTTTTTTCAAAAGGTAAAATTTCTTCTTTTTTTTTTTCCATTTAAGCCTAAATATGAGATCTGAGGTCTTTTTGACCCCAGATCTCAAATTTAGGAGGACCTGTCATGCTTTTTTCTATTACAAGGGATGTTTACATTCCTTGTAATAGGAATAAAAGTGATAATTTTTTTTATTTATTTTTTTATTTCAGTGTTAAAAATTGTAAAATAAAAAAAAATAATTTTAAAGCGCCCCGTCCCGACGAGCTCGCGCGCAGAAGCAAACGCATATGCAAGTTGCGCCCGCATATGAAAACGGTGTTTAAACCACACAAGTGAGGTATCGCCGCGATCGTTAGAGCGAGAGCAATAATTCTAGCCCTAGACCTCCTCTGTAACTCAAAAAATGCATTCTATAGAATTTTTTAAACGTTGCCTATCGAGATTTTTAAGGGTAAAAGTTTGACGCCATGCCACGAGCGGGCGCAATATTTAAGTGTGACATGTTGGGTATCATTTTACTCGGCGTAACATTATCTTTCACAATATGTAAAAAAATTGGGCCAAATTCATTGTTGTCTTATTTTTTAATTTAAAAAAGTGAATTTTTTCCAAAAAAAGTGCGCTTGTAAGACCGCTGCGCAAATACAGTGTGACAAAAAGTATTGCAATGACTGCCATTTTATTCTCTAGGGTGTTATAAAAAGAAATATATATAATGTTTGGGGGTTTTAAGTAATTTTACAGCAAAAAAAAAAAAAATGTTTTAGTTTCGTAAACACCGAATCTGAAAAACAGGCTCAGTGGTTAAAGAGCTGAAAAACCACGTAGTTTTGTGTATGTTAGCTAAAAAAAGTTCTGCCGTCTGTATGCATACCAAGTTCACGGGCAACACCCTTTGCACAAAATTCCATGAATTTGTCCGATGGAAATCCGATTGTGCGCACGAGGCTTAACAAGCATGCTTTACTGTATACAGTCTGATTCTACTGTTGTGGGGTTAGTAACAATTTTAAGGTAGAGAGTTGGGCAGCCCTTTTCTAGGAAAGTAGCTTGATAATGGGACTCATGGTGTAAAGCTCTACCTAATATTATACAGCACTGCCTATTGCGATTATATCGTATTTTTTTTTGTAAAATCTTTATATATTAAGTAAATTGGATCAAAAGTGCAATATTGCAAATACAAATGTGGTATAAATTCCACATTGAAGTGGTACAACAAGTACGACAACATGTATTAGTTGTCAGTTTTTCCATCCAGACCTGGCCTTTTGAGTAACTTTTGATCAACAAAATAACTTCTGGAAGAAAAGTTAAGAGAAGATAATGAGCCACGGGATGTGAAGGTCCGTATCTGGGGTGGGAGGGCGGAGGTTAGAGATCAATTCAGGCTTGTATGCAAAACAGAGCAATTGCCTTGCAAAGCAGTTGTAGGATCTCATATCTTGCATTAGCAGCAGGGAACTAGAGTCAAAATATATCCATGTGGCCCAGACATTATAGAATCTGTTGCATTGCGCTTCATCAAGATGAACTCGTCTCTCTGCTTCCAGAATTTCAGTCAAATTTTTAATACATTTGGGGTTCAATCTAGTTTTCAGTTGAGAGGAATCAACTGCTTTGAGGAATTACATTTAATGGGGGGGGGGAGACACTGGGGGCATTTATTAAAACTGGAGAACTCAGGATCTGGTGCACCTGGACATGGTTGTCAGCTTCCAATGTCAATTTATTTAACCACTTAAGGACCCTCTCACACACATATATATATATATATATATATATATATATATATATATATTTATATATATATATATATATATATATATATATATATATATATATATATACGTAATTTTTTTAAAGATGAATATCTCGGTAACGATCACACGATCAATGACGCCGCCACAGTGAAGAACAGGGAAGCCGTGTTTAGACACGGCTCTCCCCATTCTTCAGCTCAGGGGACCGATCGCGTGACTCCAGCGGCGATGGGGTCTGTGAGTCCCGCGGTCCCGGAGCTTCGGACCGGGTGACGGGAGCGCGCCCCGGTCGCGCGCCCGCGACCCACGGCTGGGTACTAGCACAGGACGTACCTGTACGTGCATGTGCCCAGCCGTGCCATTCTGCCGATGTATATGTGCAGGAGGCGGTCCTTAAGTGGTTAATACAAAAAAGTTTATTTTTTCCAAAAAAAGTGCGCTTGTAAGACCGCTGCGCAAATACGGTGTGACAAAAAGTATTGCAATGTCCGCCATTTTATTCTCTAGGGTGTTAGAAAAAATATATATAATGTTTGGGGGTTTTAAGTAATTTTCTAGCCAAAAAAAATGTTTTGATCTTGTAAACACCTAACCTGAAAAACAGGCTCGGTCCTTAAAGCGGTATTAAACCCTCTTTTTTTTCCAATTAAAATAACAAACATGCCTATAATTATCTGCCCTGTACAATTTTTTTGCACAGAGCAGCCCCAATCCTCTTCTTCTGGAGTCCCCCGCCGGTGCTCCAAGCCCCTCCTTATCAGCGGGTGCCTCCACGGAAAGCCGCTTCCCCTGCAGTTTTGCTCTTGTGTCCCGCTGCTTCGTCCATTCACACAGAGAGCGGGACTTGGCCCCACCCCCTGCTCCTGTATCACAACTTTTGATTGACTGGAGCAGAAGCCAATGAGAAGGGAGACAGCGGCAGTAGCGGCTGCGCTTGTGCACATCACTGGGTCGATGTGGCTCAGGTAAGAAAAATGGGGGGTGGGCAGGGAGCGCAGCACAGAAGGTTTTTCACCTTAACCTCCCTGGCAGTATTCCCAAGTGTGGCTCAGGGTGAAATTTCAGCACCAATAGCGGTATCCCTGAGCCAGACTAGGGATCGCATTGCAGTATCCAGGCAGGGAGTTACTTACCTTGTCCCTGGATTCTGCAATGTCTCCCCACTGTGTGAGCGAGCTGTCTCCTCGCTCGATTCACACAGTGTCCGAGTGCCGCTGAGCTCCGCTCCCTGCGACGTTACAATGCACGGAGCAGAGATTGGTGCCAAATTCAAAAAAGTAAAAACACAATATAGATACAGTATACTGTAATCTTACAGATTACAGCACTGTATAAAATAATTACACATCCCCTTTGTCCCTAGTGGTCTGTCCAGTGTCCTGCATGCACTTTTATATTATAAATACAGCTTTTTCTGCCTGGAAACTGGAGATTGTCCATAGCAACCAAAAAGTGTCCCTTTATGTCAAAAGTGGTTTTAGACCAGCGATAATAAATTAGAATCACTTGCAGAATTGAGCGATAATGATTTGTGGGGAGATTCATCATCAAACACTGAAAGTAATGACAGTGACAATTCTGCAACTGAGCAAATTTCAGTGTTGATTTGATTACATTATTGAATATTTTTTTGTTATTATATTATTATTTGTTATAATTATTTATAGTTGTTATTTATTATATTATAATTTATGATTTTGTGTTTCAAACTTTATCATACCCGGGATGTCTACTAGACTCTTGTTTGGACAGATTTAAGTGAGTTATTCCTAAGAATTACAGGCCTACAGAATAAAACGCCAAATTTCCATGCAAAACAAATGTACCGCTTTTAGCACCAAAAATCGGACATAATCATACCGCCAGGGAGGTTAATGCAAAGAATGCATTAAAGGTGAAAAATCTTATGGCTTTAGAACCACTTTAAACTTTGACAAAAACCCTGGAAGCCGATTGAAGATTTTGCACTCTCCTCTAGTTTTAGTAAATCAACCCCTACATTTATATTTCTTTATTCTGAGAGAGGCAAGATGAAATGGAATTGTCCGCGGCTTGGGACATTCCCACCATATGTGAAGGAACCTTCATACATCTACAATAATATTTTCTATTCTGTATTCTAGTAAGAACATCACTACAGACAGACACAAACACATATACCAATTACCTTTAATCTGATCTCCAGGTTTAAATGTGGTTCTATCCACGGTTATATTATGGATGGTCCCTGATTGTGGATCATGACCATGCTGAGGTATCATTGAGCCGCAGACTCGTGTTACTTTTCCATTAGGGTAGCTGTCCACCGGTGTAGTAATGCATGTCACAATCCAAAGGACAAGGGCAGCAGCCACTGGAGTCATCTATACAAAAAGACACAATTATTCAGAAAGTTTGGGGTCCGTGGATTCAATATCCCTCAAATGATCACAGGACTATCACAGGACTATGTAATCTAGGTTCCTCTATTATATGTTGCCATCCTGCTTTTGGGGTTCGACATATGCCTTCATAGGCAAATATGGGTGTCTGCCTGCCGTTTTCCATTTACATGTCGACTCGCGAATGATTATTATTTTTGTACGGGAATTGTGGGGTTCCCTGCGCAGTCGGGGGAGGCAAGAGCCCCCCCTCCCCCGTTGGAGAGATGGGGGGGCCGGTTCTCCTGATCGGGCGGGCCTTCTAAATGTTTAGTGTTGATACTATGAATGAGACCCATTGAAGCCAGAACTTATATTATGTTTGATTCCCGGAGGTTGTCTGGCAGGGGTGCCCAACCAGTGGCCCGCAGAGCCTTCTGATGTGGCCCGCGACCTCCTGGTCTGGGATGGTTTACAATAGAACACTTTTATTAAAGGTCAGTTTATTACTAAAATCACAGTGTACGGTCAGTTGGACCCAACTGGACCCTCCATTCACCTCTCAGGAGTGGCAGATGTAAACCAACTTGTGTCCTTCCTCCAATCCAATCCTTTAAAAAAATAAAAATAAAAGAAGTATAGTGGGTTGTGTCCGTATCTGACCTGCCATCCGCCCGCTCAGCTCAATTTGGCCCGCGACCGCTTACCAAGTCGCTTTAGTGACCCTTGTGCTTTAAAAGGTTGGGCACCCCTGTTGTATGGCCTTTGTACTATGAAAAGTTGAGATTGTTCTAAACCTTTGTTTTGTAAATCTTTAATAAAGATTATTGAAACACAAAAAGACACAATTAGTCTGGTAATTCAACTGTTTGGATTGTATCAAAAGCACCAATAATAGGAATAAGAGCGTGGTAAAGAGTTGCTTTATTGTAGCTTCAAGGTAAAGACTGCATGCATGACTGCTATATAACAAAGGTGCTCATTCAAAGGTAGGTGTACCCTCTGGGTTACTACAAATGTTTTTCTCCTTGTCAAATAAACTGCAGGTTACTAGCATGAATGGTTAATAAATAACACATTTTATGCAAGTAAGCTTAATTTTTACTTTGAGGTTATTATAAAACTTTAAAAACCATAGATAACCATTGGAAGATGCAAAAAAAATGCAGCTCTACACCCTTTAAAGCAAACCTACGACTATCAACAAATATCTGACGACTGCATGACAGCAGGTTAGAAATTATTTAAAATGCGGATAGTGTGCATATGAAATGGGCTGTTAATTTATTGATGCCTGTCATAGGGCCTTTTGATGACATTGGCAGTGTGTAAAAATTCATGAATATTGAGAATACACATAAAAACGCAAAATTTAAATGCGCGTTTAGAGGCAGTTGGACACTTTTTTCAACTGCCCTTGAACGCATTCAATGTTATCCTATAAGTCTTCAAGTGGTTAAGCTGTCCTCATTTACAGACCGCAGTTCATCCCTTTGATTTGTAAGGCCCCTTTCTACACTGGGGCGGTTTTCAGGCGCTTTAGCGCTGGAAATAGCCTCTGCTAAGTGCATGAAAATCGCCCCCATTCATTCCAGTGTGACTTTTCACACTGGGGCGGTGCGCTTGCGGGATGTTATGAAAAGTCCCGCAAGCAGCATCTTTGGGGCAGGTTGGGAGCGATGTATGGAATGAATGGGCAGCGCCTGAAAACCGTTTTGAAAGTGGCACAAAATCTGAGTTTTTACCACTTTTTTGGGGTTAAAAGCTCCCCACTAGCGGCCGTAAGGCTGCATTCACACTACAGCATTTTGAATTGCAGGCAGATCTGCCCGTGAGTTGACAGCGCTCATGTGTGAATGCGGAACTCGCATTTGAGATGCCATTCAAGTAGTTCCTGAACTATTTTTGGGTGACTGACATGCGTCCCACGATGAGGTTTGTCGCCATCGCAGCAGGTTTTATCGTACGATTTTAATGTGTCATTCAAATGAGTGGCATCTCAAATGCGAGATCCGCGTTTTGCCATTCACAAATCAGTGCTGTCAATTTGCGGGCAGATCCGTGGCAGATCTGCCCGAGATTCAAAATGCTGTAGTGTGAATGAAGCAGAGCTAAGGCGCCACTAAAACAGCTGTGTATCCTGGGCACTAGCATATACTATATGGGCAAAAGTGCCTGTGTGCAGAATGCCCGTGGCTACCTCAGAGGATGCTGAGCTGTCAGTGCCCACACAGCTGGCCCGGAGATCCAGGAATGTAAAACCCTTGCTCATTTCTTTGCAGAACTTCTGAGGCTGACCTTAGCAATTTGCCACGCAGGTGCTGACCAATCAGAATCACTTGGATCGGCCCCAGAAGTGCTGCACAGAGAATAGCAGAGATTTCAAGTCTCTGGAATGCTGGACTAGCTGCATGGGCAATAACAGCTCAGCATCCCAGGATGTATGTTTTAACCCAAACCCGGGCAGTCCACAGCATCAGGGGGGGACCCACACCCGGGCAGCCCACAGCATCAGGGGGGGACCCACACTCGGGCAGCCCACAGCATCAGGGGGGACCCACACTCGGGGGGTCTACAGCATCAGGGGGGACTCACACCCAGGCAGAACACAAGATCAGGGGGGGACCCACACCCAGGCAGTCCACAGCATCAGGGGGGGACCCACACCCGGGCAGCCCACAGCATCGGGGGAGACCCAAACTCGGGCAGCCCACAGCATCAGGGGGAGACCAACACCAGAGCAGCCCACTGCATCGGGGGAGGGGAACCCACACCTGGGCGTCCAAAGCATCAGGAAGGGGGACACACACCTGGGCGGTCCAAAGCATTAGGGGGGACCCACACCCGGACTGTCCAAAGCATCAGTGGTGGGGGGGGACACACACCCAGGCATTTCGCAGAATCAGGGGGGCAGGGCGGTCCACAGAATCAGGGGGGCCCACTCCAAAGGGGTCCTTAGAATTAGGGGGAACCCACACCCAGGTAATCCACAGAATCGGGTGCGCCACACCTGGGAGGCCCTCAGAATAAGGAGTAACCCAAACCCAGGCAATCCACAGAATCAGGGGGACCCACAGAATCAGGGGGACGCACGGAATTGGGTGTCCCGCACTTGGATGATCCACAGAACCAAGTGACCCACACCTGGGAGGTCCTCAGAATCAAGGGGAATCAGGTGACGCACACCCAGAGGATCTTCACAATGAGGGGACTCACACCTGGGGGATCCACAGAATCAATGGACTCCCAGCCTCAGAATTATGGGACCCACACCCAGGAGACTCTCAGAATCTAGGGAACCCACACTCCGGGAACCTCAGAAATCAGGGGACCCACACCCAGGAAAAAATTGTGGACTTCAGAGAGTGCTGTAGGTGTAAAGACTCAGCACCATGCCAGTCCTGACCATACTGCTCATTACACACACATTACACACACATTATACACACATTACACACACAGGGTGCAGACATAAGGAAGTGACACTCCATGCCAGGAACTTCGGTCCCACCTAGAAGACAATGAGCTCCTTCTATCAGGTAATATGAGAGGACACTCTATAGAAATCTCATGTACTGACCTTCTCACATTGGGAACACACTGGGGACACACCCGCTCTCCTTCAACTTCTACCAACACAGCCGGTGTCACTAACACACTCACCGGCAGCCAGGACACCAAACCTCTGGAGGCGTGTCTGTATCAGCCGTACTCTGATGATTGGATGCATTCTGTGGTGGGCGTGTCTTCTCGGCAGCTTTTGCCTACTACAGATTCGTGCAGCGTGCCTATCAGTGTCAGCGCTATGTGTGTCATCAGCCCGGGTCGTATAATAACCTGTTGTATCAGTCTCAGTTCACACACTAACATCCCACTAGGATAGGAAGCCTTGCTTTTAATAAAAGAGAGTTTATTGGGATCTGATAATGAGAGTCAAAAATAGAGACCCTGTGTGTTAAAAGTCCAGAAAGATGTCATATTTTGTATCTCAGCTGACATTATTCAGATCCTATTCCACCCAAAAATGGAACTTCCGCTTTTCCGGTTCCTCCCACCTAGAGAATAAAATGGCGGTCGTTGCAATACTTTATGCCACACCGTATTTGCGCAGCGGTCTTACAAGTGTACTTTTTGGGGATTTTTTTTTTTTAACTAAAAAAAAATGAGACAACAGTAAAATTGGCCTCATTTTTTTTTTTCATCGTGAAAGATAAGGTTACGCCGAGTAAATTGATACCCAACATGTCAGGCTTCAAAATTGTGCCCGCCCGTGGAATGGCAACAAACTTTTACCCTTAAAAATCTCCATAGGCGACATTTAAAAAAAAATCTACAGGTTGCATGTTTGGAGTTACAGAAGCGGTCTAGTGCTAGAATTATTGCTCTCACTCTAACGATCGTGGCGATACCTTACATCAGGGGCGGACTGACAACTCATGGGGCCCCCGGGCAATAGAAGATTATAGGGCCCCCGGGCTTAGAGATGGCCACCATGCCAGGAGGCAGTGCAGAAGCGGGGCAGCTAAAATCTTGGGATTTTCACATCAAAAGCATGTCGTTTTCAGACATATCAGGGACAGATGTAAAAAAAAAAAAGATTTTTACATACTGTCCCTGGTTTTACTGAGCCTGGCAACCCTGATGGGGCCCCCTAGTGGCATGGGGCCCTCGGACAGTGCCCGGGTGCATCAATGGTCAGTCCACCCCTGCCTTACATGTGTAGTTTGAACACCGTTTTCATATGTGGGCGCTGCTCACGCATTCATTCGCTTTTGCATGTGAGCTCGGCGGAACGGGGGAGGGGCTTTTTAAAAAAAAATCTTATTTATTTTACTTTTTGTGTTTTACACTGTTCTTTAAAAAAAAAAAAAAATGATGTCACTTTTATTCCCATTACAAGAAATAATGTAAACATCCCTTGTAATAGTAAAAAAGCATGGCAGGTCCTCTTAAATTAAGGTGACCAGATTTTTATAATGAAATCCGGGGACATATTTGTTTTCTTTACTAGTAATGGCAACAATCAGCGACTCTCTGCCCCTCGCCGCCCACCTCACAGCCTCTCAAGTCTTACTCTTTGGGCCCCGGCTACTACTGGGAGGGGGGCGAGAAAGATCACTCCGCCAGGGAAGGCCCTTTGAGATAGGCAGGCGGCTGGCCAGGATTTGAGCCCAGGCAGAAGAACATGTGAGCGAAGCTGAATGGGCATGGGCCCGAAACTGAAGAAATATTCCCTCCGCTCCGACCAGCACATGATCATCAGAAAGGGGCACAGATAATGGGAAAAATACAACCCCCCCTATGCTAGTAGGCACGGCGGAGCGGGGGGGTGCAATTCAATGTTTTTTATTTTAATTCTGCGCTGACTGTCTTTGAAATTGCCCCAGCCCCCTATTAAATCCAATCTGGGGACAAAACCAGGGACAGACTTGGTCCAGGGACAGTGTCCTCAATCAGGGGACTGTCACCTAAAACTGGGGATGTCTGGTCACCCTATCTTAAATATGAGATCTGGGGTCAAAAAGACCTCAGATCTCATATTTACACTAAAATGCAATTAAAAAATGGCCCTTTAAGAGATATTGACGTCGCTTCTGCCCTGCTATGGTATGGAGGCCATCTTCCATACCCAGCTACTAGAAGGACTTGATCGCTTCCGGCGCAGCCGATGGCTGCGGCAAGCTGCGGAGGGCACGGGAGAGCAACGGTAGGGGGGCCCCTCTCCCACCGCCGCAGAGACCACCATTATCGGAAACCGGACCGCCGGCTGAAGAAGAGGATACCGGGGTTATGGCAGCTAACAAATGTATCCCCATTCAAACAGCCAACGCATATCGGTGTGTGGCGGTCCGAAAGTGGTTGAGAGCTGATTTATCTCCTGATCTGAATAACTCATCTCTGGTCTTTAGCAGCCCAGGAACCTCTGCTGTCATCCATGGCTGCAGTACTGGGGTAGTATTAATCCGGCCATACTGTGATTTGTTTTTGAAACAAGCATATAAAAAACCAGCATAAAACCAGCATATAAAACAAGTGTAAGCAATGTTTTATATGCTGGAATTAGCATAACAGAGATGTGATCTAAATACCCAACGTGGGGGTGGGGTTCAGCCTTGTATGCATTTTTCCTATGCAAAGGCCAAGTGTCAAACTAGCCGAACTGCAAGTCGGCTCTATACGGCGCCTGCGCAGTCAGCTCTACATGGCTCCTAGTCTGTGCGCAGGCGCCGTATAGAGCCGACTTGCAGTTCGGCTAGTTTTGGAAACTCGTGACGCCGGGGGAAATTTTTCATAAGACGTCAAGCATCTGGGCGAAGTCCCACATGACACTTAGCCTCTGCATAGGAACGCCTACTCCCGCAGGAGTGAGAACCTGGAAGACGGGTGGAAAATAGGAATAAGGTGGTATGTACAGCAAAAAAAAAAAAAAAACAGCATACTGTAAATGTTGGAAGTATGCTAAGTGTAATGTTATATACATGTTTTTAGGGTAAACCTCTGCTTTAAAGGGGTTGTAAAGGTAAAAGTTTTTTTTACCTTAATGCATCCTATGCATTAAGGTAAAAAAACATCTGACAGCACCGCCCCCCCCCCCCCGAGCCCCCGTTTTACTTACCTGACCGTTCGAAATTGCCGGGCGCGTCCACGTCATCCTGTTCGGTTTCCAGCCTGGCCCGTGATTGGCTAGGCTGGGCGGATTGATAGCAGCGCAGCCATTGGCTGGCGCTGCTATCAATCACAGCGGATGACGCGGCGCGCCGGGGGGGCGGAGACGAGTGATACAGTCGGCGGCTATGGCCGCCGCTGTATCACGGGAGCGCGCTCGCAAAAGCTTTCCACCGTGCAAGCTCCCTTGCATGAAGGTAGAGAGCTTTTGCGAGGAGGAGCCGAGACAGCCGCCGAGGGACCCCAGAAGACAGCTTTCCGGGACACTCTGTGCAAAACGAGCTGCACAGTGGAGGTAAGTATAACATGTTTGTTATTTAAAAAAAAAAAACATTCCTGACTTTAAGTGGTTAAACTTCCTGCATTTACACACAGACTGCTCTAAGAAGATAGTTAGTTACGATGTTTCATGTTTTTAAAGAGGAGTTCCACCCAAAAACACTACTTTTGTTTAATCCCCTCCCCTCCCCCTTACATGCCACATTTGGCATGTAATTTTTTTTGGGGGGGGGGAGTGGGGGCTTCAGTAGGAGTGGGACTTCCTGTCCCACTTTCTGCTTCCGCCGAGGGGCTGGTTAGGCGATTAAGCCTTAATCGCCTACACCAGCCCCTCCCTGTAGGCGATCACATGGGACACATGACAGGTCCCATGCGATCGCCTCTCCAATCAGCGGCGAGCCGCGCCGCGCGCGCATGAGCAGTGTGGCTCGCGCATGCGCAGTGGGTGCCTGGGCGTGAAGCTGAAGGCTGTCATGGCTGGGTGCCCATAGTCAGGATGGAGACGCCGACTGGGGAGGGGGGGAGAGGAGCGGAGCCCCGGTCGGCGCGTCGCTGGAACGCAGGAGCAGGTAAGTGAGTGTTTATTAACCACTTCAGGCCCGCGCTACCGTCGGATGACGGCAACAGCGCGGGCCTGAATATCCAACATGCCGTCATTTGACGGCATGTCATTCAGGCGTTCCCAGCGCGCGCTGTAGAGCGCGCTGCGGGGAAGCCCTGTGTTGTCCGTGTCCCTTGGACACGGCCAATCACAGATCGTGGCGAACGGCCAATCAGAGTGGCCGTTTGCGATGCGATCTGTGGGCCAATGAGAGATGATCTCTCATAGATCATCTCTCATTGCCGTGTTACACAGAGACAGCGTCCTGTCTCTGGAGAGGAGGAGCCTGATCTGTGTTCCTTCCTACATAGGGACACAGATCGGTCACCCCCCCAGTCACCCCCCCTCCCCCCACAGTTAGAACACACCTAGCATACACATTTAACCCCTTCCTCACCCCCTAGTGTTAACCCCTTCAATGCCAGTCACATTTATACTGTAATTAGTGCATATTTATAGCACTGATCGCAGTATAAATGTGAATGGCGCCAAAAATGTGTCAAAAGTGTCCGATGTGTCTGCCATAACGTCGCAGTACCAATAAAAATCGCAGATCGCCGCCATTTCTAGTAAAAAAAAAATAATAAAAAATAATAATTCTCTCCCCTATTTTGTAAGCGCTATAACTTTTGCGCAAACCAGTCGCTTATTGCGATTTTTTTTTTTTTTTACCAAAAATATGTAGAAGAATACGTATCGCCCTAAACTGAGAAAAAATTTTTTTTTTTTTTTTTTTAATTGGGATATTTATTATAGCAACAAGTAAAAAATATTGTATTTTTCTTCAAAATTGTCGCTCTTTTTTGTTTATAGCGCAAAAAATAAAAATCGCACAAATACCACCAAAAGAAAGCTCTACTTGTGGGGAAAAAAGGACGTAAATTTTGTTTGGGAGCCACATCGCACGACCCCGCAATTGTCAGTTAAAGCGACGCAGTGCCGCAAGCTGAAATTTTACCTGGGCAGGAGGGGGGTGTAAGTGCCCAGTATGCAAGTGGTTAAAAGCCAGCAGCTACACTTTTTGTAGCTGCTGACTTTTAATAAACATAAAAATGGGCTGGAACACCCCTTTAAAAAGTTGTCTGACTGCCTGGACTTTTTCTTTACACACACAGGAGTTTATCCCTTTGATCTAAACTTGGCAGACTGCCCAGATATTTTCCTTTGACAGCTGAGAAAGCAGATAAATTCTCTCCATTTGTTATATGAAAGAATTGGCAAACTCTGCATTGGAGATCGTCAGGGGGGTTGAATCGAGATCACGATTTTTTAACGATTAATTGTGCAGCTCTAGCGGACAGTGATGAATCTCTGGCTGCTCGGTAGCAGGTTAGCCCGTGTATCTGAAAGGTGGAATGCGGGATGTTGTTATTTAGCCATGTTTCAGTGAAGATAAACACACAGCAATCCCTTTTCTCATGTTGTGTAGACTGACTGAGTTGAATTAAAGGATCACTAAAGGAATTTTTTTTTTTTAGCTAAATAGCTTCCTTTACCTTACTGCAGTCCTAGTTTCAAGTCCTTATTGTTCATTTTTGATTTGAAGTTCCTGTAATCCTGCTCTGATCTCCACACTTCCTGCTTGTCTGTTTCCTTATAGCCACCATACTGGGAGCTTTCTCACGATGGTTTAACCACTTCTGACCGGCCCCATGTCCAAAGACGTCATTTTTTTGAAGATGGATATCTCGGTAACGGCAGCAGCTGCTGCCACAACCGAAATATCCATCTCTTCGTGGGGCAGTCCTGTTAACGATAACGGCGGTCATCGCGGCGGATTCGCCACGAGATCGCTGTTACCGGCGGCGGGAGAGGGTGCCCCCCCCCTCCCGCCGCTCTCCCGCGCCCTCCGCCGCTTACCGTAGCCGTCGGTAGCGGCGGAGGCGATCGGGTCCTCTTGCTGGAAAAAATGTCCCTCAGCCGTCCCCATACCTCTGCTGGGCGGAAGTGTCGTCAAAACGTCATTTCCGCCCAGCGTCTTAAAGAGACATTTAATTTGTTTACATTTTGACTTTTTTTTTTTTTTTCTTTTTTTTTTTTGCATTTAAGCCTGAATATGAGATCTGAGGTCTTTTTGACCCCAGATCTCATATATAAGAGGACCTGTCATGCTTTTTTCTATTACAAGGGATGTTTACATTTCTTGTAATAGGAATAAAAGTGATAATTTTTTTTTTTCAGTGTTAAAAATTATAAAATAAATAAAAATAAAAACGAAAACCAAAAAAAAATTTTTTTAAAGTGCCCCGTCCCGACGAGCTCGCGCGCAGAAGCAAACGCATACGCGAGTAGCGCCCGCATATGAAAACGGTGTTCAAACCACACAAGTGAGGTATCGCCGCGATCGTTAGAGCGAGAGCAATAATTCTAGCCCTAGACCTCCTCTGCATCTCAAAAAATGCAACCTGTAGAATTTTTTAAACGTCGCCTATCGAGATTTTTAAGGGTAAAAGTTTGACGCCATGCCACGAGCGGGCGCAATTTTTAAGCGTGACATGTTGGGTATCATTTTACTCGGCGTAACATCATCTTTCACAATATATAAAAAAATTGGGCCAAATTTATTGTTGTCTTATTTTTTAATTCAAGAAAGTGAATTTTTTCCAAAAAAAGTGCGCTTGTAAGACCGCTGCGCAAATACGGTGTGAGAAAAAGTATTGCAATGACCGCCATTTTATTCTCTAGGGTGTTAGAAAAAAATATATATAATGTTTGGGGGTTTTAAATAATTTTCTAGCAAAAAAAACTGTTTTAGTCTCGTAAGCACCGAATCTGAAAAACAGGCTCGGGGCTGAAGTGGTTAAGCTGTCATTACTGTGTGTCTAAAACTTCCCAGAACCAATCAGATTCATTTTAAAAAACAAAACACTGCCCTGGATTTGTTTGTTTTTGTTCTGTGTGTCTATTTCTACTTTGCAGAAACATGAAGCCAGTTCAAAAGTGAAACTAACCTGCAGGCACATTATATGATTGATTTTTATCTATTTTTAATCATTTTGAAAAGGAATCAGTTAACTTTTATGTCTCTATACCCTGTAAACAGTCATTTTAGAAAAACATTTTTTTTTCCTTTAGTGACCCGTTTATTTTCCAGCGAGCGAACATTAGAGAGCATAATGCCGCGTACACACGGTCGTTTTTTGCGATGAAAAAAAACAACGTTTTTTAAAACGTCATTTAAATTGATCGTGTGTGGGCAAAACGTAGTTTTTTGTCTTAAAAAAAACGACCAAAAAAAAATTCCAACATGCTTGAATTTTTTGTGTCGTTTTTCAAAACGTTGTTTTTTGTTTCACAAAAAGTCACCGTGTGTAGCAAAAACGTCGTTCAAAACGACGTTTTTCAACCCGCGCATGCCCAGAAGCTAGTTATGAAGCGAGCTTCAATGGAAAAGAGTGGTGAACGTAACCTTGCTTTTTGTGAAAAAACGATGGTGTGTATGCAAAATTGTCTTTGAAAAGGGACGTTTCAAAAACTTCGTTTTTTTACTTCACAGAAAACGTCATTTTTTTTTCATCGCAAAAAACGACCGTGTGTACGCGGCATAAGTGTTGGAAGAGCCGGCCTTGTGGGGTTAGCCCTTAGCCTAGCTCAATTACCTCCAGGCTTACCGCATTCCATCTCCTCTCACACCTCTTGCGTCACTGTCTTGTACGGGTAGCTTCAGTAGGTGAAACCGCAGTCTCTGGGTCAGGTTTTAGCAAACAGAGGTCTGGTAGGTTCTTGATAGCCACCAGTAAACGTTGATGTTTGTGTATACTGCTGGTATCCAAAAGACTTTGGCAATCGTAGTAGGTTTGTCACCTTTTCTTCAAGCCAAACCCGAACACTTTAGTGGCGCATGGCACATTTATTTTATTTTATTTTTTCAATAGTATGCACTATAGGACTATAAAAGACCTGGGACACCTTTGGGTGCCCCAAGGAAAGTAGTAATGTGGCGCGCATAGCGGTGCATTGTTTGAAATATACCACCAGACAAAACTGCAGAACAGCGAGATCATGCATGCTCGAAAACGAAAGAATACATTACAAAACAATTCAACTCATCACTTCTGAAGTTGTATTCTGTCATATGAGAGTTTTCGTAAGTTGAGTAACCTCTTCACTTTTGATATGAGACTAGCATGTAAAAGAACCTGACGATTATTCGTCGAATAATCTCATCGTGTATACCAGGCTTTAAGCATTTTATGCAGTGCATTGTGTTATTTGCTATTATGTGATGCATTTCATAAACATACAGTACCTGTACATGTATTTGTTTTTTATGTGTCTTTGTGTTCAGGGCTGGACTGGGACAACAATTTGGCCCTGGACTTCATCCAGACTGGCCCACTTTGACAGGTCTCTCCCATGGCGGCCGGACAACCCCCGCACCCCCCAGGCCACCCAATCCCCCTCTCCCTCTTCACTAGCCACTAGCCATTCTACTTTATTAGAGTAGAACGGCTGGTACTGGTACTCTTATAGGCAGTACCAGTGGGGAAGCTAGACATTATTTCACCTGGGGCAAAGAATACGTTTGGTGCCCCCCCCCCCCTTATGGGACAAGATTAGGCAGAAGTGAGAAACTCCCAGGCCATAGCTGTTGAGTCAGCCGTCTGTCCCCTCCCTCATGCTTCTCTGTCATCCCCCCTGCTTCTCTGGTCTTCTCCCTGCTTCTCTGTGCTGCGGGGAGGGAGAGAAGGTGAGCGCTGCGGGAAGGGAGAGACAAAGGAGCGGAGGGGGGGCAGCATCCCTGCTTGTGTTGAGCCTTCGTTGATCAATGTAGATCAAAATGCCCTTCGATACAGTCATTGCATTTGTTTTATGCTTGTCCAGGTTTTTCTTCCCTTTATTTCACCTAGGAAATGTTTCAGAACTATAAGACACCTCCCTATCTCCATGAAACAGGAGGGGTAGGAGTTCTGTAGTACACAGAGAGAACTCAGGCAGTGCTGATATAACGTTGTTTAAAATTTCAGTGCAGCATTTTCAGCTCACAAGGATTTAGGAACTCGCTTATATTCTGGCAGGATCAATAGGTATGTTGTGCACTTATTGAACAAATATAACAAAATGCTTCAATGGTATTGGAGCACTACCCCTGAAGGAGCTTCTGGTTATTTTTGGGTGGCATGTTAGCTCTATTCCTCTGCTCTCTAGGCATGGGCATCCGCTGAAGTTTATTCAGGGGGGGGGGGGGCACTTTGGCAGCAGCGATACAGTCCCTTTCTTCCAACGCAATCGGGGGTTAAAAGTGCCCACTAATGGCCGAATAGCGCAGCTAAAATGATGGTAAAATGCCGCTTTTTAGCGGCGCTTTACTGATAACGCAGCCAGCTGGTAGTGTGAAATAGCTCTTGAAATAATTCAGCTTCACTCAATGCACATATAAATATAGCCTAGAGAATGTACAGACCCTTCCCCCCCATTCTGCACAGACCCCACCATTCAGTTCAGATGGACCCCCCATTATGCACAGACCACTCCATTCAGCACAGATGGACCCCCCTTCAGCGCAGACCCCCCCATTCCGCACAAACCCCTCCATTCAGCACAGATGGACCCCCCTTCAAAACAGTTGGACCCCCCCTTCAAGCACAGACCCCCCTTCAGCACAGATGAACCCCCTATTCAGCAAAACCCTCCCCCCTTCAGCACAGACGGACCCCCCTCCCCATCCCATCTAGTAGTTCAGATCAGCCATCAGCACGGTACAGGCAGCAGGTTCCCTCCCCCTGTGTACACATAAACATTGGAGGGGGAGGCGGCTTCACTCTGCTCGCTGTGCCTGTGTGACATGCAGCCCGGGACTGCTCAGACAGCCCGAGGCTGCGAGACTCTTCAACAACTTCTTGATTTTCCAAGGGGGGGGTCATTTGCCCCCCCTTGCCCTATGGAGCGGACGCCCATGTCTCTAGGGTACACGATGAGAGCTGAGAAGAATTACAATGTCCACACTTTAGATGTATTTTTCTGTGCTTTATTACCCAACGGGGTAAAATAGTAAAAATAGTAGTAGCTGAAGAGGTAGAAGAGATAGTAGGTAGTAGGTTCAGGCGTATAATTTAGTTTGGAAACATATCTGCTTCCCACAATAAACTTGCGTCGCCTCTCTAGCCAGAGTGGGTATTGTGCACCTGGATAGGCCTCTCTCACTATACTAGCAGCCAGAGTGTCACACGGAACTTTAGCAAAATCTCTGCCACAGACCTTCCCAAAGATGGAGATATTCTCGGTCCAGAATCCTTCTTAACCTCCCTGGCGGTATGATTCTTTCAGATTTTAGGTGCTGAAAGCGGTACCATTATTTGCAATGAAATTTGGCGTTTTATACTGTAGGCTTGTAATTCTTAGGAATAACTTGCTTAAATCTATCCAAACAAGAGTCTAATAGGCATCCCGCGTATGATTTTTATTTTTATTTTTAT
The DNA here is from genome assembly GCA_029574335.1 of Rana kukunoris. Taxonomy (NCBI): domain Eukaryota; kingdom Metazoa; phylum Chordata; class Amphibia; order Anura; family Ranidae; genus Rana; species Rana kukunoris. The sequence continues at coordinate 131,784,766 of CM056055.1, read as the reverse complement.
TAAAAATTATAATATAATAAATAATTATAAAAAATTATAACAAATAATAATATAATTATAGTAAAAATTATTCAATAATGTAATCAAATCAAAATCACTGAAATTTGCTCAGTTGCAGAATTCTGCAAGTGATTCTGATTTATTATCGCTGTTTTCTAGCTGCTCTAAAACAATTTTTGCCATAAAGGGACACTTTTGGTTGCTATGGGCAATCTACAGTTTGCAGGGAGAAAGAACAGTTTTTATTATATAAAAGGACATGTAGTGTACAGGGCAGACCACTAGGGACATGGGGTGTGTGTATTTTTTACATACAGTACTGTAATCTATAAGATTACAGTGTACTGTATGTATAGTGTTTGTTTACATTTTGAATTTGGCGCCGTTCTCCGTCCCCGTGCGTCGTAACGTCGCAGGGAACTGAGATCGGCGGCGCGCGGGGACGCTGTGTGAATCGAGCGAGCACCCACTCGCTCACACAGCGCGGATGCATCGCTGGATCCACGGAGAAGGTAAGTAAACAGTCTCTGTGGATGCTGCGAGGCGAGCCCGAGTCTGACTCGGGGTTACCGATCGTAGCACAGAAATCTAACCCCGAGTCAGACTCGGGAACACCGCCAGGGAGGTTAACACAGGATTAAGTACCCGGGTCTCTCTTGAATAAACTTGGGTAAATTCAGAACTGACAGATGACCATCATCCAGCCTCTCAGTAATGGTGCGTCCTTCGATGAAGTCTAAGGCCTCGTACACACGATAGGATAGCCAGAGGAAAATGGTCTGATGGACCGTTTTTATTGGTCAAAACCGATCGTGTGTAGGCCCCATAGATTATTTAACCTTAGGTTAAAAAAAAGCAAACTTGCTTTAAAATTAATCTATGGACTCCTAAACGATAGGTCAAAACCGATCGTTAGTAGGCACGACCATCGGTTAAAAATCCACGCATGCTCAGAATCAAGTCGACGCATGCTTGGAAGCATTGAACTTCATTTTATTCAGCACGTCGTTGTGTTTTACGTCACCGCGTTCTGATACGATAGTTTTTTTTAACTGATGGTGTGTAGGCACATCAGACCATCAGTCAGCTTCATCGGTTAACCTATGACAACGGTCCATCAGACCGTTCTCATCGGCTATACTGATCGTGTGTACAAGGCTTTAGGCCTCTCCTGAGATACCAGCCTCGTGCTCCGTACTCCCCAGACAGGTTCTTCACCGGACGGCTTCCTCCCTCAGGATGGACAGCACAGGACCACTCTGCAACTGTAGACCCAGTCTAACTACTGGGACTACAAGGTGGATTACTGCCCCAGACCAACGTGGTCCCGGAGCCAGGAACACTTGAACACGCACCCCCGGCCATGAGGACCACACACGGGGATGGTAAAACGACAGACCCACGATCGACGACTGCGAACCAATGACGTATGTCCCTTAAGTACTCTCCCCCAGCATGCACAGCTGGCGACCAACCCCCACTTATTGGTTGCTGAGGAAAAACACCCAATACACCTTAACTTGACTGCTGCCACCCTCGGCCTGGAGTGGTACAGGCACCCAAGGCAGCAATAGTGGTCACTCACAGTACAGCCATGGCTGGAACAGAGGCCCAAATTTAACCAAAATAACATTGTCAGAGGTAACTAAATCTCTGACCACTCTCTAAATTTAAAGCAGCACCAGCTATGAAAGTAGCAGGGCGCTACAGTATATAGATAAAAGATGAAAAGGGAACAGTTTATGGTTAGGGTTTACATACGCTGTGTGAGCTGAGCTTGTTTTAAATTTAACGAGCAGAGCTCTCGGATTCCTACTGTTTTAAAGTGTTTTGGAGTTGTGCTGTCTCCCCTCAAGTTGTAAAGCACTGCGTAAACTTTTGTCACTATATAAATCCTATATAATAATAATAATATTGACACTTATGGTAAAGACCGGGGCTTTTTTTCAGCAGGAACGTGGGGGTACGTGTGCTAAATGGTCTATTGATGCTAGGGGATCTATTGGCACTGGAGGGGATCAATTTTTTTGCGTGGGGGGGTCTGTTGTTGCACGGGTGGTATTTTGTTGCAGGAGGTCCATTGTTGCTCGGGGGTCTATTGTTGTGGGAGGGATCCATTGTTGCTGGCTGTAGGGGATCTACTTTTCTTGATGTCATTAACAAATTCCATACAAATTGCTTAAAACCACAAAATGAATCTTCTCTAAAATAGGTGGTACTGGGAAGTGGGTAGGGGGTGGAACCAATCGACAAATGCGCAGAGGTGGGTAGGGTACAGAGATGAGGGGTGACTCAAAAGGGAATTCCTGTACCTATTTATTGAGAAAAAAAGGCCTGGTAAATAAAGACTATTGCCCAGATTCACAGAGAGTTGGGCACACATTAGGCCGCCGTAGCGCAAACGCTGTATGCCACGCCAACGCAGCGCGGAGAGGCATGCACTGTATTCAGCAAGCTATTGCTCCCAACGCTGCGTCGGCGTGGCGTATTTTTCGAAGGCGCAGGCTGGCGTAGGTGGAAGTGGGCGTGACCCCATACAAATGATAGTCCGAGCATGGTGCAGTGTTTTACGCCCGGCATATCACGAACTGCACATGCGCCGTGACGTTGCTGTGACGTGAAACTGCACCCTTATGCGCATGCTCACAACAATGCCAGCACAACTGCCTAAGCTATGCTGGATCACCACGTACGCCGTGAACGTAACGTACGCCCAATACGCCGGCCTGTGTTCTCTGGTGCAGACCTTTGCATGTCTGTTGCCGGGTTGCACCTCATCTATGGGGAATAACTTTACGCCGGACATACAATTTACACGCACCTTTACAGCATGCGTCGGGCGCACGTACTTTTGTGAATCGCCGCATTTCCCTCATTTGCATGTTTGAATGCCTAATCAATGGGAGCAGCAACATGCATCCAGACGAAAAGTGCGCCCACGCTACGCCGGGGTAAGTAATTTGCACTTACCGGCGCACATTTGCACTTACGTCGGCGTAAGTGCTTTGTGAATCTGGGCATTTAGCTGCTTTGCTGACTGTGCCAAATGTGGATCATGCCTCCCCATCAGGAACCCTCCCTGAAAAATTATGTGTAGCATATAATGGAGCCAATGCATGTAGACAGGAAGTTACAGTCCTCGTCCCATTAATCTCCGAGTCCCAAAAAATGAAGGCAGTATTGAATGCTGTCTGTGCTTACTGAGCTTCAAATACATAACCATGCAGCTAGTCAGAATCTAACCTTACTTGAAAAGACAAAATCTGTTGAATGTTGAATGCTTATTCACACTAGCTTTGCTCTCCAAATAGCAATCAGCGTTCTTCACATTGCGTTTGACAGGCGATGGGGGGTTGTTGTCTTGTCACAACTGAATGCACTGCTTATGGTTAAGGGGTGCTTACAGAGCAGCTTAATTCACTTGAATAGGTTGTGTTTCGCAGGTGCTTTGGCCAACGAAATTGACAGGGGGTATCATTTTTGCTGCGCCTGCCAAGCAAAGCATAATGGTTTTGAAATGTGTACACCCCCTACCTCTAGAGCTAAAGGGGTAGCGGTAAGGGGGCGCTGAAAGCATAGCTCAAATGCTCCTGTGAATGAGCCCTTAGGCCAGCTATACATTGGCCACCTAAGTCTAATGCCGATCGGTATTTCCGACAACAAATGTTCGATGTGAGCTTTTGGTCGGAAATTCCGACCATGTGTAGGCCCCATCGAACATTTTTTGACAGTAAGAATTTGAGAGCTGGGTTTCAAATTTTCCGACGGCAAAAGTTCTTGGAAATTCCGATCGTGTGTAGCCAAATCCGACACACAAAAAACCTACATATGCTCGGAATCATTGAACTTAATTGTTCTCGGCTTGTCGTAGTGTATGTTACCGCGTTCGGAAATTCCCACAACATTTGTGTCACCGTGTGTATGCAAGACAAGTTTGAGCCAAAATTCATTCGGAAAAAAATCCACGGTTTTGTTGTTGTAAATTCTGATCGTGGGTACACGGCATGACACTATTTGAACGGTTTGTAGAATAAACCAAAAAGAACCTCCAAATGACTAAGATATTGGAATAATTTTTGCCCAGTCTGTTGGTTGTTATGGAGATGTCACTTAAAGCGGAACTAGACCCATTGATTTAACGGTTTCAAAAAAAAAGTTACATTCCTGGCATGCTAGAGTCACATTTGCTTGTGTCCTCAACCAAATTGTCAAACCATCAATTGGCTGGTGTCATAACTGATCACATATGCTGCACCATGGCAGTTGCAGGTCAGAAAAAGGCCAAGATGGCAGCTTCCTTAATTGAAAAGGATTGGATATACAGTATGTCCTTACTTTATTTGTTAACATTTTGAATTGTTACATTTGTGAAGTGTACACTGTCCAGTAACCGTAAGGCTACTTTCACACGAGGTGGACTCTATTCCAATCAGCAGAGAATCCGCTCAAAGATACCCCGCTGATCAGAGCAGAGAGGGTGGGTGACAGGTCCATGTCTTTTCAGTTTTTGCCGGGCCGACACAAACAGAGTCAACTCTGCTCTATGGGCAGCTGGGTATAAAATCTCCGACTACCTCACAGAGGAGAACGGATCCCCTTCCATTTGTTGTAAGAGGACCAGACCAGATTTGGTGCCCCTATAGTAAGCCGCTTGCTATGGGGACCAGGGATGAACTGGCCATCGGGACTACCGGGAGATTTTCGGTAGGCCGATGGCTCAGTGGGCCTGTCGAAGGTCCACAGCAATCTATTCGTCAATCGCCGTCAGCTGGTGCCTGACGGGTAGATAGAGATTTAGCGAGCATGCAGAGTAACGCAGGAAGCGTGTGTAATATGTTCTAACTTCTGTCACGGCACTCACGCTGCTTTCCGGCGGCCGTTCCCCCTTTCTCATTCATCCCCATTTGCTTGTGACATCATCTGGGATGGACAAGAAGAGAGGAGGGGCCACCAGTGTAGCAGCATAAGTGCCGTCATAGGAGAGAGAACATATTACGCACGCTTCCTGCACTATTCTGCATGCTGGCTGGTAAACAATGTGCACCATAATGTGCCCTGATGTGCTATGTTCCCCGTGACCTGATGTGCCCTGTGCCCCATGTCCTGATGTGCTATGTGCCCTGATGTGGCCCGTGCCCTGATGTGCTGTGCCCTGTACCCTGATGTGCTGTGCCCTGATGTTCTGAGCTCTGTACCGTGCCCTGATATGCACTGCACCCTGATGTGTTGTGCCCTGGGCTGGTCTGGATGAAGTCCAGGGCCACATTTTTGTCCCAGTCCAACACTCAACAGGAGGGAGGGGCCAGAAGCACCGGCGAGGGACCCAAGAAGAGATGGATCTGGGTTGCTCTGTGCAAAACCACTGCACAGAGCAGGTAAGTATAACATGTTTTTTTGTTCTTTAAAAATAGCACACAAGTCTTGTTATTTAGTTTTATAAGTTCCTTAATTTCCACTGAAAGTGCAAAAAGTTTAATATGATACTGTAATCTCCATTATGTGGCGCACACAGATATGCATTTACATGACACACAGTGGATGAAGGGGTACCTTGTGCCAGACATCAGCAAACATTATGCCTTTGATCCTCTTTAGAGTCTTGTGTTTCCCAGATACCAGCATCACTCTGGGCCTTAGTGCTGATAAGTGCTCCTAGCTTACATTTTTGCACTTAGATAAGGGGCACTGGTGTTTGAGAGATACCAGCTGTACACAGTTCTGATAACTGCTCAGCATGTTCTTCTGCACATTGCGGTTTCAAGGCCAGTTTAATTATTTACTTCTTGACATCGGAGGATCCTGCCATTTACAATTAAGGATAAAGATAATTTACCTTTCACAACAATAGGCATCAAAGGGTACTCCAGGTAAAAATACATAAATGTGTTAAATATATATTTACAACCTATATTTGCTTTTATTCTTGGATACACTTACTACCTTTTTTATAATGGGTACAAGGACCTGTATAGACGGTGTTTTTTACTGTGTTTAATGTTCGTTGAGGTGCAGATCAAACATAGACTTTTAGATTCCCATTTACTTCAATGATGTAGAGTGGATGACAGGCTGCCTATGACCTGCTTTGCATTGCATTTGCTTTGGAGCGTGTTCTACAGAGATAATGTTTGCTTTTAGACAAGGCAGGTCAAAAGCAACCTTTTACTGCATTTTGTGTTTGAACGCATGTGATTGAGCAGTTGTTAAAGAGGAATGTCAACCTTAAAAAAATAAAATAAAAATCAGCAGCTACAAATGCTGACTTTTAAACATCAGGTACTTACAAGTACCTGGTTCAACCCTGTCTTCCCGCAGTTATTCCTGCACAATTCTTCTCACTGCTGCGGATCCCTTGTGTCCATTGTTACTTGTAGGGTTGTCCCGATACCACTTTTTTAGGACCGAGTACAAGTACCGATACTTTTTTCAAGTAGTCGCCAATACCGAATACCGATACTTTTTTTAAATGTGTCCCCAAATGCAGCCATGTCCCCCACATATGCAGCCATGTCCCTCCAGCCATGTCCCCCACATATGCAGCCATTTCCCCCCCCCAGCCATGTCCCCCACATATGCAGCCATGTCCCTCCAGCCATGTCCCCCCATACCTAGCCGCCGAAAGCCGCCGCCGCACGGAGAACATCACAGCATTCATTTGAATAGCTGTTTTGCCCGCGCGTATAGACACTCCCCTTTGCTCGGGATTGGACAGATCACGATCACCCATCCAATCCTGAGCAAGGGGGAGTGTCTATACACAGCGGGAACACTACAGCTATTCAAATGAAAGCTGTGATGTTCCCGCACACCGTTTAACCCATGCGGCGGCTTTCGATGCGGCGGCGCGATGCGGCGGCTTTCGATGCAGCGGCGGCAGCGGCGGGGGGGGGGAAGTATTCTATTTAGGTATCGGGGGTATTTGCGGGAGTACAAGTACTCCCGCAAATACTCAGTATCGGTCCGATACCGATACTGGTATCGGTATCGGGACAACCCTAGTTACTTGGATGTGGAATTCCCTTCCACAGGCGATGGTTTCAGCAGGGAGGCATCAACAGTTTAAAAGAACTATTAGATAAGCACCTGAACGACCACAACATACAGGGATATACAATGTAATACTGACATATAATCACACACATAGGTTGGAATTGATGGACTTGTGTATTTTTTCAACCTCACCTACGATGTAACTATGTCACATATTTTGTAACGTCCTGAGGAAATACAGCAGGCTCCGCACTGCGCATGTTGGCAGGTAGAAATTAAGGAGAGAATCCCTTAAAGGTTGCTGCCTCCCTTCTGAAGAGCTTACTGGAAGTCCTTACAAAAAGGTATCTGGAGCAGGGGTTTAGGTCTTCCAGCTGGGGTACTAACAGAGAAGTAAGGTCTGAAGGAGTTGTCCATGCTCTCCCCTTCTGGGAGAGAGGCTGCTAGGGGCCAACCAGCTGTATTACAAGAAGCAAATGAATATTCATCCTTGAAACACTGAATCTCCTACTGGCCAATCAGGAAGCTGATCATGAGACCCGTCACGGATTGGCCGAAAGGAGATGCGATTGGATTGGCAGGCAGGAGATACATGGAGCATGGAGAAGAGGAGGACGCACAGAGGCTAACTGAGCAGCAAACAAGCAGCCTGCATCCCAGAGAGAAGCCGCTGCCTGCCATGCTACCCGAGAGATGGGGTAAGTGCGGTGCCCCAACTGACTAACTGGCCGGGGGGAGGCTTGCAACCCGTGACCGTCGGGGGGGCGGGGGGGATTGATGGGCTGCCATACAGGAGGGGGGGTGGAGGCAGATGGACTGTTTGCCACCCCCCGAAAAAAACATGCGCCGTAGACATTGGCGCCCGACATTATTGTAAATATTTCCTACATCGTGGAGGTTTAGAAGATATTTCGAGCATCTACATGTAAGTCTTAATCTAGGCTTACCTGTAGGTAAATGTGGTTTTAAAGGGTTTAACACTCATGACCTGTCATTGTATTGTTAATGTGTCTGTCAAGCCAAAAAAACTTATACTAATTTTGGACAGAGTGGAAAGGGAGAACTTATCTGTTTTTTAGGCCTTATGCATAGTGGTCATCAATAGGGGCATTTAAATTATTTTTCCCTAAATGCCCCTCCATCTTAGCACACAGACATTTACAGGTGTTTAGAGGTAGAAAGGAAACTTCCAGGAGCATTTTGATGCTAAAAAACTGAAACACGTCTAAGCGTGTCAAGCGCTTGAGCATTCATTCATTTCAATGGCCAGAATACATTTCTATGCTGAACACTAAAATTAATGAATGACGAGCCTAAACACATTTGCTTTGGGCTTGTTTTTGAAGCTGCTTTTCCCCTGCCAGAGCTGGTCAAACACTCAGTGTGCATGGGGCCTTAGTGAAAGGCAGGCTATAGACCAGGGGTCTCCAAACTTTTTAAACTTTTTAAACAAAGGGCCACTTTATTATCCTGCAGACTTTAGGAGGGCCGGATTGTGGCCAGCAGGGGCAGAAAATGTCCCGGGGCCCAGCACCAGTGAGAATAAATGTGGCCTCAGGGTTGGTGGTCAGTAGGAGGAGGAGTAGGGCCCCTATCAGTAGGAGAAATAGTATCCCATCATTGATATCAGTAGAAGTAATAGTGCCACCTTGTTGGTGTCAGTGGAAGGAATAGTGCCTCATATCAGTTGGAGGCTGTTTGTGTACAGGGGGGCTGACATATATACAGATGATGGGGGCAGCTGAGTGCATACAGGTATGATCAGTGAAGGGGGGGTGCCATATATAGGAAAGATCATATCATCAGGACGTCTTGTATACAGCTATATACACCCATCTTCCTTTCTGTATTCCTCCATCATCACTGACTGCAGATATACATAATCTGCCTTGTATATAGAGCTGTATATACCCACCTTCCTTCCTCTATATACCAGAACCATCCACCCCTTCTATATACACATACTGTACACCCTCTGTATTGTACATTTGATCAGCACAGTGAGGCTGCATATCATGGGCACATGCCTGCGCTTTATGGGATAATGACTAAGCCCCTTCCCTTCATGACATTGTCAAAGAAGCGGAGCATAGGTGACCGCAAAATTATGCCCTTTAATAACAGTATTCTATTCTAAACCATCCCTGAGCAGGTGGTCACGGACCACATCAGAGGGCTCCGCGGGCCGCTGGTTGGGCACCCCTGCTATAGACTGTGCAAACTTCTTACCTGCAACCCGTGGTTACAGGAAAGAAATTTGCACAATTCCCTCATCAACACAGACAGCGCTGACAGGAGAATTCCTTCGGCCAAGCAAATGTCTGCTCCAAGCGGAGCTGCGGGGTTGGGGTCATCTCTTGTGGAAAATATACTTCGCAGGTCAAAATAAATTAATAAAGACAATGAATCAAAATGAATAAATAAGTGAAGCCGCGTACACACGGCAGAGAACCTCGACGGGCAGAACACATCGTTCCGCCCGTCGAGGTTCTCTGCCGGCCGTCGAAATCGGCGACCCGCCCGTCGGGAATGGCAACCAGCCATTCATCCAGGCGGGCCGTCGAGCAAAAAGAGAGCGTGCTCTCTTTTTCGCTCGACGGGATTCCCAAAGGGCGGGGCGAGCGCTCTGTGTACACACGGCCGAGGTCCTCGCTGGAATGCAGCTTCCAGCGAGGTTCTCGCTGGTTTCCAGCGAGAACCTCGGTCGTGTGTACGACGCCTCAAAGAGATAATGTAAGATTGCTGCAGCAGCAAAAACATGTCAGATAAAACTTACAATCAAGGTGAAAATAAAAATAAGCTGCGCTGCATACACTAATAAGTCAATATAAATATTGATGGCCAATACTGACATATGCACATATAAGGATACCAAGTGAGCAAAGTACAAATCAAAATTGATAATATAAAAGGAGTAATCCAAGTGATATTAATAATCATTCAATATAAGATTTAAAGGAAAATTGTAAACATGTGCATACAGTGAAAGCCTCTATGTAGACCATATACAGTCCAATGCTGTGAACAAGATAATCAAAAGTTCATAAGAAAAATCCGCTTTAAGGTAAATCTCTCAGACAGAGCCACTAACAGCGGTAGAGACCTACAACAGAAGGGCAGGTTCTCAAAGGAAAACTACACCTTTTGAAGAAATATAACCAATTAGTTGCTATGGAAGCCTTTTTGTAACTTTTAATTTTAATCAGCAGCTGTTGTGACTTCATATAACTGCCAAAAAAATGTAATATAATTTCCTTGTTTAAACGTTGAGAACGCTCCAGGAAATCCTAACACTGAACTGTGGGATATGCAAATATTGTCTAAATACGAAAGACATTTGTAGTCTTACTCGAATCTTGGTGTTCTTTGTGTATTTATTTCAGATATGTGCAGTAATCTAGTGTAAACTTTCTCTCTGTGCAGGCACTTCCTGTAATAAAGACGGCTCACTGCTGCTTTCTCTCCATCTGCAAGGTGACTGGTCTTGTATCCGCCCCCTTCTGTAGATTTCTACAGGGAGCCTGTAGTAGGTATAAAGAACAGTGATGATGTCATTGCTACTTTTTACAAGGTAATAACTGGGTTTAAAAAGGCGTCTGGTTTACAGAGTGGATATTTTTTGTGGTTGTTGCAGAGAGTACTTGAACGTTTTTGTGCCTGGAGTTCAGATTTTTTTATTCTGCGAATCTGCTTGAGTTTTCGCTCACTAATTTTCCGAGACATCTGCACCGAGCTACGAGCAAAATTTCAGGAATCCACAGATTCACCTTTGGTGAGATACTTTATTCATTTACTGAGATGGCTCATCCACATCTCAAGGATTGCAGACATTTGCAACCCTGAGGTGGCTTAAAGTGGTTGTGAACCCTTTACAACCACTTTTACCTACAGGTAAACCTAGATTAAGGCTTACCTGTAGGTACTCAAAATATCTCCAACACCTCCATGGTTTAGGAAATATTTACAATAATGACAGGCGCAGATGTCTACGGTGCATGCTATGTATACTAGCTTATTACGCCTTTGTCTTGCAGTCTTTTTTTTTTAAGTGGGTTTACAACCACTTTAAGTAGTTATAATCCTTTACCCTTCTAGCAAGAGGGATCTACCCACATGCCTGGACCGGCACCCGGCTCAGCCTCTCAGCGAGCCCCTGAGAGCCTAAGCTGGCTGCTCCAGCTCCCTTCACAGCCCCACGCTTACCATGGCTAGGCACAGGGGGGTGGGATGCATTGGGAGTGTGGCCTGGGGCAAGGAGGGGATGCATTGGGAGCAAGGAGGGGGCAAAGCAGAGAGCTGCTGACCGACAGTCAGTAGCTCTCTGCTCGGGGAGCTGTGAGAACCGAGCAATTGGCAGTGTTCTAAGTGTTAGAGCCGGTGGGGGACCGATGCAGCATCAAACTGATGCTACATCCACATAGATAAGTATACTGTAAATATGCAAAAAGCCCAAACCCATACTTCTCTTTTAAGTCTGATGTCATCCTGGAGTTTATGCTGTTGGTGAAACATTGCTGTGGCAATATCATAGGGGTGCAGCAACCACTGTCTTAATGGGAGCTGCCCCCCTGCTGGCCTGTAACACTGCAAAATCCCATTAGCTAGTGAGGGAAGAGGTAGAGTGCAAGATTTTCCTAGTCCATCCAATGAGGCAGTGATCTCATAGGATGGGGTAAGTGATCTCTTTGCAGTAACTTAGGTGACATCCTTGTGTGACATGCATTTTATTAGTAATTTTAGTTTTAGTCGTATTTAATCGTATTTAATCGACTAAATCTCCAGTACATTTCAGTTGACTAAAACTCATTTTAGTCGTCTAAAATTGAATGGGTGTAATTAAATTGTAATGCATTAGTTAATATTTCTCTACAATTTCCAAACTCATTATATACTGCTGGAGTGAAAAATGCTGTATGTATGATGCCGTGTACACACGGCAGAGAACCTCGACGGGCAGAACACATCGTTCCGCCCGTCGAGGTTCCCTGCCGGCCATCGAAATCGGCGACCCGCCCGTCGGGAATGGCAACCAGCCATTCTTCCAGGCGGGCCGTCGAGCAAATAGAGAGCGTGCTCTCTATTTCTGCTCGACGGGCTTCCCGACGGGAAGCTCGCCGAGAGTGTACACACGGCCGAGGTCCTCGCTGGAATGCAGCTTCCAGCGAGGTTCTCGCTGGTTTCCAGCGAGAACCTCGGTCGTGTGTACACGGCCTGAAGGTACTGTGGTCTGATGAGAATAAAATTGAACTTTTTGGCCATCAAAAAATGTCTTGTCTTGCTCAAATCATCATCTTCAGGGAAAAGGGCCTTCTCAAACTTTCTATCCTACCTTTATGCTCCCCTGCCCTCCGCTACCCCCCATCCAGGGTTCAAAATCCTTAGCATGCTAGTGTAACAGATGGTCAATCTACGCATCAAAGGATTGCTTGACAAACTAAAGGCTGAGAGTTTTTTTTAGATTTAGCCATGCTAGAAAGAAGCTTGAAAAAGTGACCAATTAGATTCTGATTGGAACTCTGAACCAATGAATATCTAGGCTTGAGATTAAACCAATCCGGTTGTAAGGCAACTTTACACCAATAGCATCCTAAGGATTTTGAATCCTGGAGGGGGGGGGTAGCGGAGGGCAGGGGCGCATAAAGGTCGGATAGAAAGTTTGAGAAGGCCCTTTCTCCTGGAGACGATGATTTGAGCAAGACAAGACACGTAATATCTCTCTCTCCCCTCTTCCTCTCTCCCCCTCTCTCTCTCCATCCCCCTCCCTCCCCCTCTCTCCCTCCCCCTCTCCCTCTCCCCCCCCCTCTCTCTCCCCCTCCCTCCCTCCTCTCTCCCTCCCTCCCCTCTCCCCCCCCCCCTCTCCCCCCCCTCTCCCTCTCTCTCTCTCCCTCTCTCTCTCTCCCCATTTGTTCTATTAAGATTAATCTCCCTTCTCTGTGGGTTTCCTCATAGATTCATTTAACTACAACTTGTCATTACTTACTGCTGTGTCCATTCTAGCCGTGTTATTATTTGTATAATTGTGTAACAATGATATCATCTTGGTTTTAAAGCTGTTGTGTCATAGTCACGAATATTGGATTAATGCAAGTTTCTTCTCTGTATCAATAAATGTAATTCTTTTTTCTTTTTCGCACCGCTATTCTTTGATTTAATTTTTATATAGACAAAAAGGTTTTAATCGCTCAGTTTAATTAATTAAGTACGGTATAATCGCTCAGTTTAATTAATTAAGTACGGTATAAATATTTCTTTGACATAAATCACCAATCTTAATAAACATTATATTCACTTACATGCGTTTTTGTTCTCTCTGTGCAGTCCACACAGTCTGGTCTTACCAATTCCCTGACAATCATGCTGTGGGGATGTTTTTCAGCAGTCAGGACTGGGAAACTGGTCAGAGTTGAGGGAAGATGGATGGTGCTAAACACAGGGATATCCTTGAACAAAACCTGTACAACTCTGTGTGTGATTTGAGGCTAGGATAGAGATTCAACTTCCAGCAGGACAATGACCCCAAACACACTGCTAAAGCAAGACTTGAGTGGTTTAAGGGGAAGCATGTAAATGTGCTGGAATGGCCTAGTCAAAGCCCAGACCTCAATCCTATAGAAAATCTGTGGTCAGACTTAAAGATTGTTGTTCACAAGTGCAAACCATCCAACTTGAAGGAGCTGGAGCAGTTTTGCAAGGAGGAATGGGCAAAAATCATCCCAGTGGTAAGATGTGGCAAGCTCATAGAGACTCATGCAGAGTGACTTGTAGCTGTGATAGCCGCAAAAGGTGGCTCTACAAAGTATTGATTTTAGGGGGATGAATAGTTATGCACAGGGGCGGACTGACAACTCATGGGGCCCCCGGTCAAGAGAATATTATGGGGCCCCTGGGCTTACAGATGGCCACCACGCCAGGAGGCAGTGCAGAGGCGGGGCAGCTAAAATCACGGGATTTTCACATCAAAAGCATGTCGGTTTCGGACAGGGACAGATGTAAAAAAAAAAAAACATAGATGTATACATACTGTCCCTGGTTTTACTGAGCCTGGCAACCCTGATGGGGCCCCCTAGTGGCATGGGGCCCTCGGGCAGTGCCCGAGTGACTCAATGGTCAGTCCGCCCCATATGCACACACTTTTTCTGTTATGTTGTCCTATTTGTTGTTTGCTTCGCTTCACAATAAAAACAATCCATGTTAATTCCAGGATGTGAGGCAACAAAACACGAAAAATGACAAGGGGGTGAATACTTTTGCAAGGCACTGTATATATATATAAATATCGTTTATTTTTTTAATCGATTAATCGACTAATTTCGATTAATTATAACACACATACAGATCCAACTACTTTTAGCTGATTTCCTTGCAGGCTGATTCCCAGTGTAGCTCCCAACCACTGGAAAAATAGATAGCGGGATACAAAAAACACACAAAGGCAGCGCTTGATGGGAATAGCATTAAAACTTTTATAGTCTTCAAGTAGGTAACCAAATAAATATTGCACTGGAGATAAAATCGATGTAGCTACATAAACTGTAAAAATGGTGCGAGTAATACCAAACGGTACCAAAAGCAGTCATAAAAACATGTAGCTAAGTATGATACCGGTATAAAAATGTGTACAACGATACCACTGCTGAATCCAGATGAGGAGAGGTTAACATCAGTTTGTCGGCATGTAGATGTCCCATGAAGTGAACTATCACAACTCCCAGTGGATGGCTGTAGAATCCCAGGGTGATAGAGGGAAGTGCAACAGCCCTTGCGTGTGGCAGATAGTAAGGTCCCGCCGGCATGCAGATATGAAGGCACAGCAAAGGAGCCCTTCAGATGGATAGGGCAAGCCCCACCGGTGTGCGTGACGTCACCGGATCTCCGAATGAACTCCCTGAAGGCCCAGAAGCCGGCGGAGAGGTGAGTACCAATCAAAAGAATTTTAATCGATCAAAAAGTTTTTGATCGATCAAAAGAATTAAAGATTAATCGATTGATTAAAAGTTAATTTGCACAGCCCTAAAATATATAGCTTCTGTACGAGACTACATGGGAGTCAGAGGGTCTGTGTCGTTTGGAAAGATGTAGCCCTCGTCTGCCATGGGAACTCACCTCACCAGTCATGGACATTAACTAAATGGATGCACACCTTTACAGGTATGCCTGGGCAGCCACAGAATAGTAAGTTCAGTAATATTGGTCACTACAAACCTGGTCTGAAGTTACTCATAGGGGTGCATGGCGGTACATGGTGTATTGAAGGAACAGAGCCTGTAAATCGCACACCGGATACAAGAGAAAAGTCATCATAAAAAGTGTTAACTTACCAGAAGAGTTGGAGAAGGAGAGCAGCTGCCATGGATAACCAAGAACTTGTATGAATGTATAGCAACCGGTCAATAAGTGTGGTACCTGGCAAAGGTGACAGGTCCCGTAGTAGTGAGAGGGTCAGTGTTCTGGCTCTCTACTTTGCTGTCGGTTCCCCAAAAGCAATTGTGACCTGTAGTATGGAGACACTATGAACCTAGCCACATGGTACAGGAGAGATGAGGGAGTTAGGTAAGTGTGCACATGAGGTCCACACTACATGCATGGTGGGACAACATTCTGTCACTGGGAGTGAGGTAGCAGAGTTACGCTGCACTGGTAGAGGGCATTGGCTCAGTGTTGTACCTCCTAAAGCATGGTGTGCAGTGATATGGGATGATATGCTCACAGAGTAAATCTGTATGTCACAAGGGGGTATCGCCATAATGTTGACTGTCACATGAACAGGGCCCTGGTCCTTGGTATTGGTGAGTGTGTACACGAAAGGAGAGAAGAGGTACTCCCATGGACATGCAGGGAAAAGAAGGTCCCACTCACTGAGCAGCAGAAATCCAACAGGAAGGTTGTACAGAAGTCGATCAGTAGATTGACTTCTGTACAACCACCCTGCCCATACATGGGTCTAAATTTTGCAAGTGCCTGCTGAACCAGCAGAATTTCAATCCATGCATGGCTTACGTTACGTTGTTCATTGTCTTTGTCAAATTACATTAATGCCCTGTACACACACGATCGGTTCATCCCATGAAAACGGACTCATGGATTTTTTCATCAGATATCCGATGAAGCTGACTTTCATCAGTCGTGCCTACACACCATCGGTTAAAAAAACTATTGTGTCAGAACGCAGTGACGTAAAACACAATGACGTGCTGAGAAAAATGAAGTTCAATGCTTCCAAGCATGCGTCGACTTGATTCTAAGCATGCATGGATTTTTAATAGATGCATGTGCCCACAGACGATAGTTTTTTTATCGTTTTTTTTAACCATCAGATCATTTTAAAACAAATTCTTAGTTTTTTAACCAATGGATAAAAACCGATGGGGCCCACACACGATCGGTTTGTCTGATGAAAATGGTGCTTATGTACAGACTTATGTACAAATGATCGGAATTCCATCTGAGAAAAATTGAACATGTTCTATATCTAAACTCAGATGAAATTCATTGGATTCATTCCGATGGAATTCAAAAACTCTGTCTGACTTTCTCCATCGGAAAATCCGATCGTATGTACGCGGCATTAGTGTGACAAATGCATTTAATAATGTGTTTTGATATTAACCACCGAGGCACCCTGTATTAACCTGGAATATGTCAAAAGTTGCACAGAAAGCAGTTTCCATAAACATAATTATAAGATAAGAACTTGATGTGTTGTAACAGATCTGTATTTAACTGGCAAGATAAGTGTGTTCGTAATTAATCATAAAGTAGGCAAAAAAAAACATGATGATAAACCATGACCAGGCAAATGCAAAAATCAGCAATTTACAAAATCGCAAGTTTGTATTTGTTTCATGCTAAAGCTTTGAGTTACAGCAAGCAACAGGTACAGAAGATAAATGTCTGAAACTGCCACTTCAACAGATTTGCTGGAAAACCCTGTTTTGACTTGTATGCTTGAAGACTGTTTTTGCACTTCCAAGTCTATAGGCATGCAAAACCCACCTATGGCTCCTTTCACACAGGCTTTCTGATCATGTCAGCCTGTCAGTTTTTCAGACGGACCTGATCGTAGCCTCCATTAACTACTATGAGGCAGCGGATGTCAGCGGTGACATTTCCGCTGACACCCGCTGCTATCCTAATCCTATCCTGTGAGGCCGCGTACACACGATCGAACATGTCCACTGAAACTGGTCCACAGACCAGTTTCAGCGGACATATCTGATCATGTGTACAGCCTAGTGGACAGGTTTAAAGCGGACAAAAGTTTTAAAACATGCTTTAAAACCTATAGCAAAACAGTGTATTTACAAGGCCTATAATACACTCCTCAGCGCCCAACAGACAATAACTTTAAAAAAGGAAAAAATAAAAATAAAATTATATATGAAACACACTAGATATCTCCAAATTGAAACATATAGGTGTGTATAAATAAAAGCAGCTGTTAAAATGGTGTATCATAAAATAACAAAGAAGCATTCAAAGTCCAAAATAAATCATTTAAGAGAAAAATGCAAAACAGCGCTAAGTATGGATATAAGTGTCCAACTCCACCATAAAGTAGGCAAAAAGGATGGAAAATCTTGATATAGTCAAAGTCTGTGTGTTTATCCCAAAAATAGTGTCAGATACAGAGGAAGGAAGCGTGCACCAGCCTGCCCACTCTTAATCCACCACGTGTAGGAATCAAAGTCCCCGCAGGGGTTCAAACTCACCGAACAGACAATAATATCAGGCACTTCATATATAATCGGTCACTGATCGAATTTCCATCCAATGGGGATCACTTGCATGGAGTTAACCTCATAAAGGTGGGATATTGAAACAAACAGAGGAAACAAATATAGTGTAACTCAATTTATTAAAAAGCCCCTTTCCAGCAAGTATCCCAAAAAAGTCCTACGTACAAGAAAAACATTAACAATGGACAATGTATGTATCACATCACCAGTCAGGCGTCCTCAACGCGATCACCGAAAGGTTTCCCAGCAGATCAACTCTTCCTGGTTCCTGCAGTGTGGCGTGGATAACATAACATACCAGGCGTAGCATGCAGCTATCACTCTGACTAGTTTCGTCAGTAAATGACTTCAACAGAGAGTGTAGCTGCACATGCGGCGCCATGAACTTAATAGTACAGCTCCACTAATCTCAGCCAATCAGAGCCTATAGTTTGCAGACATTCGGCAGCCAATCGAAATTCCCGTATCAAAAGCAAAAATTCGACGGCCAATCGGAAATGTCGTATCGAAATTTTACGGCGGCGCGTCAGAGACAACGTAGACACGCCGTATGGCGCCGTGAGCGTAGTCACGCACGTCCAATAACGTCGGCCAATCAAAGCTTGTTGTTTACAAACATTCGGCAGCCAATCGAAATTCCGTATGTGATCCAATCAACAACGGATATTCGACGGCCAATCGAAATTGTCTTATCATGATTTTTCGACAACACGTCAGGAGGAATGCAAGCACGGGGGCGTTCCTAACGGTGCACGTCACGGTACTCGGTGCTTCCACTATATTCACTCCTGGGCTTCAATATGGCGAGTTTAGGGAGATTTCCATACACAAGAAAAAGCACAGCAAAAATGCGCTTTTTCTTATTAATAGACCGGACACTCTATCTCAGTCCACAAACAATGCTAGACTGTCTCACAAATCATCCTTTTGGATAAATGTGCGTTTGTATAATTATAAAGGCTATACACCATAACATAACCATAAACAAAACATATTGAAAAGTAAGCAAACATAATTTACAAATTAAAATAGTTTAGACAAACACGCCTAAAAACAATATTTAAACTTCCAGAATGTACAGTTTTGCAATATACATTATATCAGATATATTTGTATTAGACACCCCAGTTACCAGGCATATTGGTGCCAATCATATATGCAAAACATGCTTATTTTAAAAAAATGACCAATACTTTAAAAGTAATTCTTATAGATCCGGTAATATCCTACTCAGAGCAATGATTCTTAATACAGATCTCAAAAACGTGCTATTAGTAGATACTTCCTCAATATAGATGAATTCAAAATAAATTCACTCTAAAAGTCGCTAATAAAGCAATTTATATCTAGATCTACGTTCAAGCCTCTAGGGGCTAGAGTATCTACAGAAAAAATCCACTGGGTTTCTCTTTTAGAGAGATCACGTACCAAATTAGAACCCCTCCATGTTGGTTTAAGGTGGTCAATACCCCAGAATTTTAAAACCGCAGGGTTTTTGTTGTGAAAAAGTTTAAAATGCAAAGACACATTATGGTCCTTGAATCCGTTAATGATATTGACTACATGTTCAGCGATTCTGATCTTCAATTGTCGCTTTGTGCGACCTATGTAAATTAACCCACATGGGCATTGGAGGGCATACACAACATACTCAGTATTGCATGTGATAAATTCATTTACATAGAATTCCTGTTGGTTTGATGTAGAAGTGAACTTTTCCACTCCTTTTACCGGACGAGAAGCTTCCTTACAGGCCCGGCACTTCTTACACGCAAAGAAACCATCCTTGTCCCAAAAAGTAGCTGGGCGGGATGGAGGATTGAGTACTTTGCAGACTATTCTATCCGCAAAGCTAGAGGCCTTCCGATAAATAAAGCCTGGTTTAGATGGTAATACCGGAGCCAGTGTTTTGTCCATCAACAGAATATGCCAATGTGTATAGAGGATATTCTCAACCTCTTTGTATTGAGAGTGGAAATCTGAGCAAAAATTCCATTCTCGTTTTTCATCTCTTTCTTTACCTCCTGTGATAGCTAGAAAATCTTCCCTCGGAGCTTGCGCTAATTCTATAATAATTGTGTCCAGGGTCTCATCACGATATCCCTTGTCCACAAATTTATTTTTAATAATCTGGGCTTGTATAAGGAAATCCTCTGGTTCCGAGCAATTCCTTTTTACCCTAGTTAATTGTCCTTTGGGAATATTTTTAAGCCACGTTGGATGGTGGCCACTACAGGTAGGTAGATAACTATTTGAGTCAGTTGGTTTAAAAAAGACTTTTGTACATAGTCTATTCCCCATTCTGAATATATCCACATCTAAAAAGTGAATCTGAGTGGCATTGAATTCACTTGTCAATCTAATACTATCAGTACTCTGATTGAGTTCTTCCAAAAATAGTTGTAGAGTATCTACCATCCCCTCCCAGACAAAAAACAAATCATCAATATATCGTTTGTAAAATAATAGTTGAGGCCGGTCTTTAGAGAAAATTATTTTATCCTCCCACTCTCCCATATAAAGGTTCGCGATACTGGGCGCAAATTTAGCGCCCATGGCGACACCAGTACTTTGGGAGTAGTAGACGCCATCAAACCAAAAATAATTGTGATTTAAACAAAAATCTAAGGCGTTACGGATAAAAATTTTCTGATCATGGGGTATATCAGTACGTTTACACAAAGCCCAATTAAGCGCTAAAAGAGCATCGTCATGCTGTATAATAGTATACAGTGATGATACATCTGCTGTAACTAAATAGATGTCATCTTTCCCTGTAAGGTCAATCGTTTGTAGCAATTGAAGCAGACTTTTTGTGTCTTTCAGATATGCCCTTGTCTCAACCACACTTTTCTGTAGAAAGATATCAAGGTATTCACCAAGACGAGAGGTGATCGACCCAATCCCATTAACTATGGGCCTGCCAGGCGGATTAACCTGGTCTTTGTGGATCTTTGGAAGGGTATAGATGGTTGGGGTTCTATTACTGCTCGGAATCAGATATTTTTTCTCACGGCATGTAAGAACACCTCTCTTAAAACCCATCTCAACCAGAACTTTTAGATCCTTCTCATATTGAGAGGAAGGGTCCCTATCCAATTTAGTATAGGTACTTGTATCGCTCAGCATGACATTGAGCTGATCCAAGTAGAAATCTTTATTGAGGATCACCACCCCTCCACCTTTATCCGCAGGTCGGATAATCACATCTTTCCTTTTTTCCAGGGAGGTTATGCCATCCATAATATTTTGTGGATTTACCTTTTTCTTAGGGACAATAGATTCTAGGTCTCGTATAACCAAATTTTTAAAAGTCTCAACCTGATGATTGGCTTTATTCAAGGGGTTAAATAGGGATTTATTACGTAACCCACTATCAATAGCCACTGCGGAATTGCTCATAGTGGTTTGTGAATTCTTATTCAAATAATATTTTTTCATATTTATTTTTCGTATGTACTTATGTACATCGATAAAAACGTTGAATTTATTCACCGGTCTTCTGAGACCACACTTTAGACCTAGATCTAAAATATTTGTTTCCTTATGGTTCAAAATCACATTACTTAAATTGAAAATACCCGTTATTCCGGGGCCCTTCTTCTTTTTCTGGACCTTTCGTCCTCCACGACAGCCTCTGGGTCGTTTCTCCTTTGACTTGATAGGGGAACCTGTTCCCTCTCCCAGTATTGCTGTTCCCTCCAAGTGGGATCCCTCTGGTTTTGGGTTTGGGCGTGTTGAGGCGGTTTGCCTCTCCATTGTGGTTGTCCCCGACCACGTTTCTGACCCCCCCTCCCCCGGCCTAAAAAAGGACGTGGGGTTTGGTGGAAACCTCTTGGGTCATTATATAATGGTTCAAACCTGTTATGTACAGGTATCTGATGTTGGATATCCGGATATGGAGGATGGCGATTAGTGCCATAACTAACCCCTCCACGGCCAGCAGCTCTCACTGGTGTCGATTGACCCCTAGGGGCTCGAGACAAGGGATAGTCATTTCTCCCCACATTAGAATTTGGTGTAGGGGTGTTGGGAATCTGACTTGGCAAATTTTCACTCCTATTGTCCACATTTGGCTCCCTATTAGAAGGTGATGTACCCTGTTGCCATAAGTATACATTTTTTGATTGAAAATCTAGCATATCACGATGATATTTTTTGGTTTTTTTCCTCTGTGTGTCTTTATCCACTTTTTCAAGTTTTTTCTTAATTCTGATATTAAAATCTATGATTTGTTGTGATTCTTTAATAGGGTCTAATTTGATTTTAAGCTCATTAATTTTAGTTTCTAGTATGGTCATTTTCCTACGTTTTCGCTCCAGGACTAAATCCTGCAACTTAAAACCCATGGTGTTAAAGAAGTCGTACCATTCAGCCTGTGACTTAGGGTCATCCAGACCATCCTGAGGTACAACATCCCAACGTAAACTTCTAACGATAATTTGATCTTTAGAATATTGTTCTAAAGTGAGAATGTCCCACCAGGTACGCACCTGTTTTTCCAGGGCGTTACCTAGTGCCGACATTGTAGCATTATAATTCACTTGTGCAGTACTATGTTCATTGAACGAAAATACATTGCTAATGTCAATATTTCTATTTTCCAAAAATTGTAAAGCGTCCATGGCTGCTAAGAAAACAACAAATAGATAGCAAAACAGTGTATTTACAAGGCCTATAATACACTCCTCAGCGCCCAACAGACAATAACTTTAAAAAAGGAAAAAATAAAAATAAAATTATATATGAAACACACTAGATATCTCCAAATTGAAACATATAGGTGTGTATAAATAAAAGCAGCTGTTAAAATGGTGTATCATAAAATAACAAAGAAGCATTCAAAGTCCAAAATAAATCATTTAAGAGAAAAATGCAAAACATGCTTTAAAACCTGTCCGCTGGAAACCTGTCCATCGGACATGTCCACTGGTTAGTACGCCTAACCAGCGGACCGAAATCCCCCGCATGTGTCGAATGGATTCGACGCATGCGTGGAAGCATTTTACTTCCTTGTTTTCGCACGTCGCAGCGACAACGTCACTGCCACGTCACCGCCATGTCTCCTCGTGTATACGGGGCCTTAGTGAAATCCAGATGGATAGAAACCCTATTTTCCACCTGTCTGGCAGATCGGTTTGGATGAAAACAGACAGGCGGTTTTCATCCGATCTCCCCATAGAAAAGAACGGGGCTCTGACAGGTCCATCTCTTCACAGTGAGCGGAGACGGACCTGTCATCCGCCTGCTCAGCGGGCGGATGAAATCTGTAAAGCAGGTCAAATGCATGTCAGAAGTCAGTTAACTGCAAGACAGATGTCAATAAATTGTAAATGATCTCAAAAGCGTCTCAAACAGATGCCAACAACACAAGCCCACAACCCATTGAAACAGATAATTAAAGTGGTAGTAAATTTTTGTTAAAAAACAAAAAAGTTTTTTCTTGCAGACAATATCATACCTTATCAGTATGCAACACATACTAGCACATCTTGGTAGACTTACCTTAAAACAAAGCCCTCAAGTGGCATGCTGTCACCGTCACAGAGGCTTCAGTTTCATCTGGTCTCCCTTCCGGTTTCGCAGGCTGCGGCCGCTTAAATGGCAGAGGCCACAATCAGCAGGAGTCTCAGCCGCAGCACACAGCTCTGAAGGAACAGCACGGGAATGCTGTTGCTTCAAATCGCATGCTCTGGTGACGTCACCAGCTGCTGCACACTAGAATATATCCTGAACATGAAACTACTTTTATTATAGGCTTACCTTTAGGTAAAAAATAAAAAGAGAGAGATTATTACCACTTTAAAAAGACAAATAAGGGTACTATCTGATGCAGCAATGTACATTATGCAGACTGGGCCTACAACAAATGACAATAGCAGTGATTGAAAGATGGTGCAGATATGTCTCTTATTAAGCATGGTGCTGGAAATATGGCCGAGCCTTTCTGATTTTATTAGCAGCGACCACACAGAAACAGATAATTACCTCCTAACCATGCAGTACCATTAGGAAGAACATTACATCAAGCCCAACACTACTAGCTAGTGGCAGAACTAGTAATCCACTTGCAAACAACGAGGTGCGAGAGTCTCCTGCATTTCTGCTGCGGCTCCTGCACACCCGAAAGCGCCTACCGATATCCCGGTAATAATTGGTGCGACAGGGAACTGTGAATGTGCTGCCACGCAGCTTTACTGTCTAGCAGTTGTTATTGTGACACCGGCGCAACTAAGTGTGTAATATAAATATATATCAATCTGCTGCAGTTATTGTAAACACCTGTGACAAGTGAAAAAATGAAAATGTGGATTGTGTATATGTGACATATACTCCTGCGCTGATTGTCTAGATCTAAATTGTCAAATATTCAAAAAATCCATAAAAACATATATATAAACAAATATCCATGAACACCAGTGTTAATTTAAACCATATATAATAAACAAAGTTCGGATCCTGTTGGTGCGTGCTACTGCACCTAAAAACAGTCCTTAATCCTTTGATTTTCTTATTCCAAGTGAAAAACGTGCTCTATACTGTGGAATCATGTATGTTCTCCGTGACTTGGCACCCTTAATTAGTGTCACCACCACCTCTAGTAAAGATTGCGCTCACCAGATCACATAAGGGAAACAGCATGTAATATCCTTTAAGTAGCGGTTCCGCACGATCCTTTATCTTGTATATCAGACCCGAATGGCTCTCCACCTCTTGTGGCTTCCCTGTTTAGAAGACATTGAATGAACCTCAATTGCAGCAACAAGATGGTGAATTCAGAGTCCTTTGCAGGATGCAAATACCTCTAGACCTGGTGACACACACAGGTTGTCATCCACTTAAAACCAGCATGGGGCCACATGGCCATCGACAGTTGTTTGCAGATTTCCCAAGACAGGATAAAGGCTGCAACATGGGGTTATTTCCAAATGCCAGTTGTTATTACATGTTATGTTACTATATTATTTGGTATGATCTTTACCCCCCCCCCCCTTCTGTTCTGACTAGTTTAGTTCTTCCCACCCTCCATTTCCTGGTCTAAACCACATGTTGTTTAGTTGCTTAGAAAAGACTGCAGAGAGTGGGAGCTGTGTAACTTCATTGGAAATTTACCTATGAAAAAGCCTCTATGTTTATATCCTTGTTACTTTGAAGCATAAAGAAGCATTGGAAAACACCTCTGGAGTCTTTATTTATTGAGTAAGCTGTCTGTTAAAGTCATCATTCAACCTGCTGAACATATCCTTCCAGGCTGGGCCTACAAAAAGCTCACAGGTACAACCGATGCTGATACAGAACAGTAAATTTCCAAAAGGATTCATCACATAGCTATCTCTGCAGCTTCAGAAACGTGAGTAACCACATGTGTGTGTGTGTGAAGAACAAACACCAAAGACAGCAACCATCTGCAGGCTGTGCACTGCTGCAGCCTCCAGAAGCATGCTTATGAAGCCAGCCATCTACTGAATGATCTAAAACTGTTTACAGACTTTACTGCCAGGGAGTTTTGGTCCGTGCTGCAGACCCATTTCTCTAGTAATACCAGCTTATACAAGTTTTGCCTTTATTGGGGAGCCATAAGTAACTTTTGAACTGTGAAAGGACTGTATATCAAGTCCCAAGGATTCATCATTGTCAAGCTGTTTTGGTTGTGAATCCAATACCTGAATCTACAGAAATAACTGTGTATTTCTGCCTGTATAAAGTAATAGTGAACTGTGCATTGAGCTGAACTATCCAGTCTGAACCAGTTGCAGCACTAGCTGGCTCATTGTCATAAACATCCAGCCCCCTTCAGTTCAGTCTGCTTATAACAGAAGTTATTACCTACAGAGCTCAGCTCTGGCAGATTTCTAACAAGACACCAAAACGACAGCACTTGTCATTATGTCTGACAGAGATCCCACAGAGTTACCTGCATTTAACCAAGATAAAGCAGACTCCTTAATTCATTCTGCTCGTCCTGTCAGAACCCCTCACCCATCCTTGAAGGCGAGGGAGGTTTATGAAGCAAGTAAGGAAGAAACATCAAGTAACCTGACTGCATTATGGGATAAGACTTTAAGTTGTATAACAACCACTAATGAAACCAGCAACAATCCTGAGCAATTGAACACTGCTCTCTCAAGGGTTAAGAAGGCATTTGAGAATTATAAAAGGCTTTCTGAGAAGTATTATTCCCTATTGTCACATTCCAACATAGAGGCAGCCGCATTGGAATTAAAGGACTTTACTTCTACTGACCAGCAGAGGCATAGCACATATCTTGAAGCAATAGAAGGTAGACTAGCACAGATAGAAGGTAGACTAGCACAGCTACATGAAACTACATCCTGTAAATCTGATTCTTCAAGACACTCAGGAAAATCATTTAGATCTGCCCGCTCCTATCATAATTCCTCTTCAAAGTCACTGCGGTCCTGCTTTGTAAGGTCAGCACTGAGCGACCAAATAGTCAAAGCTCACCAGAAGGTTGCAGCAGCCCAGGTTCAAGCCGCCTGTTCTGAAAGAGAAGCAGCCATCAAAGCAGAAGCTAAACGCATTCAAGCAGAAACAGAGGCTCAGCTAGAAATCCTTCAGAAGAATAAAAAAAAAAAAGAACCCCCTAGCGGAATTATCTGTCTTGGAACAAGCCCTATTGGAAGAAGAAGGAGCAGCTTGTCCCAGCTTGACTGCTTGTCAAGACCCCGTTGAAAGAACCCTACAGTTTGTCTTAACCCAGAACCACGACATTACAGTCCCACCTACAGTTGGAGATTTTTCTCATAATCATCCAGCATGTGGACCAAAAGGCAACGCATCACCAAATCAAGCTAGTCAACTAGACACACCAGCTAACAGCCACTACCGCACTACCGCACGTCACAAAATCAAGTGAGTCAACCTACGCGGCTCACGTGCCACCACAACCCTATGCGAATAGAGATTACAAGGGTAAAACAAAGGACTACAGGATGAAGTCCATGACCCCTGTGATACAGCTCTCTTCAACTTCAAATGCTCAGAGACCTTCAGACGTCAGACCCTTACCTAGATTGAACCCATCTGAAACACCTTTCTCTCCACCTACCAGCCAACATCAGATACCAACCGTGGTCCAAGTCGGCGCACCATCAGTATCCCCTGTGGCTATAAAAAATGAAAGCATCAATGCTACGGAGCTCAGCAAGTATATGGCTCTACAAGAATTGATTACAACTGGACTGTCTAGATTTGATGACCGCCCAGAGAACTACAGGAGTTGGAGATCTACATTTAAGGCGGTAATCAAGAACGTGCCTGTTGACTCTCAAGCAGAACTCAACTTACTAATAAAGTGGTTGGGGCGACAATCTTCAGAACAAGTAAAGAGACTTAAATCTGTTTACATCTATAACTTTGAGGCAGGCCTTGATGCTGCCTGGGAACGTCTAGAACAAGACTATGGCAGCCCTGAAATCATTGAATCTGCCTTATTCCAGAGACTAAACAACTTTCCTAAGATCTCTGTTAAGGACAATCATAAGCTTAGAGAGTTAGGTGACCTCCTTCATGAACTTGAAATTGCCAAGTTAGATCCTAGTTTACCAGGTCTTAGCTATTTAGACACTGCTCAGGGCATAAATCATATTGTAGCAAAGTTGCCTAGTTATCTTTAGGGAAAGTGGACTAGCGTAGGATCAAAATATAAGTATGAACATCATGTTTCCTTCCCTCCCTTTTCTTATTTTGCAGAGTTTGTGCGGAAGGTTGCAAAATCCAAGAATGACCCAAGCTTCTTCTATCCAGACACAACCACCGCTCCTTTAACCACTTTAAGGGGTATTGCCACCAACAGTAAATTCAAGGATTTAAGGTATCCTATTGCCGGGAGAAAGACCGAGGTAGCATCCAACGTCTTGGCTACAGGCATTAAGGCAAGCAATCTTAACCAACAGTGTCCTATCCATAATGCGCCACATTCTCTCTCCAAATGCCATGCGTTTAAGGACAAGCCTATCGAAGAACACAAGTCATTTCTCAAAGAGCATAACATCTGTTTAAGTGTTGTGCATCCTCCGATCATTTAGCTAGAGACTGTAAGATCGCCATCAGATGTTCTCTGTGTAACAGTGCCAAACATGCGGACGCTCTTCATTCAGACCTGTTCAAAAGGAAACCTTCACCCGGCAGCAACCCCAAGTCTACATCAGATGATGGCAGGGAGAGAACTGAGCAACATGCCAACCCCGTAGCCACAAGGTGTACAGAGGTATGTGGAGAAGGGCTTCATAGCAAGTTTTGTAGCAAGATATGTCTTGTAAGAGTTTTTCCTGAAGGATGTCCACAAAATTCCATAAAAATGTATGCCATACTCGATGATCAGAGCAATCGCTCATTGGCCAGTCCAGAATTCTTTGACCTATTCAACATTCATGGAGAGGCCTGGTCCTATACCTTGCAGACATGTGCAGGAAAGATCAATACTTCTGGAAGAAAAGCCCATGGCTTCATAGTGGCATCAGAATATGAGGACATAGAGTTTCCTCTTCCAACTCTAATCGAATGTGATCAGCTACCGAACAACAGGGAAGAAATCCCCACGCCAGAGGTTGCACGTCATCACCCCCATTTGAGCCACATTGCTGACAACATTCCACCACTTAACAAGGATGTTAAGATTTTGATTCTACTAGGAAGAGACGTTCCTAGAGTCCATAAAATAAGAGAGTTATGTAACGGTCCAGACGATGCTCCTCAGGCCCAGAAACTTGATCTTGGTGGGTGATAATAGGAGAAGTCTGTTTAGATCAATGTCACAAGATCTTGGATGTAGCTTCCTACAAAACCAATGTTGCCTATCGGTCGATGAAATGTCCATTGCACTATTATGTGAAGGAAAGACTTGATTTTAAAAACGAAGGTCCATATCAAGTACTCCAAGGTATAAACTGCAAGCTCACTTCTCAGAAGGACCTTGGTGATTCAGTGTACCAGACTACTTGCGATGACAACAAGGTTGCCCCTTCAGTCGAAGACAAGGAGTTCATCAAGATTATGGACGAAGAGTTCTTCAAGGACAATTCCAACAGTTGGGTAGCCCCATTACCCTTCCAAGTACCAAGGCTTACTCTCCCTAACAATCGAGGACAAGCTTTAACCAGATTTGCTGCACTTAAGAGAACTCTCTGTAACAAACCTGAGATGCAAGGTTTCTAGCATTCATGCAGAAGATTTTAGATAACCTTCACGCTGAACCAGCACCAGACCTTAAGGAAGGTGAAGAATGCTGGTACCTTCCATCCTTTGGAGTCTACCACCCTCGTAAACTTGGGCAAATCAGAATAGTCTTTGACTCAAGCGCCCAGTTCCAGGGAACCTCTTTAAATAACGTTCTTCTAACTGGTCCAAATCTAACGAACAACCTCGTAGGAGTGTTGATGCGGTTCAGGAAGGAACCAATTGCCGTGACAGTTGACGTCCAACAGATGTTTCACTGTTTCATAGTTAAAGAGGACCATAGTTAAAGAGGAAATTATCTCAGGTTCTTGTGGCACCGCAACAATAACATTAACGATCAGGTGATAGATTATCGCATGAGAGTCCATGTCTTTGGAAATAGTCCATCTCCTGCCGTGGCAACTTATGGACTGAGAAGAACAGTGCAGGAAGGTGAAAGGCAATTCGGATCTGACACCAGGCAATTTATTGAGAGAGATTTTAATGTGGACGATGGCCTGAAATCCTTTTCAACACCTGAAGAAGCCGTCAATCTGAAAAAAAGAACTCAGAAGCTCCTGTCGACTGCTAACTTAAGGCTCCATAAGATTGCATCTAATAGCAGTGAAGTAATGAGGTCTTTCAATCCAGAAGATCATGCTAAGGATTTGAAGGATTTGGACTTGGGAGTAGATGCCCTACCCACTTAAAGGAGTCTCGGTATTCTCTGGAATATAACTTCAGACACATTCACCTTTCAGGTATCTGACTCCAAAAAGCCATTCACCAGACGAGGAGTCCTGTCAACTGTTAATAGCCTTTACGATCCCCTAGGCTTTGTGACTCCAGTTACCTTCCATGGGAGATCCATACTTTTGCCAGCTTACTGAGAGAGTGACAATATGGGATGCCCCTCTGCCAGTAGACCCACTGCCCAAATGGGAGAAATGGAGAAACTCCATGAAAGTACTGAAAGAACTTAATATCCCACGCTGCTATTCACCCACTTCAACTTCAAGAAGTCTGAGGAAGGAGATTCACGTCTTTTGTGATGCATTTACCGAGGCTATAGTTATAGATATATCTCAAGATCATAGATCCCTCCGGGAAATCCTATGTCGGCTTTCTACTAGGAAGGGCCAAGTTCGCTCCAAAACCTGCTCACACTATTTCAAGATTAGAATTGTGTGGCGCAACCCTAGCTGTCGAAGTCGCAGAATTCCTGCAAGATGAAAAGGACATATATAAACGTCAGTGGAGATACGCTTAATACCTTCCAGATTGTTTCTGGGACAGATGGAGGAAGAAAAACCTCACACTTCTTCAAGGTCGTAAAAAGTGGCAAACCCAGAAGCCTAACTTAAAGGAAGGGGACCTGGTCCTGGTCCTGCTAAAAGACCAGCAAGCTCACCGGATTCAGTGGCCAGTTGGACTTATTACAAAGGCCATCACAAGTGGTGATGGAAGAGTCCGAAGTGTGGAAGTCAGGGTCGTTAATGATGGGGCTTCAAAAACCTTTCTGAGACCGGTCACAGAGACAGTCCTAATTATGACTGCTTCCAAAAATTCTGATTCAGTGTTATGTGAAGGAGCCGATTAAGACCTATAATATAGCTAGCCTATAGACTTGAGAAGGTTAGATAGCATGTTACTGTATGCAATGTTAATAGTATGTTAAAAGAAAACAATGTAGTGTATAGTGGTATCTCACGATACCAGGAGGGGAGTGTGCTGCCACGCAGCTTTACTGTCTAGCAGTTGTTATTACATGTTATGTTACTATATTATTTGGTATGATCCTTACCCCCTGCTGTTCTGACTAGTTTGGTTCTTCCCACCCTCCATTTCCTGGTCTAAACCACATTTCGTTTAGTTGCTTAGAAAAGACTGCAGAGAGTGGGAGCTGTGTAACTTCATTGGAAATTTACCTATGAAAAAGCCTCTATGTTTATATCCTTGTTACCTTGAAGCATAAAAAGACATTGGAAAACACCTCTGGAGTCTTTATTCATTGTCTGTTAAAGTCATCATTCAACCTGCTTATATCCTTCCAGGCTGTGTCTACAAGAAGCTCACAGGTACAACCGATGCTGATACAGAACAGTGAACATCGATCTCCCTGTATAGATTTTTAGCTGACAGCCGCTTCTCTTTCTCCCTCGGCTGTCTGTGTCATGATAAAAGATGCAGAAATCTTACCAGTACTGGCAACGTCAGGAGAAGCCTGTTTCAGCGCATGCGCGGGGGCGCGCGTGTGCGCGCACGCGCTGACGTCATTTCGGCACCAAGAACTGTTATTTAAAGCGTCTGATCCCACTGTATCTTGCTGACCAGTCTGCAGCCTTTCCTGATCGAATCTGAACCTGTTACCTGCCTGCCTGATTACCGTATACCCGACCCGGCTTCCGTTGACCCATCTCTGCCTGCAGCCTGCCTCTGACCCCGGCTTGATCCGACTACCGACTCTGCTTAACCCCGTCTTTGCTGTCTGCCTACCTGATTCACCGACCCGGTCTGGACCTGATTAAACCCTCTGTTCCTATCTCCTGATTAGTGCCTGATCCTGTGTTTGCCAATCCCTTGGCTCCTATTCAACAAGCGCTACAACACTGTTCCTGTGTTCGCTGGGTTCCTGCTAGGACCTCGTCAGCACCTGTCTACTTCCTCTTCCGGTCCGTCTACAGCTTACCACCAGGCGCTTGTGCCCCTCTAGACTCCGTACCCCCTGTCTGCTCTACCAGGGGCTTCTGAGTCAGAGGCTTACGAGAGGCTGCTCCCTGCACATTGGGCTCCATAACCAGGTACCTGACAGTACTGGTCAGCCATGTCCGAGCCCACGCAGGGGGCGTCGTCCATGGAGGACTTATGCCATCATCTAGATGGCCTCACCGCGGCTGTAAGGACTTTACAAGAAGGATATACCCGCCTGGAGGGACGTGTCCAAACTCTGGCCGCAACAGCACCTGCAGCATCTGGAACCGCGGCTGCCCCTTCTGTAGTGATGCTGCCACCGGAACCTAGAGTCCCCACTCCAGAGAGATTTTCTGGAGACCGCAGCAAGTATAGAGCTTTCCGCAATGCCTGTGAACTCTTTTTTGCTCTGCAACCCAGGACTTTTTCACTTGAAGCCACAAAAGTAGGTTTCGTTATCTCGTTGTTGTCTGGCGAACCTCAGACCTGGGCACATCGTCTTCTAGAACGCAAGGAAGAAAGCCTTAACCTACTCAGCACTTTCTTCCAAGCCATGGACCTTATGTATGAGAATTCCCAATTAGCAGCTACCGCTGAAGCAGCATTATGTGCTTTACAGCAGGGGCGCAGAGCAGTGGAGGACTATGTAGCTGAATTCAGGCAGTGGAGTTCTGACACCAATTGGAATGATACTGCCCTGCGTCACCAATTTCGCATGGGACTTTCAGAATCTCTAAAGGACGAACTAGCCCGAGTGGGCATCCCCGCAATGCTTGAAGCCCTCATCCTCCTCTCTGTTCAGATTGACAGACGGTTGAGGGAGCGGCGCGCTGAACGTACATCCGGCCCCACACGTCCCATATGGATGATGCCACGCGTACCAGGCTTACCGCATCTGCCTCCTTCAGGTTCTATACCAAACTCCACCGATCATCCGGAACCAATGCAAATAGGCCTACTTCGGCCATCCCTGACTCCGGAGGAGCGTCAAAGGCGCCGATTCAATAATCTTTGCATGTACTGTGGAGGATCCGGGCACTATGTAAACACCTGCCCCGCCAAGTTCCGTAAGTGTTCAGTCCTCCCACCGGCTCTCTTTTCTGTTTTACGTAACAATAATACTCACCTGGCTGTTTCAATCTCTCTACAGCTTCCAGGAAGGAACCTCCAAGTCCCCGCAATTATTGACTCTGGTGCATGCAGCGGTTTTATGGACGCCTCCTTTGCCTTTCAACATGGAGTCCCTCTATGACCACGACACCAGGAACTTACTGTCCATTTAGCCGACGGATTGGCCATCAGGTCCGGTCCTGTTACCCAAGAGACAATTCCCCTATACGCACTCACCTCCAAGGATCACTTGGAACTACTCTGTCTGGACATTATTGAATCTCCAATGTTCCCGGTCATTCTGGGTATGCCTTGGCTGAAAGCCCATAATCCCCAGATCGACAGGGAATCTGGAACAATCCACTTTTCTTCCTCTTACTGCGGACAACACTGCCTTCAGAAGCCTGCCATCTCTCCTTCTTCTTTGATGTGCTTAGAATCTGAAGAGGAGAACCGTCAGTTAGTCCCAGAAGCCTATCATAGTTTCTTAGATGTGTTCAGCAAAAGAGGAGCAGAGACGTTACCTCCACACAGGTCCTACGACTGCCCTATTGAACTTTTACCTGGAGCAGAAATCCCGTTTGGAAGAATATTTCCT
The DNA here is from genome assembly GCA_029574335.1 of Rana kukunoris. Classification (NCBI taxonomy): domain Eukaryota; kingdom Metazoa; phylum Chordata; class Amphibia; order Anura; family Ranidae; genus Rana; species Rana kukunoris. The sequence goes on along the minus strand of CM056055.1, from coordinate 131,751,463 downwards.
TTGACTGAGCTAGAGTTGGGCTCTCTCAAGTCTTACATTGATGAGAATCTCGAGAAGGGGTTTATCCGCCCTTCCACATCCCCTGCGGGGGCCGGTATATTCTTTGTGGAAAAGAAGGATCACTCTCTACGCCCCTGCGTAGACTACAGGGACTTAAATAAAATCACGATTAAGAATAGATATCCTCTCCCTCTTGTTCCTGAACTATTCCAGAGACTCGGAGCAGCCACCGTCTTTACTAAACTTGACCTCCGTGGGGCTTACAACCTTGTCCGCATAAGGGATGGCGACGAGTGGAAAACTGCATTTCGTACTCGTTTTGGGCATTTCGAATACCTGGTGATGCCCTTCGGTCTTTGCAATGCCCCAGCCACATTCCAGCATTTTGTAAATGACATTTTCAGAGACTATCTTGATTTATTCGTCATTGTCTACCTAGATGACATCCTGATATTCTCTTCCTCCCTGACAGACCATCAAAAGCATGTCCAAAAGGTCCTAGCTCGGCTCTGTCAACACAGTCTATATGCTAAAGCGGAGAAATGTGAGTTTGAAAGGGAGAGCATTCAGTTCCTGGGCCTCATCATTTCAATAGACGGTGTCAAGATGGACCCTCAGAAGGTTACCGCCATTACAGATTGGCCCGCTCCCACCGATAAAAAATCAGTCCATCGTTTCGTGGGATTTGCAAATTTTTATCGAAAATTTATCAAAAACTTCTCTTCCATAATCGCTCCCATCACAAGTCTAACCAAACAGGGTATCCGGTTCCAGTGGTCCCCAGAGGCCCAAGCGGCTTTTTCCACCCTGAAGAACCTTTTTACCTCTGCGTCCATCCTAAAACATCCTGATCCAGTTCTACCTTTTATCCTGGAAGTGGACGCCTCCGAGGTGGCGGTCGGTGCAGTGCTTTCCCAGAGACAAGGACCCAAATCCCTTCTGCATCCAGTTGCGTTCTTCTCCCGCAAACTATCAGAAGCTGAAAGAAACTATGACGTCGGGGACAGGGAACTTTTAGCAATCAAAGCAGCTCTCGAAGAATGGCGTTATCTCCTGGAGGGTAAAGCTCATCCCATCCTGATCTATACAGATCACAAGAACCTGAAATACTTAAATGTTGCTAAGAGACTGAGGCCACGGCAGGCCAGGTGGGCATTGTTCTTTACTCGGTTTTCCTTCCATATAACCTACAGACCCGGATCAAAAAACACTAAACCTGACGCGCTGTCCCGGATGTTCAATGGGCCCGAAGCTCCTTTGCCCCCGGATACCACCCTTGCCCCTGGCAATTTTCTTATGTTACAGGGAGATCTTCTTTATCAAATTAAGCAGGCCTCTTCAGCAATTCCCTCATCTTCAGACCCTACTCTGCAGTTAAGAGACGGCATGCTATGGAACAAAAACAAGATCTTTGTGCCTCAACAGCTACGGTTAACAATTCTCAAGTCCCGTCATGACCACGAGCTAGCCGGACATTTCGGAATTCACAAGACAGCTGAACTCCTCCAGCGTACCTTCTGGTGGCCTCAATTATTGCAAGATTGCAAGAGCTATGTGGAATCCTGTGCCACCTGTATCCAGCACAAGGGTAGCAGAACCAAAGCTTGGGGATTACTTAAACCACTGCCTGTTCCAGAGAAACCTTGGAGAATGATTTCAATTGATTTTATTGTTGAGTTACCTCCATCTGAAGACTATACTACCATCTTTGTAGTGGTGGACAGACTTTCAAAGATGGCGCACTTTCTACCGATGGTAGGGACACCTTCTGCTGCCGAAACAGCAAAAATTTTTATTAAAGAAGTAGTGAGACTTCATGGCATACCTGCTAATATTGTATCTGACCTTGGGGTGCAATTCACCTCAAGGTTCTGGAAAGCGCTATGTGGTGTGCTGAAGATTGAACTTTCCTTTTCATCTGCGTACCATCCGCAGACCAACGGCCAGACCGAGCGCACCAACCAGACGCTCGAGCAATATCTGCGATGTTTCTCCAGTTTTTCACAGGATGATTGGGCTTCTCTGTTGCCCCTTGCAGAGTTTGCCTACAACAACTCAGTCCATTCAGCTACCAAACAGTCCCCATTCTTCGCCAACTACGGCTTTCATCCTCTGTTTTTATCCAACCATATCCCGGAATGCTCAGTACCAGCTGTTCAGAAAACCTTGGATTTTTTTTCCATCAACAACAAGATACTTCAGGAAACAATGGCAAAAACCCAGGAGTATAATAAAGAGGTGTTTGACAGAAGGAGGAGAGGACAACTTAATCTGGCACCGGGGGACCAAGTTTGGTTATCCACTTTGAACTTAAAACTAGCCTGCCTGACCAAGAAACTTGGCCCTAAGTTTGTGGGTCCCTTCCAGGTACTCAGAAGGATTAATGAAGTGGCCTACGAATTGAAATTACCTGCTTCTTTTAGGATTCATCCAGTCTTTCATGTGGCACTGCTCAAACCCACAGTCCCGGATCCTTTTCCCAACCGGAATGCCGGTCCGCCCACACCGGTACTTATCGACGGCGAGGAGGAATTCGAGGTGGAATCCATCCTGGATTGTCGGAAGAGACGTAACCAGGTACAATACCTGGTGAAATGGAAAGGCTACGGCCCAGAAGAGAACTCCTGGGAACCAGAGGCCAATATTCACGCTCAGAGACTGATCCGGGCCTATAAAAGGGCACACCCAAGTAGGTTGGCCCAGTTGGGCATCCGGAGGCTGCCCGTAGAGGGGGGGGCAATGTCATGATAAAAGATGCAGAAATCTTACCAGTACTGGCAACGTCAGGAGAAGCCTGTTTCAGCGCATGCGCGGGGGCGCGCGTGTGCGCGCACGCGATGTGCGTGGCGCGAGCGTGCACGCGGCGCGCGGCAGGAGCGCGCGCGCGCTGACGTCATTTCGGCGCCAAGAACTGTTATTTAAAGCGTCTGATCCCACTGTATCTTGCTGACCAGTCTGCAGCCTTTCCTGATCGAATCTGAACCTGTTACCTGCCTGCCTGATTACCGTATACCCGACCCGGCTTCCGTTGACCCATCTCTGCCTGCAGCCTGCCTCCGACCCCGGCTTGATCCGACTACCGACTCTGCTTAACCCCGTCTTTGCTGTCTGCCTACCTGATTCACCGACCCGGTCTGGACCTGATTAAATACAACATAAAAATAGTGCAGCGCAAACAATAAATACAAGATATACAATACAGTGTCTCTAATGGTGCTTCTCATGCACCATTAATCAAGGACCTGTATAAACAGGAACAAAGTAAAGAGTGATATATTACACCAAATAATAAATCTTATGTACATAAGTGCATAAATATCTTAACGAATGTCCATATAATAATATGTGCAATAGATCCAATTTTTCAATTGGTCTAATTAAAATCCACCAGAGTGCAAACGTGATGAGAATTGATCCAATAATTCAATTGATCTGATTGAAATCCACCAGAGTGCAAATGTGATGAGAAGGTATAAAGTGATCCCGCCACCAAATGGGTATTCTACTATTACCTCCAAAATAGACCACTGTTTCACCAGATGGTCATACTGCGCATAAGAATCCAACAGGAAGCCCAGGGGAGAGATGTTATGTAGAGTCCTCACATGTCAGTCATGATATGTATCAAAACAAAAAATAAGAGAAAACAAACATCTAAGAGCTTCCATAAAAACCAGGGATTTATTGCAGCATATAGCATACAGCTTACTCACATTTGGTGAGAAAATAAAAGGCATCAAGAAAAACCATAGGACCGGACAGAAGGATCACATCAGGAAGAGGTTCAGACCATAAACGAGCGACTGTAAGGGTGATTCCTGTCCCCGGATGCGTTGCGTAAAAATTACTTCTTCAGCAGGGCAGTAATTGCAGTCGCTCGTTTTTTTTTGTTTGTTTTCTCTTATTTTTCGTTTTGATACATATCATGACTGACATGTGAGGACTCTACATAACATCTCTCCCCTGGGCTTCCTGTTGGATTCTTATGCGCAGTATGACCATCTGGTGAAACAGTGGTCTATTTTGGAGGTAATAGTAGAATACCCATTTGGTGGCGGGATCACTTTATACCTTCTCATCACGTTTGCACTCTGGTGGATTTCAATCAGATCAATTGAATTATTGGATCAATTCTCATCACGTTTGCACTCTGGTGGATTTTAATTAGACCAATTGAAAAATTGGATCTATTGCACATATTATTATATGGACATTCGTTAAGATATTTATGCACTTATGTACATAAGATTTATTATTTGGTGTAATATATCACTCTTTACTTTGTTCCTGTTTATACAGGTCCTTGATTAATGGTGCATGAGAAGCACCATTAGAGACACTGTATTGTATATCTTGTATTTATTGTTTGCGCTGCACTATTTTTATGTTGTATCTATTTTGGGAATTTTGTGAAAGTTTCTTTGTGTCCAGCTAGCATTCACAGAAAATTTAACCTTGGAGTTATTTTCATCACTATTTTTTTGTATTTATATTGTAGTATATTTAGTCTTCAAGTTTTCCTCAATATTTTGCGCTGATTGCACCCTCTCCCCATTTCTGGACCTGATTAAACCCTCGGATCTGTTCCTATCTCCTGATTAGTGCCTGATCCTGTGTTTGCCAATCCCTTGGCTCCTATTCAAGAAGCGCTACAACACTGTTCCTGTGTTCGCTGGGTTCCTGCTAGGACCTCGTCAGCACCTGTCTACTTCCTCTTCCGGTCCGTCTCCAGCTTACCACCAGGCGCTTGTGCCCCTCTAGACTCCGTACCCCCTGTCTGCTCTACCAGGGGCTCCTGAATCAGAGGCTTACGAGAGGCCGCTCCCTGCACATTGGGCTCCATAACCAGGTACCTGACAGTCTGCTAAAAATACGTTATGATAAAATACTGATAAAATAAACCTACAGGTATGTTTCCACTTTCCTCAAGTCTTTTTTTTGTGGACAGTGTCTCCACTGGGAGATTGGCTCCCCTATTTGTACTGGTTACAATTGTCCCCAGAACAAGAGGCGATGGAAAATCTTCCACCTCTTCTCGGATCAAGGTGCCTAAAGTCTCGTACACACGACTTTTGGCCAGGAAAACCAGCCGTGTGTATGCTTCCTTGCAGTTTTACCGTTTAAAAAAACATCATTTTTTTAAAGGTGTTGATGAAATTGGAAGGACTCGTAGCTCTGTCAAGTTTTGTTGCTGTTTGTGTCCCCTCTAGGGAGCCAATTATTCCAAATGGCATAAAGCCTGTTGGCCATCATCAGTGCATGGAAACAATGGTTTCTATGGAATAGGGCTCGAGGAGCAACAAGAAAGAATAACCAGACAAGAACTAAAAAGTCGGGGGGCGTGGCCGAGCCGAGCTAAGAGATGGCTGCCTGAGTGCTTAGCTCCTGCCACCTCAGAGTGTTTGCTATCTTTAGCGGTGCCTTTGACCTCCGTTCCTGCCCCTGAAGATGGGCACCTCATCGAGGCAATCCTCGGCTTCCCGTTCCCGGTCCCCCAGGGAACAATCCGACGCTGTGGGGCAACAAATCCCGGAGATGTTCCGGACCGGCCGTGGACAAATGGCGGCTTCCCGCCAAGGAACTAATCGAGGCCGCTCACATACCTCGTCCCCTAGGACGCAGGACATCGTCCTATCTGCGACCCCTCCAGCTCTCCCTCCGGTGTCACAGGGAAATCCTGAACACACGCCGGTCCCCACACCGGCGGCGGCGGCGCCTCCGATCACCATCTTGGATCTGAGGGCAATGGCGACCGACATCAAAGATGCTCTTGCGGCGGCCATTGCGGACCTGCGCTTAAATTTTAAAGCCCTAGATGGCAGGGTCGCGGCAACGGAGAAAGCCCAGGAGGACCACAGCAGGGTCCTCCAGTGCACCACCAGGAAGATTGATGATCATACCCTGCAGCTGAGAGAAATTAACCGGCACCTGGAGGACCTCGAGAACCGGGGAAGACGCCATAACATTCGTGTAAGGGGCCTCCCGGAAGCCATTGAAGGGGACCGGATCAAACAGGAGGTCACACAGGTCTTCAACTCAATCCTCCAGCAGCCTCCAGATGCGGTGATCGCCATGGACAGGATCCACAGGGCGCTACGCCCAAGGGGAAGGGATGCTGACCCGCCCAGGGACATCGTCTGCTGCCTTCCTGACTTTAGTATGAAAGAGGAGATTCTGAGACTAGCCAGGGGACAGCGCCTCCAACATGCAGGAGCCCCGATCCAGTTATACCAGGACCTCTCGGGCATAACCTTGAAACACCGCCGGGACCTCAAACCCATACTGGATGCTCTGCGAGCCGAGAACATACAGTACAAGTGGAAGTTCCCCTTCTGCCTGGCAGCCACCCGTCAGGGCCGCACCGCACATCTGAAGGTCCCCGAGGATCTCCCACACTTCTTCGAGGCACTGGGCATACCGCCCGTAGCTGTTCCGGAGTGGTATGCCATCTATCGCCGCTCTGTGGGCCGTTGGAGCGGTCCAGGAGCTGAAGTCATGGAGACTCAACCCACTAGGCACCGCAGGAGACGCTCCCCTTCGGGCTCTCGCTCTACAGCCTCGGGCCCCGGACGTGACCGGGACTTACTCTCCTCGCCTGGAGCTCGTAGGGCCAGGAGGGATTACTGAATAACCCACTTGCTCCCAGTCAGAATTGTTAGCAGTTGGTATGTTTGACTTTTTTTATTCCCATGTTTGACTGTTTTGGGTACTTCCACGCTACTCCCACATCCCGGAAGCAGTGGCCCGACTCTTTTACTATCCCGTCTAACTGGGGCCTTCAGTAGCGAGATGCCGCAGTGCGCCAGTAACGGGACCTAGAACCACCACATTCTTCCGGCGCAGGAGATCACCTCCTCCTCCCCCCCGGAGGCTCACTGGGACTCTCGGACTCCTCCTCTTCCCGCTCACGGAACTACATCACCCAGGATCCTTCACGAGACCCGCCACTTCCGGATCCGAACCGTAGAGACCTTCCCCGTTTCCGTCGCTCAACAATCACGCCACTTCCGGGGAGACGCCATCGTGGAGGTGAGGCTTGTCCTGGCTGACAGCACAGGGACCCTCGGGGAGCAAGGAGAGCGCCCGCCTCGGACAACACAGGACGATTCCCCCGATCCCCCTCTAGCTGCGGGGGGACCACTCCTGAGGAGACTCCCGATCTACCATCTTGCACCCATCTCCGATTCGCGAGAGACACAGCCAGGGGCCTGCACCCGGCCCGTTCTTTCTGGTCCACAAGCCCATCCACCGTGTTCGGCCCCCCTGTCTGCAAATCACCAGGACAGTCCCGTCTCACCGCCGAATGCCCAAGAGCAGAAGGCCCCGGAGAACTCCGACGCTAAGGACATTAGACTGCTCACCACCAAGGGCTTTCGACTAGTCCGGTCCGCCCGTAGGCATCAAGAGCTACGAGGCCGCTGCCGCTCACAGGACAGGCAGGTCCCACGCGGGTGGATTCCGCTGCCCCTAGGTTGAGTATGAAAACTGTTGTACCCCCCTGTTCTACCCACATGTTGGGACTTGTATGCACTGCTAAACAGATGTGCCTATTGGGGGTCATTGTTGCACTGTTTGCTTAGGTATTATTGTTACACTGCTTTATTGTTGTGGGACTATGCATACTGACAGCCCTGGGGATAGGTGCTCGCCGGGGGGTCCGGAATCTCCCCCCCTATAGGGAAACCCTGGAGCCCTGCTCACACACCAGCCGGCTGATCCGGCGGTTGAAACATGGTACCCACCACAGCTTCTTGATTCCGCAGAGGTTTCACCCATGATTAAACCTAGCGGGTGTACACTCTGGGGTGGCATATATGTACATAGATTTCCCCTTTGTCTCACGACAGTGCTCTGGCAAAGGCCCTGGTCAACCCACAAGCGGAGGTGTGCGACGGTACCCGTGTCCCATTCGCGACACGGGTGCCCCACACGACCGCACTCTACCGATTACCCCTTCCCTAGACCAGGAGGTGGGACTGTGTCCCCCTCCACCTAATCGGTTCCTTTTCCCCCTCCTCTCCCGTAAAAGAGGCGCACCAGGCGCCTCTCCTTATACCGTCCCGTTCTGACTGGGTGATTCGCCCCCCCCCCTTTTTCTTTTTTTTTTTTGCTTCTGCACCGCACGTCTGCGGTGCTGCACTTTAGGTTGAGATTCGCCCGGTGCCCTTTGCCCCCACCACCGTTTTTGCGTAACCCAGACCCCTGATCCCCCCCCCCTCCCGCCACAGCTCGGTTACTTACTCTCAAACTATACCCTGACTTGAGATTACACTTACGCTCACAATGCTAGATCCATCTACAGGAGCTCACAACACTGCCTTAAAGGTGATTTCCCTGAATGCGAGGGGGCTTAATCTCCCTGAAAAGCGGTCGCAACTCCTTCTGACCCTACACCGCGCCAAGGCAGATATCGCATTCGTACAGGAAACGCACTTTAAGGCAGATGCAGCGCCCAAACTACACAACTTTCACTACCCTGAAGCCCACCACGCCGCGAACGTGCAATCCAAAACAAAAGGGGTCTCTATATTGATAGCTAGACACTGTCCTTTCAAACTGACAGGGAAGTTGTCGGACCCGGAGGGCAGGTACCTATTTCTGAAAGGCACTTATCTGAACCACACTATCACGCTCGCTAATGTATATGCACCGAACACGCGCCAGGTTTCCTTTTTTAGGTCCATGTCGACTCTGCTGACACCATTTAAAGCTGGGACCCTGGTGCTGAGGGGTGACTTTAATGTCCCCCTCAACCCCACACTAGACACATCCACGGGCACCTCATCAACCCAGTACTCTGCTCTGAGGAGGATCAAGCTGATCCTCCAAGAACTTCTCCTACATGACACATGGCGTGCCCTGCACCCTACGGGAAAGGACTACACGTTCTATTCAGCCCCCCATGACCGCTACTCCCGACTCGACTACCTTTTCCTAAGCCAGGAAGATCTCCCCATGTTAACCTCGGCGACTATAGAGCCCATGTTACTGTCGGACCACAACCCGATCTCGGTAACATTGTCTCTCCCCATGTGTCGTCCCCGTACACGGGTGTGGAGGTTGGATCCATCCCTGCTTACGGATCCGATACTGACCAATGACCTTGAAGCGAATCTCGAGGCATTCTTCCGAGAAAACAGGCCAGAAGATACGGCCCCCGTTGTCAACTGGGAGGCCCACAAATGCGTGGTCAGAGGCCTCATGATACCTGCGGCTGCCAAACGTAACAAACAACGACGTGCACAATACGACGATCTCCTGGGGAGGATTAAACAGTTGGAGTCCGCACACAAACACTCACAGGCCCTCGCGACGTTACAAGACTTGAGCCTAGCAAGAGCCGAGCTCTTGGAGATCATTGGTAAAAAGATTAGACGCTCCTATACCCTGGCCAAGAAAACATTCTATGAACACGGCAACAAAGTAAGCAAACTACTAGCAAACGCCTTACAATCTAGGAGGGCCAAGGCGACAGTCCACTCACTGACAGACGGCAAAGGCGTCAAACTACACTCTACCCCGGACATCGCTAGGCTATTCGTCCAATACTACACCGACTTATATAACCTGCCCTCCCCGACCACCCCGACGGCACGACTCACCAGACAGGGGCTAATTGACGAGTTTTTAAACCAATACGGCCCCACCAAACTATCGGAGACGGCTAGGAAGGAACTGGACAGGCCCCTCAACACTGCAGAAGTGGGTCTGGCCCTTAAACAACTGAAGCCCGGCAAAAGTCTGGGACCTGACGGTCTGACTGCTGGGTACTATAAGACTTACGCCAAAATTCTCACACCCTTCTTCATTTCGGCCTACAACTCCTTCGCCACCACCACTGCCCCTCCTCGGGACCTCCTGGACGCACATATTGTAGTGCTCCCCAAGCCCGACAAGGACCCAAACTTTGTGTCCAACTACAGACCCATCTCCCTGCTCAACGTAGACCTTAAATGGTTTGCCAAGACGATCGCGAATAGGCTCCTTCCGTACCTGCCCACACTAATAGACCCTGACCAGGCCGGGTTCATCCCTGGGAGGGAAGCACGCGACAATACCCTCACGGCCCTAAATGTTCATCACTGGCTGTCCTCCAGTGGATCCCCCGGTTTTTTTCTGTCACTCGACGCGGAGAAGGCGTTTGACAGGGTGGCATGGGACTTCATGCAAGCGACCTTCAAAGCCACGAACCTTCCACCGCTTATGTTGAACTATATCTCCGCGCTATACTCTGGCCCCACAGCAAGGGTCAGAGTGAACAACCACCTGTCAGACGCCTTCTCCATAGCGAACGGAACCCGCCAAGGGTGCCCCCTCTCCCCCCTGATATTCGTCCTCACCCTAGAACCCTTTCTGAAACGACTCCGATCTAACCCAACGATCAAGGGTATCGACATTAAGGACCGCACGTACAAACTTGCCGCGTTCGCTGACGATATTCTCCTATTCCTCAAAGACCCCCTCACAACAGTTCCTAATTTAATGAAAGACTTTGCGGACTTTAAGGTATTGTCAAATTTCCAAATCAATTTCACCAAATCATCCGCCCTGAACGTTTCACTGCCCCAATCCCTGTGCAATCTATGCCAGACCAACTTCCCTTTTAAATGGAATGCAAGAGCCATCACATATCTGGGGATCCAACTTCCCGCCTCCCTCACAGACCTGTATTCCCTTAACTATGCCCCTCTACTCCAGACGATCCTACGTGATCTCAGGGGTTGGTCCCCGAAAAACCTGTCCTGGTTCGGGAGGATCGCGGTGATCAAAATGAACGTCCTCCCCCGGCTACTGTATATCATGCAAACGATCCCCATCAGACTCCCACCGGCCTTCCTATCATCCTACAGATCGACCTGTGTAAGATTCGTTTGGCACGATGCCCGTCCGCGTTTGAGCTATGACAGGCTCACGGTCCCTAAGTTGAAGGGAGGCCTAGGTTTACCGGACCTCCGCAGGTACAACCTGGCCTGTGGTCTCGCGAGAATATATGACTGGGTCGCTAACGGGGAACGAAAGAACTGGGTGAGACTGGAGCAGGAGTTTTCTCCCATTCCGATTTCCCAATTGCCCTGGGTTTCACAAGGCAACATTCCCCGAGGCAGTAAAGATCACCCCCTCATACTCCCCTCCCTGCGAGCCTTCTGGGAGGCCTGTAATAAATACAAACTGTCGGAACGACACGGCCCCATGACGCCCCTCAGAATGAACCCTGACTTCCCGCCAGGCATGCACCCTGCTTTCCTGTCTGACAGCTGGCCCCACGAGTTGATACTGGCGGGCCAATTCTTTCACTCGGGTAGACTCATGCTCCAATCAGAACTAGCCGCTAACATTGGCAGGGACGAATTCCCATTCTGGCCCTACTTACAAATCCGACGCTTCTTAGGCAAGACGGCACCAACCTCCCACTGGTCCAGGCCCTACTCCCCTTTCGAGAGCCTCTGTTCCAAGAGGGAACCACAGAGACACCTAATCTCTATTATCTATGGTCTATTGTTTTCCACACATTCCTCCAAAACCCACTGGGCTAACCAACAGTGGGAACGCGACCTCGCACTCGATCTTACTGAGGGGGATTGGGAAACAGTCTATAGGTTCGCCCACAAAGGCTCAGTCAATGTTCAAACGCAAGAGAACGCCTACAAGCTCCTCTCCAGGTGGTATAAAACCCCGCTCAAACTCCACAGAATTAATCCCGCACTCCCTGGGGTCTGTTGGCGGTGCCACTTGGAGATGGGCTCTTTCCTTCACGTCTGGTGGACCTGCTCTAAAATCCAACCCTATTGGACAGAGGTCCACAGACTCATTACACACGTGACGACTGACAACTTAGATTACACACCTGCCCAGTTTCTTCTCCACTTTTCCCAGACGCTCCCGAGAGGGTATTGCAGGTCCCTGACCATGCACATGGTGAATGCTGCTCGAATGTGCATCCCACTTAAATGGCTCTCTCCGCACCCCCCGTCCCTAACCGACTGGTTCAAACGTCTCCAAAAAACAATGGAGATGGAAGAACTAATCCACCAGGCTAATGATAATCCTACTAAGTTTACCGAAACTTGGGCAGCCTGGGTCCATTTCACTACGACTGACGAATACAAGACTATCAGACCCTGACGACCCTGGCCAGATACCTTCACCTCCCACTGCCCTACCGAGCTGTGGCGGCATGTCCCCCTCCCTATTTTCTCCCCCCAGTGCTATTCCCCCCCCTGTGGCCATGACCCCTACTCCCTCCCTCTATAATACCCTGATTGCTTCTAAGGTCTGCTGTCTACTAACAGACACCACCACTTTACCACCCAGATAAGTATTAACGAGACTGGCGTAAGTATCTAAATGAGAAGTAAGTTGGTCTCCTATATCCTATACCAAGCCGTTTCCCCCGTGACAATGGGAGACTAAAGCGAACGCTTCGCCCTCTAACAAAGCATCTCCCACGGTCGATTGTTCAAGGGGGGGTGTGACTGACGCTTCTCATGGCCTCCCGAACAGGGGACCCCACCCACGAAGTCTCATTCCTTTATGCATGTTTCTGTTTATTTTGTTTGTTACCACTAATGGCTACAATTCTGCAGTATCTGGACTCCTTGGCCCAGATTCACGTAGATCGGCGCATTATCATTCCGGCGTAGCGCACCACTTTTCCGTTAGACTTGCGCAATCTAGCCGCGTAATCCGGCGATTCACGTAGCTTTTACGCAAGAGATTGCGCAAGCGTAAGGTTTTTTCCTGAGGCGTAAGGAGGAGTAATACAAATTGGGAGGGACGTGGGCGTGTTACATTGAAATGAGCCGTGACCCCATGCAAATGAAGGGCCGGCCGACTCGCGCATGCGCGCGTGAAGGAAACCATGTCAGCTCCGTTGTGCGCATGCTCACAACTCGGGAGCGGCGCAATCAGTGAAATTGGAAATGGACTAGGGCAATGTTGTGAACTACGCAGACAGCATAAATAGACACACACAAACGCCCTTCCATTGCAAAAGTACATCCCTTTGTGTCCCTTCCCATTGAATCAAGTGCTTTTGCTCTGTTGTTCGTTAGAGTGTGTTTTGTACAGTAGTTGTGAGATTAGTGTTCTGTGTGATCTAGTGCTTGTTGGTAGTTTTGTGAAAGTGTATTTTGATAAGTGTTTGAGACTGTTTGTTTGATTGATATATTTCTGAGCGTTTGTTTTCTTGCTTTATTTTTTCATCTGATTTTTTTGTGTCTGTTTCTTGCTGAGTGCTAGTGTGATTTTTGGCTGTTCTTTCTCGTTCTCTTTGTGTGTGTTCTTGTCTGATTGGTTGTGCTTGTATTTGTGACAGATTTTTGGTGACTGCTAGTGAGTTTGTTTGGAAGTATGACTGAGACAAAAAGAAAGCTCAATTTTACTGTGGGGGAAAAAAGAATTCTTGCCCGGGCCATTACCGACTATGGGCGTTTTCTCCACGGCCCGCAGAGTGCCACCACCACCCCGGCCAGGAGGAGGGAGATATTGGATATGATCACGGAGCAGGTCAATTCATCGGGGGAGGGGGAGACACGGACCCGCTCTGGGATTGAAAAGAAAATAAATGACCTCCGGCGTGAGGTTAAAAAAAAACTGGCCGCAATAAATGCCCATGCCAGGGGCACAGGAGGGGGCCCACCATGCCGGGTTAGATTTACAGCGACGGAGCGTGTGGTGGCCCTAACCTTTCACCGGCATGAAGTGGAGGGCCTGCCAGGCTTTGACACAAGTCCGGTCCCCGCGGTGCCAGGTAAGGTTTTTATTTCTCTCAGGTGTGTAGCATGTGTGGGGGAGGGGGTGAAAGGGAATATGTGGCAAGTGTGTGGATCCTCCAACCTGTGAATGGTTTGTGTCATCCACAGATGTGCAGGAGGGTGCAGGGCCATCTGGCCTGACCGCTCCAACGCCAGGACAGCAGCCTAATGAGGCCCCCCCAACAAGGCCAGAGTCCGCGGAGGAGGAACAAGAGGAGGAGGAGGATCATGCGGAGGACGATCATGAGGAGGAGGAGAATCATGAGGAGGAGGAGTCCATGGCAGGCACTGGACGTTTGGTTTCTGCGGACTCTTCCCCTCTGGCTGCAAGAAGCCTGCCCTCCCTAAGGGTGAGCCCCCCCCCCTCCTCCCCCAACATGGCTCCCCTCACAAGGGCCTTCCCTTCTCCCCGGCCACAACCATCAGCTGGAGCCAGGAGGTCATCCCAGAGCACCAGGGGAGAGCCCAATCTCCTGCCCGCCTGTCTGAGAAGGAACCTGGCCACCCAGACCCGCCTTCTGAGACAGCTCTGCCAGACTATGGGGCGGGTGGATCAGAGCCTGTCCTCCATTAACGATAGCCTGGGTAACCTGGACTCCCACTCCCGGGCCTCCACAACCTGCCTAAATGACCTGCAAACTACAGCAGCAGGCGTTGGGCAGGATGTGAGGGCCCTTACCCAGGCTATCCAGGGCAACACGGCAACACTTGGTGCTGCCCTGGACAGAATAGCCGTGGCCTTGGAGGGCAGGCCGCCAGGTGGGCAAATCTCAGGGGCTGCTCCTCCTTCCCCGGCTTTTCCCCTCCCCCATGCGTCTCCCCTGAGGGTCCGGGGCCGTGGCCGGGGGCGCCCCAGGCGTGGCTCAGGCAGAGGGCATTAATTTTTTTTCCCCCTTTTGTTTGTTTTGAAAGCATTTTTATTTTTGTTCTCTGCTTATTTATTTTTTTCGATGCAATTTTTGTTTCTATGCATTTTTTTTTTTCCTGACATTTTTGGCATTTTTTGGGTTGTGAATGATGTTTGAATGTGGGGGTGACATTCCTGCTGGAAAAGGGGTGTCATCCTCAATTTTGGTGGAGAAGGGTTCCCCAGGACCAGGGAGAAGTGATCTCCAGGTCCGTGTGAATGGTGTATGAATGTACAGTGACATAATTGGAGCCTTGACGTGGCGTTACTGCTCACCAGTCTAGCATGGTGGACTGGTGCCAATCCAATTTGATGAGGATGTGGGGTGTGTGTGCTAGGGACCATAGTGGTGTGCATGCATGCATTCTCATTGTGCCATGATTCATGTGTGTGTTTAACGTGCAAAGATGCCCAATATGAGCTGTCTCCTGACTGCTCTTCCCTCAGAAGACGGGGTATCCTCGGTTAGGGGTTGATTGTCTGGTTGGGGGGTTAGGTCATCACGTTCCTCTATCTGCAGGCCCTTCCTCACTGCGAGATTGTGCAGCATGCAACATGCAACGATGATATGGCACACGAAGTTTGGGGAATACAACAGTGTACCCCCAGACTTATCCAGGCATCGGAAACGTGACTTCAGGAGGCCAAAGGTGCGCTCCACCACTGCACGGGTTTTGATGTGTGCTTCATTGTATCGTTCCTCTCCTGGGGTTTGGGGGTTCCGGATAGGAGTCATGAGATGGGGTCCCAGGGCATATGCAGAGTCACCTGTAAAGGAAAAGACAGGAGAATGTTAGTCATGCATGTGCCACTTGTGAGGTGTGCATCACGGGAGGGGATAGTCATGCCTGACTCCCATGTCACTCACCAACCAGCCAGGTGTTCCCATACACGTTCTGTTTGAATTCCGTTCGGATGTGGCATTGATTGTAGATGTAGCTGTCATGGGTGGATCCGGGGTGTTTGGCACGAACGTGCCATATGAGGCCTTGGGCATCGACTATCACCTGTACGTTGATGGAATGCCAATTCTTCCGATTGCGGTACATGTGCTCGGTCTCATGGGGGGGCTGGAGTGCCACATGTGTGCAATCTATGGCCCCGATGGTGCGTGGGAATCTGGCAATTCGGTAGAAATCTGCCATTGCCTTGATTCGCAGCTCCTCAGTGGTTGGTTTTATGATTTGGTTGGCCAAGCGTGTGAGGATTGCAGGGACAACCTGGTGCACACATCTGCTCATGGAGGATTGTGACATCCCAGCCACCACTCCACTTGTACGCTGAAAAGAGCCACTGGCAAGGAAATGGAGTGTTGCCAGTACCTTGACCAGTGGCTGCACTGCATGTGAGCGTTGTGTTGGGCTGGTGATGTCCTCCTGCAAGGTTGTGGTTAATTCCAGGATGGCATGAGGGGGGAATCTGAAGATGCGAAAGACCTCTGAATCATTCATGCCAAACAGGTGTATGCGGGTGCGGTATACCCTCTCCCGTGCCATCCTCCGTGCCCTCCTCCTTCTTTGGTCATCTATATTCACTAGTGCAGCTATGAGCGACGATGCCCCTAGCATGTTGGCAGTCAAATTGTAGTGCAACACGTGTGTGTGGTCTGCTCCTCAGTAACGGTGTTGCTTTCTGTGAGATGTAGACGTTTTTTCAAAAGTTAGACCAGCTTTTAGGTGCTCTAACTTTAGACAGGACATTTTGCAGTTGCGCACATCGCGTAGCCTGCGCAGCAACTGCGTTTTTTTGTGGATCCCCGTAACTCCCTCATTAGCATATTTGACTAGCAAATCAATGGTGTGTCTAGCGCAGTTTTGCGCGAAGGGAAGCGCATGTCTAACTCAATTACGCCGGACAAAAAAACGTAGATTTCTGGTGTATATTGTTTTGTGAATCGCGTCCAACTATACGCACGCGCACATTTAGACTTACGCACGCGCAACAGCAGTTGCGCACGCGTAATCGCTCTGTGAATCTGGGCCCTTGTTTGTATTTCTATGTGTTACAAGCAAAATATGGCGGCTGCGTCCGCACATGCTCCCTATGCTCACCAATGTGCATTATTGTACTCTTTATCCCTGTTGAAAAATTCAATAAACACTTTGAAAAAAAAAAAAAAGAACTAAAAAGTCCTCCACTGAACCAGTGCAAAGTACGGTTGAGCCATTACAAAGTATTTTGGTTCCTTTTGGCCTATATCATAATAACCTATATGAATATTCTTTCTCATAAGTTAAACATAATTGGTCCGCCAATGGATTTGCCCTCTCAATAGGTAATCTCTCCATTGATCACAGCGGAGCAGGCGAATGACAGGTCCTGCATCAGCGGAGCGGACACGGACACAGCCCACTGTTCTTTATGGGCTGTCGAATGAAAACAGATGGCCTGTCCATTGTCATTCGACTGTCATCCGATCCAATCCACCAGACGAATCAGAAGAAGTATTGTTGCATATACAGTAAAGAATGTTAATGCATGAGACTTTTTCACTTTATGAAGACACATTAACTTCTTGTTTATGTTTTTGAATGAATTTATTATACGGTATGAATAGTATGTAGATATATGAATTGTTCTCATTTTCACCTTTTATTTATTCGTTTGTTTACACTGATTAATTGATTCCCTTTGTTGGTGTACTTGTGTGTATATATATATATTTATAAAATTATTAGACAGAGATGGATTTTTAATTTAATCACGTTTTTGCACTTTTAACATAATTTTAGTGCTGCACATTTTTTATATTCTATTTCTTGTTGCCATGGGCGATTAACAGCGTGTACTGGCTTTTAGATTATTTTTATTTGTTTAGGTTGCACGGTGACATTTTTACATATTTTATCAGGGTCAACATGTTTACTTGCTGCCTAATATATCCTACCAAATTTCAGATTCCATTGTATCGAGATAACCAGTTTTATTCACTTAACCTGCAAGCGATCATTAGGAGATGGCTCATCTGTATACTCTATAAAGGTAGCACAGTGTATAATTACGTGAAAAAAAGGAAGAGTACCCCTAGGGGCTTTGAGTTGCAGCTAATGATAATTCAATCAAGGTGTAGAAAGATAATGTAATTTATTAAAAACAAATAAATAACAGGATGGGAGCACCCATCTAATACATATAGAAAACATGGACTCAAAAATATGAATCAAACATTTCAATACAATAGATAAATATGGATAGAGCAATTTATAGTTTAACTTAGGCGCAGAGACCCCGACGCGTTTCGACCCTTTTGCTGGCCCAATGCGGGGTCCGTGTTTGCGACCCCTCGTGGGCCTGGGGGTTGTTCTACTACTTGGTCTATGTTGCAATCTTGACCTTTCCTTTTATCCTGGGCGTCCCCTGGGAATCGCCTGTCATGGCGGCATGGTCTGTGTCTGGCTACCGGTTCTGGCTCTCGGCATGCATCCTGGTAATTATATACTTTGAAATTAATGTCTGCAATAATGACTGTATTTATAGTAGTACAATATTTATATGTTTGTTTGTTTTTTGTTTTTCATAACAAATCTCAGCATTATGTACATATATAATTTTTTTTACGTGAGTAGGCCCTGAGCCGCTTGCTGTTCCCTGTCACTTCAGTGCCCAGTCTGAAGGAACTGAGTCCAATAAGACTCTACCGGAACTTGTACTGTATTGAAATGCCCCATATTGCTCTTTACTGCCCTGCCCCTGCCTCTCCTTTGCCCCTTTTCTTTTTTTGGGGGGAGGGGTATGATTTGTCCCTATGGTTTAACCCATGGACCAAGCTTTTTAATGTTGTGCTGCCTTGACTGACTGATCTTATTGGACTTTGGATGAGAAGTTGCAGCCGATAGAGATCTAGCAGCTTGAGACACCTGGGATACCATCCTATAGCGTGCTCACTAACCCCCCCCCCCTCCTTCCTTTTTTTTTCTCTTTTTTTTTTTTTCTCCCTTTCCCCTTTCGAGCAGCTGGAACCTGCGGGCTCACCTGGCGGTCTACAAGTTTTAGTATATCCAGAGGGAGAAGAGGGGGGATGAAGAGGATAGACGTGTAATTAGGAGGGAGAGTTCAATAATACAGTAGAAGAGGATGTGTACCCCTAGAGGGGGAAGGTCCGGGGTGGGTGGAAGGGAGGAAATGTGGGCATTAACTTAATATTATGGAACTAGTTTTGGGTATATCACTATGATCTTGACTAATGTTGGATCCAGTGGAGACAAGACCTCTCCTCTTTTTTTTTTTTTTTTGACCTCCCAGGAACCTGTAAGGTCAAGTTTGTATAATGAATATCGATTAACCACCCCCCCCCCCCCAATCTACACCCCTATTTTTTTTTTTTTCCTTTTCCTTTGAATAATTTTTAAAAAGGAAGGGGTTGGGGAAGAGAGGGTTTGTTGATCAGGAATATATAGGTCTTGTCTCTCACGGGATAGGAACACGACTGAGATCTCAACTGTAAATGTTTTTTTTT
Source organism: Rana kukunoris (assembly GCA_029574335.1). NCBI lineage: Eukaryota > Metazoa > Chordata > Amphibia > Anura > Ranidae > Rana > Rana kukunoris. The sequence continues at coordinate 131,732,346 of CM056055.1, read as the reverse complement.
GTATTCTAGCTATTTTCTTTTTTCTTATAAATACTGTGCATCTGATCATTGCAATGCCTGTTTGAATTGCTTTATTAGATTGTACCCCTTACAGCTAAACGCTGCACTGTATCTATATTATTTGTATTATCTTTCTCGACGGTCCTACTTTCTGTTGTTATTTACATATAGATTTACCTGGGGTGGGGGGGGGCGCCAGGAATGTAAGTTCTGGCCCCTCCTATAGACTATCCCAATTAGGTCGCGCTCGATACCCGGAATAGTATCCGGAGAGCGTACTAGCTAGTTAGGCTATATTTAGTACACTTAAAGCTACGCTCTTTTGCGTTAGCTTCCCCCTTTTCTTTTTTTTTTTTTTTTTATCTCACTACCCCATTTATCTTTTTCTTTCTTCACCCACACCTTATTCTTTTGCAGACATGGATTCACTTAATATCTTTTCTTTAAACGTTAAAGGTCTTAACTCACCTGAAAAACGACGAATGTTGCTACATGACATGCGTCGAGCCAAAGCGGACATTGTCTTAGTGCAGGAAACACATTTCAGAGGAGATAATCTTCCACTACTTAAAAACAGGCACTACCCGGAAACTTTCCACTCTAATTACACTGAAACTAAATCCCGAGGAGTGTCTATACTTATCTCTAATAGAGTGCCATGGAAGTTTATAGATTCTCAGATAGATAGTGAAGGACGATTTCTGTTCTTGAAGGGACAGATTGGAGAAGAAACCGTGACCCTCGCGAACCTATACGCACCTAATAATCATCAGGACGTATTTTTGAGGAAACAGATAGGGCGACTTTTACATTTTTATGATGGACACCTTATAGTAGGGGGTGATTTGAATATACCTTTATTGCCGATGGAAGATACCTCCTCAGGAACATCGTCGACACCGCGTGACATGCGTAGACGAATTGGATCGACGTTTCACTCCGCACAGCTGATAGACGTTTGGCGTCTTTTCCACCCGGGTGAGCGGGACTATACTTTTTTTTCAAAACCACATCAAACGTACTCACGGATTGATTATTTCTTAGTTCCGCATGGTCAGCTACATGCAGTGGAAGATACCTCGATCGGATTAATTACATGGTCTGACCATGCCCCGATCAGTATACGATATGTTTTATCACGGGCACGTACGAGACAAAAATTGCAGTGGAAACTTAATGAAAGCCTGTTACAAGATGCAGAGGTTTTAGCTGATGTGGTCAGAGAAATTGGGTATTATTTTGACACTAATGCAACACCAGATAGTGACGCAGGGGTAGTGTGGGAGGCCCATAAGGCCGTTATAAGAGGAGTCCTTATTAAACACGGCGCAAGACTAAAGCATTTGCGGACAGCACAATTGGATATGTTACTTATTAAGTTACATAATTTAGAGACTTCCCATAAAGCAACCCCGACTAGACAACTCGGATCTGAATTGGACATGGTACGTTCACAGATAACCGATATCTTGCAATTTAAAGCTAAGGCAGCAATGCAGGTGTGCCGAAAGAAAGTGTATGAATCAGGTAATAAATGTGGTAGGCTCCTTGCCCAAACTTTGAGGAAACAGCGAATTGCGTCTTACATACCACATATAGTAAACTCCATAGGTCAAAAAAAATCATTACCTCAACAAATTGTCCAGGAATTCAGAATCTTTTATGGTTCTTTATACAACTTGAGTGTACCTACCCCCGCACATGAGGTTATGGTGTCATATTTGTCCCAATCTGCTATGCCTTTATTGCAGCCTGAAACACGTGAGCTTTTGGAAGACCCTATCACGTTGACCGAACTTCAACAAGCCTTAGATAGTACGAAACCAGGCAAAGCCCCGGGACCAGATGGTCTTTCTATTGCATATTACAAGGCCCTGTTTCCTTTTTTAGGACATCGTTTAGTAGACCTGTTTAATGGCCCGGGTAAAGTCTTCCACAAAACTACATTACAAGCACAGATATCGGTTATTCCGAAGGAAGGCAAAGACCCAAACCAATGCGGGAGCTATCGGCCGATCTCTCTTCTTAATACTGACTTTAAGTTATTTACTAAAATCCTGGCCGTTAGACTCCAACAGCATCTAACGTTTCTCATTCATTTAGATCAGGTAGGTTTTGTCCCGACTAGGGAAGCCAGAGACAATACCACTAAAGTCTTAAACCTGTTACACATTGCAGTAGATAAAAAAACACCATGCTTTTTCCTTGGGATGGACGCCGAAAAGGCGTTCGACCGGGTCAATTGAGCGTTCATGTTTGAGACGCTGCGATATATAGGCCTGGGGAGTAAGATGCTTCGTTGGATAACTGCAGCTTACACTGAACCTACAGCCAGTGTTAGAGCTAATGGGGTTCTCTCAGAGACCTTCACAGTTACCAACGGCACTAGACAGGGCTGTCCCTTATCACCCCTCCTGTTTGCACTCTCTCTGGAACCCTTCTTGTGCCACATCCGACTGAATCCAAATATTACAGGTATAGGAGTGAACGAAAGGCAATATAAAATCTGTGCCTACGCTGATGATCTGATGTTCACCCTTACAAACCCTATGACCTCCCTGCCAAATCTGTTACACGAATTCGAATTATATGGTCAGCTTTCTAATTTTAAGATCAACTATAATAAATCAGAGGCAATGGGCATAGGGATTCCACCTACTCAACTTATTAGACTTAGAGATAGCTTTCACCTGAAATGGACAGATACGGCTTTGTTGTATCTTGGTATTCATATACCTACGTCCTTTTCCCAAGTTTTTAAGTTAAACTTCCCACCTCTTTTGAAGACAATTCAACAGTCGCTGGACCAATGGAGTAGTGGTCTTCACTCCTGGTTGGGCCGCTGTAATATTCTTAAAATGGCAGTGCTCCCTAAACTTCTTTATCATATGCAGGCCCTTCCAATTCATATTCCTAGGAATTTCTTTAAACAAATTCATTTTATTTTTACTCGTTTCCTATGGTCAGGGAAACACCCACGACTGAGTAGGGCGACACTTTCACTACCTAAATCATACGGGGGGTTGGCATTACCAGATATGCGTCTTTATTATCAAGCATGCCACCTTAGTAGACTTCTCGACTGGAATAGGCATAAGGACATCAAACTGTGGACGCAGTTGGAACAAGACCAGAGTGAAATCCCTCTTATCAGAGCTCCCTGGTGTTATACAGCCTTACCACATAAAGTTAAGCAACACCCACTAATAGGTAATACGGTTGGAGAGTGTGCGCACCTGTTATCGGGACCCCCCTTCTCGACGCGCGAATCTCCAATGAGACCTGTGATAGGTCATCCCCAATTTGGACCAGGCCTACATGATAGGATTTTTCGCAAACTACGGGAAGCAGGAGTTCACCAGGCGTCTCATTTTAGTATTTTGGGTAGATGGAGGACGTATTCTGAGCTGGTGGACCCTAACGGTCAGTTTAAACTAGACTTTATGAGAGCTTTGCAGTTAAGTCATTTTCTTAAGACCATCCCACCCCCCCCTGACGTTTTGCAATACCCACTTACGACTATAGAAGAGCTTTGCTCAAAGACTGGGACGATTGCCCATACATTATCTCTGATGTATGCTGTATTGATAACACCTCAGGGAGACCACCAACCCCCGACTCTATTGAAATGGGAGAGAGACTTAGACCGTCATTTTACCTCGAACGAGAAAGACCGGATAATTCAGTTAACTCATAAGTCTTCCAGGTGCTCTAAGTATCAGGAAACCAACTATAAACTTTTTACACGTTGGTATAGGACCCCTGCCCTTTTACATAAACTATTCCCGACGTCCTCAGATCTTTGTTGGAGGTGCCAGAATAATAGGGGTACTCTTTTACATATATTTTGGTCATGCCCCCGTATTAGGGGGTTCTGGGAGGGGGTTCGTGGAATTGTACAACAATTCACGGATTGTACGATCCCGGAAGACCCGGCCTTTTTTCTTTTACATGTAACTGATATCCCTATGCGAGTTTATGAAAAATCAATTATCCGTCACCTTCTCGACGCAGCCAAACACTGTATTCCACTCAACTGGAAGTCACCGCATCCTCCGTCTATAGCCTCTTGGCTTCGGAGGGTTGACGAAATCGGTCGGTTAGAGGATTTGGTCCTCACTGGACAAAAACGACAAGAGAATTACAAAGATACCTGGCAACCCTGGAATATATTCAGGTACTCAGTAGAGGGCCAACGCCTCAGAGAGTCCGCTACGCCAAACTGATCGTTCCATACATACCATTCGTGGGTTCATATGAATCATATGAACCATGCTCCATAAATGACACCTGGGAAGTGAACCAGGACAATATTGTATTGAAGGACTGATACTTAAACTTCCATGCCTGCAAACCCCTTCCCTTCTTTTTCCCCCTTTTATATTCCTCACTCCCTTTCTTTTTTATTTTTATTTTTATTTATTTTTATTTTATTTTTCTCTTTTTTTTTTTTTATTAGTGTGTGTGTATGTATATGTATGTATATATGTATATATATATATATATATATATATGTGTATGTGTATATGTGTGTATGTGTGTATGTATATGTGTATATATATGTATATGTATATATATATTTTTTTTTCACTTCCCTAAGAAAACGGAAAATAAATACAACTGTTAAGTTTATGTTATCCATGTAGGTGCATGAGCAATATCATTATTATCTATTTAAATTGTTATATTTTCTTTAAAAAAAAAAAGAAAAAAAAATTTTTTTTTATAGAGCTTATGTCCGCAAACTTTTTTCCCCCTGAAGAGGACCCATACCAGCAAAAGGGTCGAAATGCGTTGGAGTCTCTGCGCAAAAGTTAAACTATTAAATTGCTCTATCCATATCTATCTATTGTATTAAAATGTTTGATTCATATTTTTGAGTCCATGTTTTCTATATGTATTAGATGGGTGCTCCCATCCTGTTATTTATTTGTTTTTTTAATAAATTACATTATCTTTCTACACCTTGATTGAATTATCATTAGCTGCAACTCAAAGCCCCTAGGGGTACTCATTCTTTTTTTCAAAAATCTATTCAGGGGTGTGCAGCGACTGTAATCCATGCCATGTATCGCCTTTTCTTTGCTAAAGTGTATAAGTACATATACCTTGCAGCACTGGGATCCCTGTTTTGAATCTTGGACAGGATACTAGCTGCATGAAGACAGGTTCGAATATCAATTAGAAAAAATGTTGATTATTCACAAATGTACTGTATCCAAATTAAATAGTACAGAATTTTATTGAAATTTGTTTAATTTAGTTTTGTATATTAGTTTAACAAATTCCAAATTTTCAGAACGATTCGAATTTGGGTCGGTTGAAAAATGATCGACCAATTTAAATTCTGTGTGGAGTAAAGCTGTTTGTTAAGGAGCAGGCCGGAAAGCTGGCCACCACGTCCTTAACAACCAATGACTCATCAGCTGTCAGCGTGTTTCCCACTGACAGCTGAAATGTAAACAAAAGAATGCTGGCAATGAAAAATTCTGAAGTGTAGGGTCCCCCCCAATAGGGTCCTTTGCTTGGTTTTATCCAGGCTTTAGGGCACTATTTAATCTACTGACACCAACGATAGGGCCCAATTCACATGAGGGAAGCCATTTTCCCTCTAAAGTTGAAAATAAGTTCACTGCCTTTAACCACTTAACGCCTGCCGCATGTATATGTACGTCCACAGAATGGCACGTACAGGCAGATGGACATACTTGTACGTCCCTGCCTTCTAGCGAGTCGGGGGTCCGATTGGGACCCCCTCCGCTACATGCGGCGGTCGGTAAGTGTCTGGGAGTGATCTGGGATGAGGGAGCGGCTGTTTGTTTTTGTCCGCCCCCTCGCGATCGCTCCCAGCCAATCCGCTTCCTCCTCTGCCTGAACTGTAAACATAGGCAAGGGGGAAGTGATGTCACCTCTCCTCCCACCGGTATTTTCGTCCGGCGCAGGAGAGGAGACATCAGAACAGTGAGTTGCACCAAGCACCACACTGACACACTACACATAGGCACACAAATCCCCCCCAGTCACCCCCCGATCACCCCCCCATTCCCCTGTCACAGTGTCACTAATAGCAGTGATCATTTATTTACTGATCACTGCATTTAGTGTCAGTGTGACAGTTAGTGTGACAGGCAGTTAGTGTTAGGCCCCTTTAGGTCCAGGGTAGCCCCCTACTCCCCCAATAAAGGTTTTAACCCCTTGATCACCCCCCTAGTTAACACTTTCACCCCCCTTTTGCCAGCGTCACTAAGCGATCGTTTTTCTGATCGCTGTATTAGTGTCGCTGGTGCTGCTAGGTAGCTAGTTATTTTTTGATGTTCGCCGCCATGTTTTTATAGCGTTAGGTATCCCTTGTAAATCTTCTAATAACGTTTTTAACCCCTGATTGCCCCTAGAGTTAACCCTTTCACCCCCTATTGTCAGCGTCACTAAGCGATCGTTTTTCTGATTGCTGTATTAGTGTCGCTGGTGCCTCTAGGTAGCTAGTTACTGTATTTTCTGAGGTTCGCCTGCTAGGTTTTTATAGCGTTAGGTACCCCCATACATTTTCTAATAAAGGTTTTAACCCCTGATTGCCCCTAGAGTTAACCCTTTCACCCCCTATTGCCAGCGTCACTAAGCGATCATTTTTCTGATCGCTGTATTAGTGTCGCTGGTGCCGCTAGGTAGCTAGTTATTTTTTGAGGTTCGCCCACCAGGTTTTTATAGAGTTAGGTACCCCCATACATTTTTTAAATAAAGTTTTTAACCCCTGATTGCCCCTAGAGTTAACCCTTTCACCCCCTATTGCAAGCGTCACTAAGCAATCGTTTTTCTGTTCGCTGTATTAGTGTCGCTGGTGCCGCTAGGTAGCTAGTTATTTTTTGAGGTTCACCCGCCAGGTTTTTATAGCGTTAGATACCCCCATATGTTTTCTAATAATGGTTTTAACTCCTGATTGCCCCTAGAGTTAACCCTTTCACCCCCTATTGCCAGCGTCACTAAGCGATCATTTTTCTGATCGCTGTATTAGTGTCACTGGTGCCGCTAGGTAGCTAGTTATTTTTTGAGGTTCGCCCGCCAGGTTTTTATAGCGTTAGATACCCCCATAAATTTTCCAATAATGGTTTTAACCCCTGATTGCCCCTAGAGTTAACCCTTTCACCCCCTATTGCCAGCGTCACTAAGCAATCGTTTTTCTGATCGCTGTATTAGTGTTGCTGGTGCCGCTAGGTAGCTAGTTAGTGCCTGTATTGCTTACACCCACGCGCAAAGCATACATATGTGGAATTACACCGCAAAATACATTCTTCTGTTTCTCGTGAGTACGGGGATACCACATGTGTAAGACTTTTTGGAAGCCTAGCCGCGTACGGGACCCCAAAAAACCAATCACCGCCTTCAGGCTTTCTAAGGGTGTAAATTTTTGATTTCACTCCTCACTACCTATCACAGTTTCGAAGGCCATAAAATGCCAAAATAGCACAAAAAACAAAACAAATGACCCCATTTTGGAAAGTAGACACCCCAAGCTATTTGCTGAGAGGCATGTCGAGTCCATGTAATATTTTATATTTTGACAAAAGTTGCGGGAAAATTACAAACTGATTTTTTTGTTGCACAAAAGTGTGAAATCAAAAATGTTCGCCCTTAGAAATGCTGAAGGCGGTGCTTGGTTTTTGGGGCCCCATACGCAGCTAGGCTCCCAAAAAGTCCCAAACATGTGGAATCCCCATACTCAGAAGAAGCAGCAGAATGTATTTTGGGGTGCAATTCCACATATAACCATGGCATGTGTGAGCAATATATCATTTAGTTACAACTTTTTGTAAAAAAAACTTTTTTGTCATTATTCAATCACTTGGGACAAAAAAAAAAATTCAATAGACTCAACATGCCTCTCAGCAGTTTTGTACTGCCCTGCCATTTTAGCACCTCAAGAAATGAGATAGGCAGTCAAAATCAAAGCTGTGTAAATTCCAGAAAATGTACCCTAGTTTGTAGACGCTATAACTTTTGCGAAAACCAATAAATATACGCTTATTAAGATTTTTTTTATTAAAGACATGTGGCTGAATACATTTTGGCCTAAATGTTTGACTAAAATTTAGTTTATTCAATATTGTTTACGTTTTGTTATGAGAAATGTTTTTTTTGCAAAATTTAGGGTCTTTTTCCGTTTATATCGCAAAAAATTTAAATCGCAGAGGCAATCAAATACCATCAAAAGAAAGCTCTATTTGTGGGAAGAAAAGGACGCAAATTTTGTTTCGGTACAACATTGCATGACTGCGCAATTACCAGTTAAAACAGCACAGTGCCAAATTGAAACACCTTTGGGCATTTAGCAGCATATTGGTTTGGGGCTTAAGTGGTTAAAGAAGAGGTTTTTCTTTTTCACAAGGAGACTGTGTAAGTCTATCTATACCATCTCCTAGGTTATAAATTCCAAAGGTTTAGACACTTAGTAAAATAAACAAGATAGGAAAATGGTAAGAATTGCATATTTTGCATGAACAAAACAAGAGGGCTCATCCCTGCTGTATTATATATTGCAAATAATAATGTTTCTTTCATATATCTTAACAATGTATTAGTTATTCATAAAAAAATATTTAATACATATTGTGAACTTTGGGGGTTCTTTAGCTCCGCGAGACAAGTGCTTAAACCGTGATAGTAAATAAAAGGGTTTTTATTTGTGTTCAAATCAAACAAAACAATGCTTTCTTCAGCGCAAGGAAAATCACCAAAACAAAAGTCCTGCTTTTCTCCAGCATAAATTAAAGAGTTTGGGCCAGATTCAGGTACATCTGCGCATTATTGGACCGGCGTAGCGCACCGCCTTTATGTTAGACTTGCGCAATGTAGCCGCGTAATCACCCTATTCTCGTAGCTTTTGCGCAGAAAATTGCGCATGCGTTACGTTATTTCAGAGGCGTAAGGCGGAGTAATACAAATTGGGAAGGACGTGGGCGTGTTACATTGAAATGAGCCGTGACCCCATGCAAATGAAGGGCCGGCCGGCTCGCGCATGGACTACGCAGACAGCATAAATAGACAGACACAAACGCACTTGCATTGCAAAAGTACATCCCTTTGTCCCTTCCCATTTAACCAAGTGCTTTTGTCCTGTTGTTCGTTGCGTTGTGTTTTGTAGTTGTCAGATTAGTGTTCTGTGTGATCAAGTGTTTGTTAGTAGATCTTTGAAAGTGTTTTTTGATAAGTGTTTGAGTGACTGTTTGTTTGATATATTTCTGTTAGTTTGTTTTCTTGCTTAATTTTTGCTGTTTGTTTTTGTGACTGTTTCTTGCTGAGTGCTAGTGTGATTTTTTGGGTGTTAGTTTTCTCTTTGTGTGTGTTCTTGCTTGATTGGTTGTGCTTGTTTTTGTGACTGATTTTTGTTGACTGGGAGTGAGTTTTTGTATGAGTATGACAGAGAGAAAGCGAAAACTAAATTTTACTTTGGGGGAAAAAAGAATTCTTGCCCGGGCCATTAGCGATTATGGGCGTTTCCTCCACGGCCCGGACAGTGCCAACACCACCCCAGCCAGGAGGAGGGAGATTTTGGACCTCATCACTGAGCAGGTCAATTCAGCGGGGGAGGGGGAGACACGGACCCTCTCTGGGATTGACAAAGAGATTAATGACCTCCGGCGTCTGGTCAAACAGAAGCTGGCCAAAATGCTTGCCCATGCCAGGGGCACAGGAGGGGGCCCACCATGCCGTATTAGGCTGACAGCGGAGGAGCGTGCGGTGGCCCTGACCTTTCATCGGCATGAAGTTGAGGGCCTGCCCGGCTTTGACTCAAGTCCGGAGCCCGTGGTGCCAGGTAAGTTTTTTTTTTAATCTCAGGTGTGTAGCATGTGCGGGGGAGGGGGGGAAAGGGAATATGTGGCAAGTGTGTGGATCCTCCAACCTGTGAATGTTTTGTATCATCCACAGATGTGCAGGAGGGTGCAGGGCCATCTGGCCTGACCGCACCATCCCCAGGACAGCAGCCTAATGAGGCCCCCCCGACAAGGCCGGAGTCCGCGGAGGAGGTTGAAGAGGAGGAGGTTGAGGAGGAGTTTCATGAGGAGGAGGAGTCCATGTCAGGCACTGGACTTTTGGTTTTTGAGGACTCTTCTCCTCTGCCTGGCAGCAAGCAGCCCTCCCTATGGGGGAGCCCCCCCCCTCCTCCCCCAACATGGCTCCTCTCCCAAGGGCCTCCCCTTCTCCCCGGCCACAAGCATCAGCTGGAGGCAAGAAGTCATCCCAGAAGACCAGGGGGGTGGCCGATCTCCTGCCCGCCACTCTGAGAAGGGACCAGTTCCTCCAGACCCGCCATCTGGGACAGGTCAGCCAGACATTGGTGCGGATGGAGGAGAGCCTGTCCTCCATCAAGGATACGCTAGGGAACCTGGACTCCCACTCCCGGGCTTTCACAACCTGCCTTAACGAGCTGCAGACTACATCAGCAGGCGTTGGGCAGGATGTGAGGGCCCTCACCCAGGCTATCCAGGCCAACACGGCAACACTAGGTGGTGCCCTGGACAGAATAGCCGTGGCCTTGGAGGGCAGGCCGCCAGGTGGGCAGAGATCAGGGGCTGCTCCCCCTTCCCCGGTTTTCCCCCTCCCCCATGAGTCTCCCCTGAGGAGCCGGGGCCGTGGCCGGGGGCGCCCCAGGCGTGGCTCACATCAAGGGCACTAATTTTTTTTCCCCCTTTTATTTTGCTGGAAATGTTTTGATTTTGCTGGTCATTTTTTTTTGGGGGGTTGTGAATGCTGTTTGAATGTGGGGGTGACATTCCTGCCGGAAAAGGGGTGTCACCCTCAATTTTGGTGGAGAAGGGTTCCCCAGGACCAGGGAGAAGTGATCCCCAGGTCCGTGTGAATGGTGTATGAATGTTCAGTGACATAATTGGAGCCTTGGCGTGGCGTTGCTGCTCACAAGTCCTGCATGGTGGACTGGTGCCACTCAAATTTGATGAGGATGTGGGGTGTGTGTGCTAGGGACCACAGTGGTGTGCATGCATGCATTCTCATTGTGCCATGATTAATGTGTGTGTTTAACGTGCAAAGATGCCCAATGTGAGCTGTCTCCTGGCTGCTCTTCCCTCAGAAGACGGGGTAACCTCGGTTAGGGGGGATTGTCTGGTTCAGGGGTCAGGTCATCACGTAGGTCAATCTGCAGGCCCTTTCTCACTGCGAAGTTGTGCAGCATGCAACATGCACCGATGATATGGCACACGAAGTTTGGGGAATACAAGAGGGTACCCCCAGACTTATCCAGGCATCGGAAACGTGACTTCAGGAGGCCAAAGGTGCGCTCCACCACTGCTCGTGTTTGGGCATGTGCTTGATTGTATCTTTCCTCTCCTGGGGTTTGGGGGTTCCGGATAGGAGTCATGAGATGGGGTCTCAGTGGATATGCAGAGTCACCTGTAAGGGAAAAGACAGGAGGATGTTAGTCATGCATGTGCCCCTTGTGATGTGTGCATCATGGGGGGGTACAGTCATGCCTGCCACCCATGTCACTCACCAACCAGCCAGGTGGCCCCATACACGGTGTGATTGAATTCCATTCAGATGTGGCTTTGATTGTAGATGTAGCTGTCATGGCTGGACCCTGGGTGTTTGGCACGGACGTGCCATATGAGGCCTTGGGCATCGACTATCACCTGTACGTTGATGGAATGCCAATGCTTCCAATTGCGGTACATGTGCTCTGTCTCATGGGGGGGCTGGAGTGCCACATGTGTGCAATCAATGGCCCCGATGGTGCGTGGGAATCTGGCAATTCTGTAGAAATCTGTCATTGCCTTCAGCCGCAGGTCCTCAGTGGTGGGTTTGATGATTTGATTGGCCATGCATCTGAGGATTGCTGGGACAACCTGGTGCACACATCTGCTCATGGAGGATTGTGACATCCCAGCCACCACTCCACTTGTACGCTGAAAAGAGCCACTGGCAAGGACATGGAGTGTTGCCATGACCTTGACCAGTGGCTGCACTGCATGTGAGCGTTGTGTTGGGCTGGTGATGTCCTCCTGCAGGGTTGTGGTTAATTCCAGGATGGCATGAGGGGTGAATCTGAAGATGCGATACACCTCAGAATCACTCATGCCAAAGAGGTCTATGCGTGTGGCGGCATATCCTCTCCCGTGCCATCCTCCGTGCCCTCCCCCTTCTTTGCTCATCTAAAGTCAGTAGTATAGCTATGCGCGACGATGCCCCTGGCATGTTGGCATACAGATTGTTGTGCAACACGTGTGACTGCTGAGCTCCTCACTAACAGTGTTGCTTTATCTAACATGTAGACTTTTTTTCTCTTTTTAGACCAGCTTTTATATGGTCTAATTTTAGACAGGACATTTTGCTGTTGCGCACAGCGCGTAGCCTGCGCTGCCCCAACGTTCTTTTGTGGATCCCCGTAAGTCCCTCATTAGCATATTTGACTAGCAAATCAATGGTCTGTCTAGCGCAGTTTTGCGCGGACGGATGCGCCTGTCTAACGAAATTACGCTGGACAAAAAAAAAGTAGATTTTTTTGCGTATCTCGTTTCGGGGATGCCGTGCATCGAAACGCACGCGCACATTTAGACTTACGCACGCGCATCTCCTGTTGCGCAGGCGTAATCGCTCTGTGAATCTGGCCCTTTTCTTCAGCACAGCAAACAAAGAAAAACAAAGTCACATACGGTTTGGTAAGCAGTCTTCCAGTCCTTCCCAGCAGAGCACAGCCTTTGCAGACACACCTTCACTTCCACACTACTCCACCCTCTGTCAGTACTTCCTCTCTTTTTATCTCACATCCTGGAAGTGGTTAACCCCTTGTGTGCCTGAAGCCAGGGGTCAGAAGGGGAGGCTCTCTTCCCTCCCAATTGTCGCTTCAGAGCCTCCGAAATCCTGGACCCCCAAATAACATTAAGAGAAGACAGAGAGGACTGTAAGCCCGTCCTCTCTGGATCCATTTTAACGATCCAGAATCTCTCACCCCTGTTGCCATATGGTTTTTGGTAATCTAAATTAGATAGATATGGGTGTATATATATATGTGTATATATATATATATATATATATATATATATATATATATATATATATGTATATATATGTATATATATATATATGTGTAGGTATGGCTATGTCTGTGTCTATGTGTATATATATATAAGAATATATATGTGTTGTGATTATGAATATATTTCTCTTAGTAGTGGCATTCAGAGTACAGAGTATATTGTTAATTGAGCTTGCTAATTCATGGCATTTAGCACATAGCAAAGCCTTTTGATCGCCACCAGACATTTCGGAGTCAGGGAAATAAAACACCTTATGTGATGAACCCCCGGCTGGGAGATCTCCACCCTTTTTAACCCTGGGAATGTCTATGTAATGGCTTGCCCTGAGATAGCCAGCAGGATTTGCATGAAAGGGGGGCGGACTAATGTAGTCAGGCCTCCAATCCTGATTCTAGCTAGGCCAACCAATGGGATGTCAGCATAGAGAGATATACTCCACAGCAAAAGGGGAAGAGAGTCACTTTTATGGAGTCATGACCTTAAGGATAGGTCTAAAAAGGGTAAATATGATGTAGGTATTTTCTACTTGCATATAGCAACTGCACTCTCTTGTACTATATCTTTTTATGTTTGTACTCTGTTTTAGAGGAATATGCTGTATCTTCCTCCATGTAAATGTTGGTGTTTTAGGCCTACGGTTCCCTGCTTGTTTGGGACTATAGGTTCTGTGTGATAGATTGGGCTTTGTATAAGCTCTAATAAATGTTTATTATATTGAAGCTTTCAATTCTGGTGAAAGAACTCTCTTATTCAACTCATATCATATCTTGATGATATTAAATCTTAAAATACAGATTTTATAGGTAACAAGTGGCGACCACAGAAGTTATGACCAAGACTGAAAGTATTTAATATAATAACAAAATATTTGTGTATTAAAAGTTAAGGTTAGTAGGAGGAATTCAAGCTGAGTCAGCTATTCCGACCTAGCTATGGAAAATATAGGTAAATATTTTTCCTTTTATTAGTGGGTATAACCTCTAAAGTTATTTTTATGGTTAGTAGGAGTTCAAACTGAGTCAGTTTATCCTATCTAGCTAGGGAAAATATAGGTAAATATTTTTCCTTTTTGATTTGATTTTTTTTTTTTTTCATTAATATCCCAAAATCATAATGATACAAGTACTTTAGATGAACTATTATAACCGGTCACTGTAATAGGGAGGACGTACGGGATTAATTTTGTTTTAATTATGGCTTTTGTGCCCCACTAAGCTATCTCTAACTAGTGTTTGAGTTTGCTGGATGGTGGATACAGTTGTATTCAAAAGACACTGAAATAGTGGTCTTGGTGGTATGTTGAAAAGGTTCAACAAGTTTTGTTTTATTTACATTTTATGTCCACTAACGTTGAAATTTTTAGGACATTGAAAATCTACAAAAGATTGTTTTTTTTTTACTTATATCTTTTTCAACTGTGAAAGTTACAATCAGTAATATTCTCATTGTTGTTAGTTTTAGTACAAGACTGTGGAAGGCTTGCTACTGAAACTAATAGCTGAAAAGGTTATACGTGTAAAATAAGGTGCATTTAGCATACTGTATTTTATACCTTGATTTTTTTTTTTAAGGATAAACTCTACCCACTACCAATAATTGGATAAACTAAGTTGGTGGGAGATTTGTTTTTTTTAAATCTGAATTTGGTGTAGCAGATATGGGTGTACACAGGGCTGTGTTTACACTTCCATTGTGTACCTAAAGGAAATCTATTGTTCCTTGGGTGTGGATCTCAGCACTTTTGTTTTTGGTTTAGACTTCATTCTGTGAAGATTGTAGTGTTAGTAAGGCTTGTATCTGCAAATTTTAAGTGCAAGACTTTGATAAGTCTAATCTGTGGATAGTATTGTATCACCATTGAACTTTTAAATCATGGAAAAATTGATGGCCAGGATGGCTAAAGTTAAAAATAGCACAGAGATAATAAGGGCTATGGAGGAATCCAAAAGCCCATGGCACAATGCACAGGAGTATGTAAATATAAAACTTGCAGAGAAGAAATACAGCAAACGTGAGGGTAAGACCGCTCTAATTTTTGCTGCCTTTTGGCTAGCTAACAATTATAGGGCGTTATTACTGCAGACCATTTCTCTCAAGGAAGATCTCAAAATAGCCAAAGATAATATCAGTACTCTAAGTACTCTAACAGTTTCTATGACAAATCCGAATGCTAGCCACCAGCCTCCAACAATACAGGGGCTGGGGGCTGCAGACAGTAAATGTGAAAAATTATTGGCATCTTCCAGCACAGTGCAGAGGGTACAATCTACACATACCATAGATTGTAATGCAACCAGTTTAAGTATTTCTAGTTGCAACAGGAAATCACCTCTGTCTGGAGTAGGTGATAGGGCCAACAGTTCATGTAAAGGTGGGAGCTCTTTTGAAAGGGCCTCCATTTCACATACAGCAAAAGGTGTTAATCAGGTTGTAGCCATTGAATGTTCTCAGCCTAAAACCATACCAGTTGTTAAGAGATGCTTTAATACTTTACAGAAGATAAAATGCTTCACGTGTGGTTTATTAGGCCACATTTCCCAGTTTTGTTTATCTTCTGGTGAAAAGATATTAAAGCCAAAGCAGTATACAACAAAGAGGCGTGAGGTTGAAGTGTACTCACCTCGCTGGGGTGATAAACCTAAGAAATATGAAAATATAAATTCATATATCCCTTCCTCAACTATTAAGGCCGAAAATGAGGCTTTACAGTATGAGATTAGGCAAATGAAACAGGAACGGGATGAGTTTGTGAAAGAATTCCAATCCTTTAAAAGAAAAGTTATTGACTTAAATTTGAAAAATGACGGGAGGAAATTTGTCCATCAGGAACCAAACCTGTACACTAAAATTGGGGATGAAATGCAAGATAGAAGGGTTGTTTTAAAGGTCTAGGGCATTTAGTTTCACTAGATCAAAGTTTGCCAATGTACATGTAAAAGTGTTGTATTGTTTCCTTTAAATAAGTTAAAGAAAAATTGGGATAAAGTAATGTCTGTTTTGC
The DNA here is from genome assembly GCA_029574335.1 of Rana kukunoris. Taxonomy (NCBI): domain Eukaryota; kingdom Metazoa; phylum Chordata; class Amphibia; order Anura; family Ranidae; genus Rana; species Rana kukunoris. The sequence goes on along the minus strand of CM056055.1, from coordinate 131,716,302 downwards.
TGCAAGTTTTTTTTTTCAGGGTTAATCCTGAGAGTACAAATCACAGAAAGCTGTACATATGCGTAAATACGCGCCTAACAAAGGTCAAGTATAGGCTTTTGTTTTTCTCTTATTCAGTCCCTTTGTATTCTCCCAAGGGACAGAAATGCCTAGTAATTCATTTGCAAATTACCAAAGCTAGGGGTTTTAAACTAACCAAAGTTGTATGTGTGGGTCATGGAATGAATGGGTATGAAAGGTCTAGGGGTAAACCAGTTTGTTTTTGTTTTATGATCACACTAATGCGCATACTATGTACGATTTGTTATGTGATAATTTCTTCTCCTCTCTCTCCCCCAATCTCTCGTTTGTAATGAGCTCAATACTGGTACCAGTTTAAAATTTATACCTTTTTTTTTATAGTTAAAATGTATTCGCGAATAAGAAAAAAATCTGTGCACAGATACAAGATTAGTTGATTTTGTTTTTGTTTTTCTCTCTTTTTCCTGGGGTATGAGTGAAGTGTCATTCACTCAGACACTTGGAAACTACATAAAACATTATGCTGCAACTTGTGGCATATTATGGATTCAGGAGGTCCTATGTTTCTCTGGTTTTCTCCTGGCAAATAAACGCATGTGCTGGTATTATGTGCAAATGTTTATGTCAACATAGGGTCTTCTTAGACTGTAAGTACTTACCAATCCAACCACGTTTTTCCTATGATTTTCGTTTGTCAAAATACAGATATGGGAAGGAGTCGGGACATGGGTCATTGTACTTACTGTGGATGGACTCATTACCTCCTCTGGCAGTTTGTGCCAAGCATATACTACCAGTTAGCCCATTAAACCTCTCAGAAGAGGTACAGTGTGATGTTATTAATGGTTTGGACTTTTGTATTTTAGGAAGAAATACACACATGGACAGATGATCGGACCAAGACTGGTCAAATTACTGTAAAAATACAGAGGACCTTAAAACTTTTTTTTGTTTTAAGGAAAATCCTTGAATGGAATTAATCAAAGCCAGGCCTAACTAAATTCTAAAATGTTATTAATTTTTTTTTTTGTGGTCTGTTTCATTAAACATGATCAGGTCTCTCTCTCTCTGATACCACTTCCTGTGGCCTGTTGGACTTGCAAATTGATTTTCACTGAGAATCAATTAATATGGTAATCACTACAGAGAGGACATTGCCTTCTGTACAAAAAGCAATGCAATTTTTTTTTTTTTTTTTTTTTTTGTATTTTTGTTTAACAAAATACAGATTGAATGCTCTTTAAAAATGCAAAGGTTGGGGCAGCATTGAATCTGAATTTTTATTTTTTTTATTTTTTTTGTGTACACTTTTTTAGGTGTACTTTTGGGGGTACTTTTCTTCTTCTCTCTTTTGTCTTCGAAGGAAAACTATTTTTCTTTATTTCCTATATCACCTTTTTTTTTTTTTTTGGTCATTCTTGAGGTCGCTATGGGGAAATAAAAAAAAAAAAAAGAGAGGGGAGTAGGGGTAACATTATATGGAGAACATTTAGAACAGTTAAAACAAATAATGTTGATATAGAATATTAAAGCTTCCCTATATCATGTGGGAGATCGGACAAGGTTCCAACTGTTTTTTTTTTTCTTCTCTTTTGACACTGGATAAATGTTTTATATAAATGTGTGACATTGTAGCTATTACCAACTATGAAAATAGTAACAGTAACACCTGAGGTTTAGCAACAGTCATGTGACTAGGGTCCTTGTATAAGTCACATAGTGTCCTCTCTACAGTTCTAATATTGGGCAGTCATCATAGGTGGTCATGGGTAATTTTTTTTTTTGTTGTTGTTGGTCAGTTTTCTTTTTGTGCCATAACTAAGTTCAAAAAGCAATGCTTAAAAATCATATAGATATACTGGGACTGGTGAGACTCATAGTGATTGGCAAAGAACAGAATATAGTACAATTGTACTTAAGAAGTAATTTAGTCTAATCATTCCTGAAGCCACAAGTAACTGGTGACATCACACTTATCCGCATTCTGAAAGCATGTTATTTTGTCGGCATAGATGACACTGCCTAAATCTGCACGGAGACCTCTTAAAGTGACAACCTCTTTCCTAGCCTGCTAAAGGCCGGACTCCTAACAGCAGCTACACACGGTAGCCAAGGACAGAGCTATATGCACAAAAGTTGGGCACCAGCCCAGGCTTCAACCCATCAGGGTTGGTATAACTGAACACAGCGTCAGTAAAAGTTTTGGGGTGAGTTGCGAGGACAACAAGATCCCCCGGGAAACTTGAAGGGTCACACACACACAGGGGCATTCAGCAGAAGGCTGGGCAGAGTTACTTGCAGGCATATGACAATGGAGGAAGAAAGATGGGTGATGGCAATCAGACTACCTGGCTGAGGGGGGCGCACTCATTTAAATTGTTACACATGTCAATGGTAAAGGGCCTCATATTAGGTCACAGTATATCTATAACAATTTTAATCAAAGGTCCTTAATATTTAGAATGACAAGATAAGCATTCTTTGAAGGCATATGTCGTAAAAGTACTCGTGTTTTTCCTTCTCTAACTTTGCCCACACTAATAAAGTGCAAGCACAGAAAGCCAGGAAAGGTGGTCCAAAGACCATTACTGTATGATGCATCCAATTGGAATCACCATGGAAGGCTGTCCCAGAAGCAAGAGAAACAGGACCTGATTGACATTATGGACTTTCGCATTATTATTATCGGACGGTTGAGAACAAGGATCCTCCAGTTTTTCCCCCTTCGTTTTTTTTGTATGTTCGGTATCTTATGATTTTATTATGGACTTATTATATCCAGAACAAGTGATGACTACCAATACTGGGATCCAGACATATGAACTGTAGAGGCGGAAAGTTTAAGAGTTTGGTTTCTTCTCAAAGAGTTTATACCATTTCAGAGAGACGGAAAGCCAAAAGTTTCAAATGAAAGATTACATATAAAACCATTATTGTAGGTGTGGCCAAGTCTCATATTCTCAACTGGCCACAAGGGGCCATCTGTTGCCATATGGTTTTTGGTAATCTAAATTAGATAGATATGGGTGTATATATATATATGTATATATATATATATATATATATATATATATATATATGTATATATATGTATATATATATATGTGTAGGTATGGCTATGTCTGTGTCTATGTGTATATATATATAAGAATATATATGTGTTGTGATTATGAATATATTTCTCTTAGTAGTGGCATTCAGAGTACAGAGTATATTGTTAATTGAGCTTGCTAATTCATGGCATTTAGCACATAGCAAAGCCTTTTGATCGCCACCAGACATTTCGGAGTCAGGGAAATAAAACACCTTATGTGATGAACCCCCGGCTGGGAGATCTCCACCCTTTTTAACCCTGGGAATGTCTATGTAATGGCTTGCCCTGAGATAGCCAGCAGGATTTGCATGAAAGGGGGGCGGACTAATGTAGTCAGGCCTCCAATCCTGATTCTAGCTAGGCCAACCAATGGGATGTCAGCATAGAGAGATATACTCCACAGCAAAAGGGGAAGAGAGTCACTTTTATGGAGTCATGACCTTAAGGATAGGTCTAAAAAGGGTAAATATAATGTAGGTATTTTCTACTTGCATATAGCAACTGCACTCTCTTGTACTATATCTTTTTATGTTTGTACTCTGTTTTAGAGGAATATGCTGTATCTTCCTCCATGTAAATGTTGGTGTTTTAGGCCTACGGTTCCCTGCTTGTTTGGGACTATAGGTTCTGTGTGATAGATTGGGCTTTGTATAAGCTCTAATAAATGTTTATTATATTGAAGCTTTCAATTCTGGTGAAAGAACTCTCTTATTCAACTCATATCATATCTTGATGATATTAAATCTTAAAATACAGATTTTATAGGTAACACCCCTTTGGGTGACCTCCTGAACCAGTGTTTCAAATGGCCCAAACCTCAACAATTTTCGCTATGTAGCGTCCATCCAGGACCCAACCCTGGCGTCCTGTACAATATATATTAACATAGGGGTTACAAATGTGAGATCCCATGAAAAGTTTGAAAGTATTAGAAGCTGTGTCTGTGAAATAAAACAATGATTTAAGTTTCAAGGAATTTAACAACCAGAAACTAATTGTGTGGGGGCAGATTTTCCCAACCCATATATTTACAGGGGATGCCAGAATGCCTGGAGGAAACTGACACATGATTGTAAACCCTCACACAATTAATGGCAGAAGGTCATGAGAATAACATTAGAAGTCATTTTTTATGCCACTAAAGATGGCCACAGACTTGGATGTCATGGTAACATATAAAGCACACACACCCACTTTTTGGAGGGAGATAAAAGTAGGTACAGAGGACAGAGGGGGATCTCTCGATGGCTCTATCTCTCTGGAGGCTGAAGGAAGAAGATCTGTCTCTCTCGGGCTGAAGGAGGAGATCTTGAAAGGCAGAAAGACGTAAGAAGGTAGAAAGGAGTCCTGTGGGACTCATACAGTAACTGATGCTTCTCAAAATGACAGAATTCCTAGGCCGCGTACATACGGGGAGACATGTCCACTCAATCATGTCCGACGGACCGTTTCCAGCGGACATGTCTCCTTGGATTTTGGTCCGATGGCGTGTACATACCATCGGACGAAAATCTCCTCGGACTGAGGACGCGCGGCGGTGACGTTGACGCCACCACGTCACCACTCCAGGAAGTAAAATACTTCCACGCATGCGTCGAATCCATTCGGCGCATGCGGGGGATTTCTGTCCGCTGGTTTGGCGTACTAACCAGCGGACATGTCCGACGGACAGGTTTGCAGCGGACAAAAAACCTGTCCGCTAGGTCGTACACACGATCGGATATGTCCGCTGAAACTGGTCGGCGGACCAGTTTCAGCAGATAAATTTGATCGTGTGTACGTGGCCTTAAAGTCCTGGTAAAGTATTATTCTGTTTATTTTGCCTTTTTATGCAATTGAAGTTTGGTTGAGCATATGCTTGACTAATCCAATCCTGTGTTCAGTTTTGGAGTGAAGTGAATTCTAACTGCTGTATGTATTTGTTTTGCTTCTAAAACACAGGAGATACATATATTGTTATATCTCACAAAACTGACTGTAACATTTTAGAATTGGATTGGTTATAGTATGTGTTAAACCATTGATTCATTCTAAATTTAAGAAAATAAGCCTTGATTGAATTATCAAGCTGTGCACAATATAACACTTTGTTTATGCATTTTAGAGTATAGGCCTCATTCACACAGGCATTATAATTTTTGCTACGTTAAAAAACGTATCAGTTCTTATACGTTTTTTCATCCGTTCTGTTAATCTTCATCCATCTTCCGTTCCGTTTACATCCATTAATGTACCCATTTACATCAGTTTTTGCATCCGTTTTCATCCATTTACAGCAATTTCTGTGGCTTTGATGCCATATAAAAATAACTTGTTTTATGTTTGCTATATTTGGTAATTTCTTTGTGTTTTGATAGCATAAAAAGACAAAAAAAAAAAATCACATGATATGTTCAAAACATTTTTTATTATTCTGCATAACCCATTTGAAATAAAGATTTTTTTACTTAACTTTTTTTTTATTTGTCAAAACTTTGTCAAAGTTTGAACAAAGCATAACATATGCAAAAAAAAAGCATAACATATGCAAACTTTCCCAAATTTGTTTAACATAAAAAACGGGATGGGAAAAATGAAGTAGAAGTTTGTGAAGAAGAACCAGAACTGGTTTGGCTATTAGATGATGAGAAACATTGGCAGAATTTAAGCTAGTGTTTGCACTCGGAGGATATGTTCCCTGTGAGGAATGAGCAGGAGAAGAAGCATAAGAAGGCCTCTGGATATTGTGCACTGAGTTGTATGAACGCACAGGGGTCTGTGGATACTGCGGTAGATATGCCTGGGCCAGAAGGCAAAGGGGCTCATAGGAATATTGACGGTATGGCCTCTGAGGGGGTTCATACTAATTAATAGTGGGCAATGGCATTCCTGACTTAACAGTTCTAATACATCCCCCCACATACCCATATGTATCTCCATCTGCCTCTCTGCTGGTACTGGTACTTCCTCAGGAAGGATGCATTTGAGTTATTTGCATCACAGAATGCATCCTTACTCTCCTGTCTTTTAAAGGAGGTTATCTCGTCCATGAAAGACTTCATCACTTTGTCCATCTCTTTAGTTTTTGGCTTTTTGCCACGTCACGAGGATCATGATGTTGTTGGCCTGTCATGACTAACCTATAGAGAATAATATGCTGATTGAGAAATGCAATGATGCCTTGGTGTACATCAGGTAAATGTTAGTAATCAATAGTATGCTTACATTTACAGATCTTTGTGAAGAGCTTGGACGTGCACTCCAACGTGCTGTCTCATCCGCATCTACAGACTGGGACTGGTCTTCTCCCTCTTGTTTGGCTTGCTCACCTCGCTGCACTGCCTCTGTCTCATTATTTTCATTGTTCTCCTCACACTCTGAGACGTTTGATGATGTTACTACAATAAAAAGGAGGAACATTTGGACTCAAAACCTTATTATATGGATACCTACTTTTTTCATTTTGTAGATGGAACATCCAAACGTCACTTACGATCTAACGTCCATGACTTTCCTTAAGAAGGACAACATTTTGTTT
>CM056055.1:131432343-131709570 GCA_029574335.1 Rana kukunoris | reverse complement strand
AATTGAATATCGATTAAACCACCCCCCCCCCCCCAATCTACACCCCTATTTTTTTTTTTTCTTTTCCTTTGAATAATTTTTAAAAAGGAAGGGGTTGGGGAAGAGAGGGTTTGTTGATCAGGAATATATAGGTCTTGTCTCTCACGGGATAGGAACACGACTGAGATCTCAACTGTAAATGTTTTTTTTTTGTATTCTAGCTATTTTCTTTTTTCTTATAAATACTGTGCATCTGATCATTGCAATGCCTGTTTGAATTGCTTTATTAGATTGTACCCCTTACAGCTAAACGCTGCACTGTATCTATATTATTTGTATTATCTTTCTCGACGGTCCTACTTTCTGTTGTTATTTACATATAGATTTACCTGGGGTGGGGGGGGGCGCCAGGAATGTAAGTTCTGGCCCCTCCTATAGACTATCCCAATTAGGTCGCGCTCGATACCCGGAATAGTATCCGGAGAGCGTACTAGCTAGTTAGGCTATATTTAGTACACTTAAAGCTACGCTCTTTTGCGTTAGCTTCCCCCTTTTCTTTTTTTTTTTTTTTTTTATCTCACTACCCCATTTATCTTTTTCTTTCTTCACCCACACCTTATTCTTTTGCAGACATGGATTCACTTAATATCTTTTCTTTAAACGTTAAAGGTCTTAACTCACCTGAAAAACGACGAATGTTGCTACATGACATGCGTCGAGCCAAAGCGGACATTGTCTTAGTGCAGGAAACACATTTCAGAGGAGATAATCTTCCACTACTTAAAAACAGGCACTACCCGGAAACTTTCCACTCTAATTACACTGAAACTAAATCCCGAGGAGTGTCTATACTTATCTCTAATAGAGTGCCATGGAAGTTTATAGATTCTCAGATAGATAGTGAAGGACGATTTCTGTTCTTGAAGGGACAGATTGGAGAAGAAACCGTGACCCTCGCGAACCTATACGCACCTAATAATCATCAGGACGTATTTTTGAGGAAACAGATAGGGCGACTTTTACATTTTTATGATGGACACCTTATAGTAGGGGGTGATTTGAATATACCTTTATTGCCGATGGAAGATACCTCCTCAGGAACATCGTCGACACCGCGTGACATGCGTAGACGAATTGGATCGACGTTTCACTCCGCACAGCTGATAGACGTTTGGCGTCTTTTCCACCCGGGTGAGGGGACTATACTTTTTTTTCAAAACCACATCAAACGTACTCACGGATTGATTATTTCTTAGTTCCGCATGGTCAGCTACATGCAGTGGAAGAACCTCGATCGGATTAATTACATGGTCTTACTCTGACCATGCCCCCGATCAGTATACGATATGTTTTATCACGGGCACGTACGAGACAAAAATTGCAGTGGAAACTTAATGAAAGCCTGTTACAAGATGCAGAGGTTTTAGCTGATGTGGTCAGAGAAATTGGGTATTATTTTGACACTAATGCAACACCAGATAGTGACGCAGGGGTAGTGTGGGAGGCCCATAAGGCCGTTATAAAGAGGAGTCCTTATTAAACACGGCGCAAGACTAAAGCATTTGCGGACAGCACAATTGGATATGTTACTTATTAAGTTACATAATTTAGAGACTTCCCATAAAGCAACCCCGACTAGACAACTCGGATCTGAATTGGACATGGTACGTTCACAGATAACCGATATCTTGCAATTTAAAGCTAAGGCAGCAATGCAGGTGTGCCGAAAAAAAGAAAGTGTATGAATCAGGTAATAAATGTGGTAGGCTCCTTGCCCAAACTTTGAGGAAACAGCGAATTGCGTCTTACATACCACATATAGTAAACTCCATAGGTCAAAAAAAATCATTACCTCAACAAATTGTCCAGGAATTCAGAATCTTTTATGGTTCTTTATACAACTTGAGTGTACCTACCCCCGCACATGAGGTTATGGTGTCATATTTGTCCCAATCTGCTATGCCTTTATTGCAGCCTGAAACACGTGAGCTTTTGGAAGACCCTATCACGTTGACCGAACTTCAACAAGCCTTAGATAGTACGAAACCAGGCAAAGCCCCGGGACCAGATGGTCTTTCTATTGCATATTACAAGGCCCTGTTTCCTTTTTTAGGACATCGTTTAGTAGACCTGTTTAATGGCCCGGGTAAAGTCTTCCACAAAACTACATTACAAGCACAGATATCGGTTATTCCGAAGGAAGGCAAAGACCCAAACCAATGCGGGAGCTATCGGCCGATCTCTCTTCTTAATACTGACTTTAAGTTATTTACTAAAATCCTGGCCGTTAGACTCCAACAGCATCTAACGTTTCTCATTCATTTAGATCAGGTAGGTTTTGTCCCGACTAGGGAAGCCAGAGACAATACCACTAAAGTCTTAAACCTGTTACACATTGCAGTAGATAAAAAAACACCATGCTTTTTCCTTGGGATGGACGCCGAAAAGGCGTTCGACCGGGTCAATTGAGCGTTCATGTTTGAGACGCTGCGATATATAGGCCTGGGGAGTAAGATGCTTCGTTGGATAACTGCAGCTTACACTGAACCTACAGCCAGTGTTAGAGCTAATGGGGTTCTCTCAGAGACCTTCACAGTTACCAACGGCACTAGACAGGGCTGTCCCTTATCACCCCTCCTGTTTGCACTCTCTCTGGAACCCTTCTTGTGCCACATCCGACTGAATCCAAATATTACAGGTATAGGAGTGAACGAAAGGCAATATAAAATCTGTGCCTACGCTGATGATCTGATGTTCACCCTTACAAACCCTATGACCTCCCTGCCAAATCTGTTACACGAATTCGAATTATATGGTCAGCTTTCTAATTTTAAGATCAACTATAATAAATCAGAGGCAATGGGCATAGGGATTCCACCTACTCAACTTATTAGACTTAGAGATAGCTTTCACCTGAAATGGACAGATACGGCTTTGTTGTATCTTGGTATTCATATACCTACGTCCTTTTCCCAAGTTTTTAAGTTAAACTTCCCACCTCTTTTGAAGACAATTCAACAGTCGCTGGACCAATGGAGTAGTGGTCTTCACTCCTGGTTGGGCCGCTGTAATATTCTTAAAATGGCAGTGCTCCCTAAACTTCTTTATCATATGCAGGCCCTTCCAATTCATATTCCTAGGAATTTCTTTAAACAAATTCATTTTATTTTTACTCGTTTCCTATGGTCAGGGAAACACCCACGACTGAGTAGGGCGACACTTTCACTACCTAAATCATACGGGGGGTTGGCATTACCAGATATGCGTCTTTATTATCAAGCATGCCACCTTAGTAGACTTCTCGACTGGAATAGGCATAAGGACATCAAACTGTGGACGCAGTTGGAACAAGACCAGAGTGAAATCCCTCTTATCAGAGCTCCCTGGTGTTATACAGCCTTACCACATAAAGTTAAGCAACACCCACTAATAGGTAATACGGTTGGAGAGTGTGCGCACCTGTTATCGGGACCCCCCCTTCTCGACGCGCGAATCTCCAATGAGACCTGTGATAGGTCATCCCCAATTTGGACCAGGCCTACATGATAGGATTTTTCGCAAACTACGGGAAGCAGGAGTTCACCAGGCGTCTCATTTTAGTATTTTGGGTAGATGGAGGACGTATTCTGAGCTGGTGGACCCTAACGGTCAGTTTAAACTAGACTTTATGAGAGCTTTGCAGTTAAGTCATTTTCTTAAGACCATCCCACCCCCCCCTGACGTTTTGCAATACCCACTTACGACTATAGAAGAGCTTTGCTCAAAGACTGGGACGATTGCCCATACATTATCTCTGATGTATGCTGTATTGATAACACCTCAGGGAGACCACCAACCCCCGACTCTATTGAAATGGGAGAGAGACTTAGACCGTCATTTTACCTCGAACGAGAAAGACCGGATAATTCAGTTAACTCATAAGTCTTCCAGGTGCTCTAAGTATCAGGAAACCAACTATAAACTTTTTACACGTTGGTATAGGACCCCTGCCCTTTTACATAAACTATTCCCGACGTCCTCAGATCTTTGTTGGAGGTGCCAGAATAATAGGGGTACTCTTTTACATATATTTTGGTCATGCCCCCGTATTAGGGGGTTCTGGGAGGGGGTTCGTGGAATTGTACAACAATTCACGGATTGTACGATCCCGGAAGACCCGGCCTTTTTTCTTTTACATGTAACTGATATCCCTATGCGAGTTTATGAAAAATCAATTATCCGTCACCTTCTCGACGCAGCCAAACACTGTATTCCACTCAACTGGAAGTCACCGCATCCTCCGTCTATAGCCTCTTGGCTTCGGAGGGTTGACGAAATCGGTCGGTTAGAGGATTTGGTCCTCACTGGACAAAAACGACAAGAGAATTACAAAGATACCTGGCAACCCTGGAATATATTCAGGTACTCAGTAGAGGGCCAACGCCTCAGAGAGTCCGCTACGCCAAACTGATCGTTCCATACATACCATTCGTGGGTTCATATGAATCATATGAACCATGCTCCATAAATGACACCTGGGAAGTGAACCAGGACAATATTGTATTGAAGGACTGATACTTAAACTTCCATGCCTGCAAACCCCTTCCCTTCTTTTTCCCCCTTTTATATTCCTCACTCCCTTTCTTTTTTATTTTTATTTTTATTTATTTTTATTTTATTTTTCTCTTTTTTTTTTTTTATTAGTGTGTGTGTATGTATATGTATGTATATATGTATATATATATATATATATATATATGTGTATGTGTATATGTGTGTATGTGTGTATGTATATGTGTATATATATGTATATGTATATATATATTTTTTTTTCACTTCCCTAAGAAAACGGAAAATAAATACAACTGTTAAGTTTATGTTATCCATGTAGGTGCATGAGCAATATCATTATTATCTATTTAAATTGTTATATTTTCTTTAAAAAAAAAAAGAAAAAAAAATTTTTTTTTATAGAGCTTATGTCCGCAAACTTTTTTCCCCCTGAAGAGGACCCATACCAGCAAAAGGGTCGAAATGCGTTGGAGTCTCTGCGCAAAAGTTAAACTATTAAATTGCTCTATCCATATCTATCTATTGTATTAAAATGTTTGATTCATATTTTTGAGTCCATGTTTTCTATATGTATTAGATGGGTGCTCCCATCCTGTTATTTATTTGTTTTTTTAATAAATTACATTATCTTTCTACACCTTGATTGAATTATCATTAGCTGCAACTCAAAGCCCCTAGGGGTACTCATTCTTTTTTTCAAAAATCTATTCAGGGGTGTGCAGCGACTGTAATCCATGCCATGTATCGCCTTTTCTTTGCTAAAGTGTATAAGTACATATACCTTGCAGCACTGGGATCCCTGTTTTGAATCTTGGACAGGATACTAGCTGCATGAAGACAGGTTCGAATATCAATTAGAAAAAATGTTGATTATTCACAAATGTACTGTATCCAAATTAAATAGTACAGAATTTTATTGAAATTTGTTTAATTTAGTTTTGTATATTAGTTTAACAAATTCCAAATTTTCAGAACGATTCGAATTTGGGTCGGTTGAAAAATGATCGACCAATTTAAATTCTGTGTGGAGTAAAGCTGTTTGTTAAGGAGCAGGCCGGAAAGCTGGCCACCACGTCCTTAACAACCAATGACTCATCAGCTGTCAGCGTGTTTCCCACTGACAGCTGAAATGTAAACAAAAGAATGCTGGCAATGAAAAATTCTGAAGTGTAGGGTCCCCCCCAATAGGGTCCTTTGCTTGGTTTTATCCAGGCTTTAGGGCACTATTTAATCTACTGACACCAACGATAGGGCCCAATTCACATGAGGGAAGCCATTTTCCCTCTAAAGTTGAAAATAAGTTCACTGCCTTTAACCACTTAACGCCTGCCGCATGTATATGTACGTCCACAGAATGGCACGTACAGGCAGATGGACATACTTGTACGTCCCTGCCTTCTAGCGAGTCGGGGGTCCGATTGGGACCCCCTCCGCTACATGCGGCGGTCGGTAAGTGTCTGGGAGTGATCTGGGATGAGGGAGCGGCTGTTTGTTTTTGTCCGCCCCCTCGCGATCGCTCCCAGCCAATCCGCTTCCTCCTCTGCCTGAACTGTAAACATAGGCAAGGGGGAAGTGATGTCACCTCTCCTCCCACCGGTATTTTCGTCCGGCGCAGGAGAGGAGACATCAGAACAGTGAGTTGCACCAAGCACCACACTGACACACTACACATAGGCACACAAATCCCCCCCAGTCACCCCCCGATCACCCCCCCATTCCCCTGTCACAGTGTCACTAATAGCAGTGATCATTTATTTACTGATCACTGCATTTAGTGTCAGTGTGACAGTTAGTGTGACAGGCAGTTAGTGTTAGGCCCCTTTAGGTCCAGGGTAGCCCCCTACTCCCCCAATAAAGGTTTTAACCCCTTGATCACCCCCCTAGTTAACACTTTCACCCCCCTTTTGCCAGCGTCACTAAGCGATCGTTTTTCTGATCGCTGTATTAGTGTCGCTGGTGCTGCTAGGTAGCTAGTTATTTTTTGATGTTCGCCGCCATGTTTTTATAGCGTTAGGTATCCCTTGTAAATCTTCTAATAACGTTTTTAACCCCTGATTGCCCCTAGAGTTAACCCTTTCACCCCCTATTGTCAGCGTCACTAAGCGATCGTTTTTCTGATTGCTGTATTAGTGTCGCTGGTGCCTCTAGGTAGCTAGTTACTGTATTTTCTGAGGTTCGCCTGCTAGGTTTTTATAGCGTTAGGTACCCCCATACATTTTCTAATAAAGGTTTTAACCCCTGATTGCCCCTAGAGTTAACCCTTTCACCCCCTATTGCCAGCGTCACTAAGCGATCATTTTTCTGATCGCTGTATTAGTGTCGCTGGTGCCGCTAGGTAGCTAGTTATTTTTTGAGGTTCGCCCACCAGGTTTTTATAGAGTTAGGTACCCCCATACATTTTTTAAATAAAGTTTTTAACCCCTGATTGCCCCTAGAGTTAACCCTTTCACCCCCTATTGCAAGCGTCACTAAGCAATCGTTTTTCTGTTCGCTGTATTAGTGTCGCTGGTGCCGCTAGGTAGCTAGTTATTTTTTGAGGTTCACCCGCCAGGTTTTTATAGCGTTAGATACCCCCATATGTTTTCTAATAATGGTTTTAACTCCTGATTGCCCCTAGAGTTAACCCTTTCACCCCCTATTGCCAGCGTCACTAAGCGATCATTTTTCTGATCGCTGTATTAGTGTCACTGGTGCCGCTAGGTAGCTAGTTATTTTTTGAGGTTCGCCCGCCAGGTTTTTATAGCGTTAGATACCCCCATAAATTTTCCAATAATGGTTTTAACCCCTGATTGCCCCTAGAGTTAACCCTTTCACCCCCTATTGCCAGCGTCACTAAGCAATCGTTTTTCTGATCGCTGTATTAGTGTTGCTGGTGCCGCTAGGTAGCTAGTTAGTGCCTGTATTGCTTACACCCACGCGCAAAGCATACATATGTGGAATTACACCGCAAAATACATTCTTCTGTTTCTCGTGAGTACGGGGATACCACATGTGTAAGACTTTTTGGAAGCCTAGCCGCGTACGGGACCCCAAAAAACCAATCACCGCCTTCAGGCTTTCTAAGGGTGTAAATTTTTGATTTCACTCCTCACTACCTATCACAGTTTCGAAGGCCATAAAATGCCAAAATAGCACAAAAAACAAAACAAATGACCCCATTTTGGAAAGTAGACACCCCAAGCTATTTGCTGAGAGGCATGTCGAGTCCATGTAATATTTTATATTTTGACAAAAGTTGCGGGAAAATTACAAACTGATTTTTTTGTTGCACAAAAGTGTGAAATCAAAAATGTTCGCCCTTAGAAATGCTGAAGGCGGTGCTTGGTTTTTGGGGCCCCATACGCAGCTAGGCTCCCAAAAAGTCCCAAACATGTGGAATCCCCATACTCAGAAGAAGCAGCAGAATGTATTTTGGGGTGCAATTCCACATATAACCATGGCATGTGTGAGCAATATATCATTTAGTTACAACTTTTTGTAAAAAAAACTTTTTTGTCATTATTCAATCACTTGGGACAAAAAAAAAAAATTCAATAGACTCAACATGCCTCTCAGCAGTTTTGTACTGCCCTGCCATTTTAGCACCTCAAGAAATGAGATAGGCAGTCAAAATCAAAGCTGTGTAAATTCCAGAAAATGTACCCTAGTTTGTAGACGCTATAACTTTTGCGAAAACCAATAAATATACGCTTATTAAGATTTTTTTTATTAAAGACATGTGGCTGAATACATTTTGGCCTAAATGTTTGACTAAAATTTAGTTTATTCAATATTGTTTACGTTTTGTTATGAGAAATGTTTTTTTTGCAAAATTTAGGGTCTTTTTCCGTTTATATCGCAAAAAATTTAAATCGCAGAGGCAATCAAATACCATCAAAAGAAAGCTCTATTTGTGGGAAGAAAAGGACGCAAATTTTGTTTCGGTACAACATTGCATGACTGCGCAATTACCAGTTAAAACAGCACAGTGCCAAATTGAAACACCTTTGGGCATTTAGCAGCATATTGGTTTGGGGCTTAAGTGGTTAAAGAAGAGGTTTTTCTTTTTCACAAGGAGACTGTGTAAGTCTATCTATACCATCTCCTAGGTTATAAATTCCAAAGGTTTAGACACTTAGTAAAATAAACAAGATAGGAAAATGGTAAGAATTGCATATTTTGCATGAACAAAACAAGAGGGCTCATCCCTGCTGTATTATATATTGCAAATAATAATGTTTCTTTCATATATCTTAACAATGTATTAGTTATTCATAAAAAAATATTTAATACATATTGTGAACTTTGGGGGTTCTTTAGCTCCGCGAGACAAGTGCTTAAACCGTGATAGTAAATAAAAGGGTTTTTATTTGTGTTCAAATCAAACAAAACAATGCTTTCTTCAGCGCAAGGAAAATCACCAAAACAAAAGTCCTGCTTTTCTCCAGCATAAATTAAAGAGTTTGGGCCAGATTCAGGTACATCTGCGCATTATTGGACCGGCGTAGCGCACCGCCTTTATGTTAGACTTGCGCAATGTAGCCGCGTAATCACCCTATTCTCGTAGCTTTTGCGCAGAAAATTGCGCATGCGTTACGTTATTTCAGAGGCGTAAGGCGGAGTAATACAAATTGGGAAGGACGTGGGCGTGTTACATTGAAATGAGCCGTGACCCCATGCAAATGAAGGGCCGGCCGGCTCGCGCATGGACTACGCAGACAGCATAAATAGACAGACACAAACGCACTTGCATTGCAAAAGTACATCCCTTTGTCCCTTCCCATTTAACCAAGTGCTTTTGTCCTGTTGTTCGTTGCGTTGTGTTTTGTAGTTGTCAGATTAGTGTTCTGTGTGATCAAGTGTTTGTTAGTAGATCTTTGAAAGTGTTTTTTGATAAGTGTTTGAGTGACTGTTTGTTTGATATATTTCTGTTAGTTTGTTTTCTTGCTTAATTTTTGCTGTTTGTTTTTGTGACTGTTTCTTGCTGAGTGCTAGTGTGATTTTTTGGGTGTTAGTTTTCTCTTTGTGTGTGTTCTTGCTTGATTGGTTGTGCTTGTTTTTGTGACTGATTTTTGTTGACTGGGAGTGAGTTTTTGTATGAGTATGACAGAGAGAAAGCGAAAACTAAATTTTACTTTGGGGGAAAAAAGAATTCTTGCCCGGGCCATTAGCGATTATGGGCGTTTCCTCCACGGCCCGGACAGTGCCAACACCACCCCAGCCAGGAGGAGGGAGATTTTGGACCTCATCACTGAGCAGGTCAATTCAGCGGGGGAGGGGGAGACACGGACCCTCTCTGGGATTGACAAAGAGATTAATGACCTCCGGCGTCTGGTCAAACAGAAGCTGGCCAAAATGCTTGCCCATGCCAGGGGCACAGGAGGGGGCCCACCATGCCGTATTAGGCTGACAGCGGAGGAGCGTGCGGTGGCCCTGACCTTTCATCGGCATGAAGTTGAGGGCCTGCCCGGCTTTGACTCAAGTCCGGAGCCCGTGGTGCCAGGTAAGTTTTTTTTTTAATCTCAGGTGTGTAGCATGTGCGGGGGAGGGGGGGGAAAGGGAATATGTGGCAAGTGTGTGGATCCTCCAACCTGTGAATGTTTTGTATCATCCACAGATGTGCAGGAGGGTGCAGGGCCATCTGGCCTGACCGCACCATCCCCAGGACAGCAGCCTAATGAGGCCCCCCCGACAAGGCCGGAGTCCGCGGAGGAGGTTGAAGAGGAGGAGGTTGAGGAGGAGTTTCATGAGGAGGAGGAGTCCATGTCAGGCACTGGACTTTTGGTTTTTGAGGACTCTTCTCCTCTGCCTGGCAGCAAGCAGCCCTCCCTATGGGGGAGCCCCCCCCCTCCTCCCCCAACATGGCTCCTCTCCCAAGGGCCTCCCCTTCTCCCCGGCCACAAGCATCAGCTGGAGGCAAGAAGTCATCCCAGAAGACCAGGGGGGTGGCCGATCTCCTGCCCGCCACTCTGAGAAGGGACCAGTTCCTCCAGACCCGCCATCTGGGACAGGTCAGCCAGACATTGGTGCGGATGGAGGAGAGCCTGTCCTCCATCAAGGATACGCTAGGGAACCTGGACTCCCACTCCCGGGCTTTCACAACCTGCCTTAACGAGCTGCAGACTACATCAGCAGGCGTTGGGCAGGATGTGAGGGCCCTCACCCAGGCTATCCAGGCCAACACGGCAACACTAGGTGGTGCCCTGGACAGAATAGCCGTGGCCTTGGAGGGCAGGCCGCCAGGTGGGCAGAGATCAGGGGCTGCTCCCCCTTCCCCGGTTTTCCCCCTCCCCCATGAGTCTCCCCTGAGGAGCCGGGGCCGTGGCCGGGGGCGCCCCAGGCGTGGCTCACATCAAGGGCACTAATTTTTTTTCCCCCTTTTATTTTGCTGGAAATGTTTTGATTTTGCTGGTCATTTTTTTTTGGGGGGTTGTGAATGCTGTTTGAATGTGGGGGTGACATTCCTGCCGGAAAAGGGGTGTCACCCTCAATTTTGGTGGAGAAGGGTTCCCCAGGACCAGGGAGAAGTGATCCCCAGGTCCGTGTGAATGGTGTATGAATGTTCAGTGACATAATTGGAGCCTTGGCGTGGCGTTGCTGCTCACAAGTCCTGCATGGTGGACTGGTGCCACTCAAATTTGATGAGGATGTGGGGTGTGTGTGCTAGGGACCACAGTGGTGTGCATGCATGCATTCTCATTGTGCCATGATTAATGTGTGTGTTTAACGTGCAAAGATGCCCAATGTGAGCTGTCTCCTGGCTGCTCTTCCCTCAGAAGACGGGGTAACCTCGGTTAGGGGGGATTGTCTGGTTCAGGGGTCAGGTCATCACGTAGGTCAATCTGCAGGCCCTTTCTCACTGCGAAGTTGTGCAGCATGCAACATGCACCGATGATATGGCACACGAAGTTTGGGGAATACAAGAGGGTACCCCCAGACTTATCCAGGCATCGGAAACGTGACTTCAGGAGGCCAAAGGTGCGCTCCACCACTGCTCGTGTTTGGGCATGTGCTTGATTGTATCTTTCCTCTCCTGGGGTTTGGGGGTTCCGGATAGGAGTCATGAGATGGGGTCTCAGTGGATATGCAGAGTCACCTGTAAGGGAAAAGACAGGAGGATGTTAGTCATGCATGTGCCCCTTGTGATGTGTGCATCATGGGGGGGTACAGTCATGCCTGCCACCCATGTCACTCACCAACCAGCCAGGTGGCCCCATACACGGTGTGATTGAATTCCATTCAGATGTGGCTTTGATTGTAGATGTAGCTGTCATGGCTGGACCCTGGGTGTTTGGCACGGACGTGCCATATGAGGCCTTGGGCATCGACTATCACCTGTACGTTGATGGAATGCCAATGCTTCCAATTGCGGTACATGTGCTCTGTCTCATGGGGGGGCTGGAGTGCCACATGTGTGCAATCAATGGCCCCGATGGTGCGTGGGAATCTGGCAATTCTGTAGAAATCTGTCATTGCCTTCAGCCGCAGGTCCTCAGTGGTGGGTTTGATGATTTGATTGGCCATGCATCTGAGGATTGCTGGGACAACCTGGTGCACACATCTGCTCATGGAGGATTGTGACATCCCAGCCACCACTCCACTTGTACGCTGAAAAGAGCCACTGGCAAGGACATGGAGTGTTGCCATGACCTTGACCAGTGGCTGCACTGCATGTGAGCGTTGTGTTGGGCTGGTGATGTCCTCCTGCAGGGTTGTGGTTAATTCCAGGATGGCATGAGGGGTGAATCTGAAGATGCGATACACCTCAGAATCACTCATGCCAAAGAGGTCTATGCGTGTGGCGGCATATCCTCTCCCGTGCCATCCTCCGTGCCCTCCCCCTTCTTTGCTCATCTAAAGTCAGTAGTATAGCTATGCGCGACGATGCCCCTGGCATGTTGGCATACAGATTGTTGTGCAACACGTGTGACTGCTGAGCTCCTCACTAACAGTGTTGCTTTATCTAACATGTAGACTTTTTTTCTCTTTTTAGACCAGCTTTTATATGGTCTAATTTTAGACAGGACATTTTGCTGTTGCGCACAGCGCGTAGCCTGCGCTGCCCCAACGTTCTTTTGTGGATCCCCGTAAGTCCCTCATTAGCATATTTGACTAGCAAATCAATGGTCTGTCTAGCGCAGTTTTGCGCGGACGGATGCGCCTGTCTAACGAAATTACGCTGGACAAAAAAAAAGTAGATTTTTTGCGTATCTCGTTTCGGGGATGCCGTGCATCGAAACGCACGCGCACATTTAGACTTACGCACGCGCATCTCCTGTTGCGCAGGCGTAATCGCTCTGTGAATCTGGCCCTTTTCTTCAGCACAGCAAACAAAGAAAAACAAAGTCACATACGGTTTGGTAAGCAGTCTTCCAGTCCTTCCCAGCAGAGCACAGCCTTTGCAGACACACCTTCACTTCCACACTACTCCACCCTCTGTCAGTACTTCCTCTCTTTTTATCTCACATCCTGGAAGTGGTTAACCCCTTGTGTGCCTGAAGCCAGGGGTCAGAAGGGGAGGCTCTCTTCCCTCCCAATTGTCGCTTCAGAGCCTCCGAAATCCTGGACCCCCAAATAACATTAAGAGAAGACAGAGAGGACTGTAAGCCCGTCCTCTCTGGATCCATTTTAACGATCCAGAATCTCTCACCCCTGTTGCCATATGGTTTTTGGTAATCTAAATTAGATAGATATGGGTGTATATATATATGTGTATATATATATATATATATATATATATATATATATATATATATATATGTATATATATGTATATATATATATATGTGTAGGTATGGCTATGTCTGTGTCTATGTGTATATATATATAAGAATATATATGTGTTGTGATTATGAATATATTTCTCTTAGTAGTGGCATTCAGAGTACAGAGTATATTGTTAATTGAGCTTGCTAATTCATGGCATTTAGCACATAGCAAAGCCTTTTGATCGCCACCAGACATTTCGGAGTCAGGGAAATAAAACACCTTATGTGATGAACCCCCGGCTGGGAGATCTCCACCCTTTTTAACCCTGGGAATGTCTATGTAATGGCTTGCCCTGAGATAGCCAGCAGGATTTGCATGAAAGGGGGGCGGACTAATGTAGTCAGGCCTCCAATCCTGATTCTAGCTAGGCCAACCAATGGGATGTCAGCATAGAGAGATATACTCCACAGCAAAAGGGGAAGAGAGTCACTTTTATGGAGTCATGACCTTAAGGATAGGTCTAAAAAGGGTAAATATGATGTAGGTATTTTCTACTTGCATATAGCAACTGCACTCTCTTGTACTATATCTTTTTATGTTTGTACTCTGTTTTAGAGGAATATGCTGTATCTTCCTCCATGTAAATGTTGGTGTTTTAGGCCTACGGTTCCCTGCTTGTTTGGGACTATAGGTTCTGTGTGATAGATTGGGCTTTGTATAAGCTCTAATAAATGTTTATTATATTGAAGCTTTCAATTCTGGTGAAAGAACTCTCTTATTCAACTCATATCATATCTTGATGATATTAAATCTTAAAATACAGATTTTATAGGTAACAAGTGGCGACCACAGAAGTTATGACCAAGACTGAAAGTATTTAATATAATAACAAAATATTTGTGTATTAAAAGTTAAGGTTAGTAGGAGGAATTCAAGCTGAGTCAGCTATTCCGACCTAGCTATGGAAAATATAGGTAAATATTTTTCCTTTTATTAGTGGGTATAACCTCTAAAGTTATTTTTATGGTTAGTAGGAGTTCAAACTGAGTCAGTTTATCCTATCTAGCTAGGGAAAATATAGGTAAATATTTTTCCTTTTTGATTTGATTTTTTTTTTTTTTCATTAATATCCCAAAATCATAATGATACAAGTACTTTAGATGAACTATTATAACCGGTCACTGTAATAGGGAGGACGTACGGGATTAATTTTGTTTTAATTATGGCTTTTGTGCCCCACTAAGCTATCTCTAACTAGTGTTTGAGTTTGCTGGATGGTGGATACAGTTGTATTCAAAAGACACTGAAATAGTGGTCTTGGTGGTATGTTGAAAAGGTTCAACAAGTTTTGTTTTATTTACATTTTATGTCCACTAACGTTGAAATTTTTAGGACATTGAAAATCTACAAAAGATTGTTTTTTTTTTACTTATATCTTTTTCAACTGTGAAAGTTACAATCAGTAATATTCTCATTGTTGTTAGTTTTAGTACAAGACTGTGGAAGGCTTGCTACTGAAACTAATAGCTGAAAAGGTTATACGTGTAAAATAAGGTGCATTTAGCATACTGTATTTTATACCTTGATTTTTTTTTTTAAGGATAAACTCTACCCACTACCAATAATTGGATAAACTAAGTTGGTGGGAGATTTGTTTTTTTTAAATCTGAATTTGGTGTAGCAGATATGGGTGTACACAGGGCTGTGTTTACACTTCCATTGTGTACCTAAAGGAAATCTATTGTTCCTTGGGTGTGGATCTCAGCACTTTTGTTTTTGGTTTAGACTTCATTCTGTGAAGATTGTAGTGTTAGTAAGGCTTGTATCTGCAAATTTTAAGTGCAAGACTTTGATAAGTCTAATCTGTGGATAGTATTGTATCACCATTGAACTTTTAAATCATGGAAAAATTGATGGCCAGGATGGCTAAAGTTAAAAATAGCACAGAGATAATAAGGGCTATGGAGGAATCCAAAAGCCCATGGCACAATGCACAGGAGTATGTAAATATAAAACTTGCAGAGAAGAAATACAGCAAACGTGAGGGTAAGACCGCTCTAATTTTTGCTGCCTTTTGGCTAGCTAACAATTATAGGGCGTTATTACTGCAGACCATTTCTCTCAAGGAAGATCTCAAAATAGCCAAAGATAATATCAGTACTCTAAGTACTCTAACAGTTTCTATGACAAATCCGAATGCTAGCCACCAGCCTCCAACAATACAGGGGCTGGGGGCTGCAGACAGTAAATGTGAAAAATTATTGGCATCTTCCAGCACAGTGCAGAGGGTACAATCTACACATACCATAGATTGTAATGCAACCAGTTTAAGTATTTCTAGTTGCAACAGGAAATCACCTCTGTCTGGAGTAGGTGATAGGGCCAACAGTTCATGTAAAGGTGGGAGCTCTTTTGAAAGGGCCTCCATTTCACATACAGCAAAAGGTGTTAATCAGGTTGTAGCCATTGAATGTTCTCAGCCTAAAACCATACCAGTTGTTAAGAGATGCTTTAATACTTTACAGAAGATAAAATGCTTCACGTGTGGTTTATTAGGCCACATTTCCCAGTTTTGTTTATCTTCTGGTGAAAAGATATTAAAGCCAAAGCAGTATACAACAAAGAGGCGTGAGGTTGAAGTGTACTCACCTCGCTGGGGTGATAAACCTAAGAAATATGAAAATATAAATTCATATATCCCTTCCTCAACTATTAAGGCCGAAAATGAGGCTTTACAGTATGAGATTAGGCAAATGAAACAGGAACGGGATGAGTTTGTGAAAGAATTCCAATCCTTTAAAAGAAAAGTTATTGACTTAAATTTGAAAAATGACGGGAGGAAATTTGTCCATCAGGAACCAAACCTGTACACTAAAATTGGGGATGAAATGCAAGATAGAAGGGTTGTTTTAAAGGTCTAGGGCATTTAGTTTCACTAGATCAAAGTTTGCCAATGTACATGTAAAAGTGTTGTATTGTTTCCTTTAAATAAGTTAAAGAAAAATTGGGATAAAGTAATGTCTGTTTTGCTGCAAGTTTTTTTTTTCAGGGTTAATCCTGAGAGTACAAATCACAGAAAGCTGTACATATGCGTAAATACGCGCCTAACAAAGGTCAAGTATAGGCTTTTGTTTTTCTCTTATTCAGTCCCTTTGTATTCTCCCAAGGGACAGAAATGCCTAGTAATTCATTTGCAAATTACCAAAGCTAGGGGTTTTAAACTAACCAAAGTTGTATGTGTGGGTCATGGAATGAATGGGTATGAAAGGTCTAGGGGTAAACCAGTTTGTTTTTGTTTTATGATCACACTAATGCGCATACTATGTACGATTTGTTATGTGATAATTTCTTCTCCTCTCTCTCCCCCAATCTCTCGTTTGTAATGAGCTCAATACTGGTACCAGTTTAAAATTTATACCTTTTTTTTTATAGTTAAAATGTATTCGCGAATAAGAAAAAAATCTGTGCACAGATACAAGATTAGTTGATTTTGTTTTTGTTTTTCTCTCTTTTTCCTGGGGTATGAGTGAAGTGTCATTCACTCAGACACTTGGAAACTACATAAAACATTATGCTGCAACTTGTGGCATATTATGGATTCAGGAGGTCCTATGTTTCTCTGGTTTTCTCCTGGCAAATAAACGCATGTGCTGGTATTATGTGCAAATGTTTATGTCAACATAGGGTCTTCTTAGACTGTAAGTACTTACCAATCCAACCACGTTTTTCCTATGATTTTCGTTTGTCAAAATACAGATATGGGAAGGAGTCGGGACATGGGTCATTGTACTTACTGTGGATGGACTCATTACCTCCTCTGGCAGTTTGTGCCAAGCATATACTACCAGTTAGCCCATTAAACCTCTCAGAAGAGGTACAGTGTGATGTTATTAATGGTTTGGACTTTTGTATTTTAGGAAGAAATACACACATGGACAGATGATCGGACCAAGACTGGTCAAATTACTGTAAAAATACAGAGGACCTTAAAACTTTTTTTTGTTTTAAGGAAAATCCTTGAATGGAATTAATCAAAGCCAGGCCTAACTAAATTCTAAAATGTTATTAATTTTTTTTTTTTGTGGTCTGTTTCATTAAACATGATCAGGTCTCTCTCTCTCTGATACCACTTCCTGTGGCCTGTTGGACTTGCAAATTGATTTTCACTGAGAATCAATTAATATGGTAATCACTACAGAGAGGACATTGCCTTCTGTACAAAAAGCAATGCAATTTTTTTTTTTTTTTTTTTTTTTTGTATTTTTGTTTAACAAAATACAGATTGAATGCTCTTTAAAAATGCAAAGGTTGGGGCAGCATTGAATCTGAATTTTTATTTTTTTTATTTTTTTTGTGTACACTTTTTTAGGTGTACTTTTGGGGGTACTTTTCTTCTTCTCTCTTTTGTCTTCGAAGGAAAACTATTTTTCTTTATTTCCTATATCACCTTTTTTTTTTTTTTTGGTCATTCTTGAGGTCGCTATGGGGAAATAAAAAAAAAAAAAAAGAGAGGGGAGTAGGGGTAACATTATATGGAGAACATTTAGAACAGTTAAAACAAATAATGTTGATATAGAATATTAAAGCTTCCCTATATCATGTGGGAGATCGGACAAGGTTCCAACTGTTTTTTTTTTTCTTCTCTTTTGACACTGGATAAATGTTTTATATAAATGTGTGACATTGTAGCTATTACCAACTATGAAAATAGTAACAGTAACACCTGAGGTTTAGCAACAGTCATGTGACTAGGGTCCTTGTATAAGTCACATAGTGTCCTCTCTACAGTTCTAATATTGGGCAGTCATCATAGGTGGTCATGGGTAATTTTTTTTTTGTTGTTGTTGGTCAGTTTTCTTTTTGTGCCATAACTAAGTTCAAAAAGCAATGCTTAAAAATCATATAGATATACTGGGACTGGTGAGACTCATAGTGATTGGCAAAGAACAGAATATAGTACAATTGTACTTAAGAAGTAATTTAGTCTAATCATTCCTGAAGCCACAAGTAACTGGTGACATCACACTTATCCGCATTCTGAAAGCATGTTATTTTGTCGGCATAGATGACACTGCCTAAATCTGCACGGAGACCTCTTAAAGTGACAACCTCTTTCCTAGCCTGCTAAAGGCCGGACTCCTAACAGCAGCTACACACGGTAGCCAAGGACAGAGCTATATGCACAAAAGTTGGGCACCAGCCCAGGCTTCAACCCATCAGGGTTGGTATAACTGAACACAGCGTCAGTAAAAGTTTTGGGGTGAGTTGCGAGGACAACAAGATCCCCCGGGAAACTTGAAGGGTCACACACACACAGGGGCATTCAGCAGAAGGCTGGGCAGAGTTACTTGCAGGCATATGACAATGGAGGAAGAAAGATGGGTGATGGCAATCAGACTACCTGGCTGAGGGGGGCGCACTCATTTAAATTGTTACACATGTCAATGGTAAAGGGCCTCATATTAGGTCACAGTATATCTATAACAATTTTAATCAAAGGTCCTTAATATTTAGAATGACAAGATAAGCATTCTTTGAAGGCATATGTCGTAAAAGTACTCGTGTTTTTCCTTCTCTAACTTTGCCCACACTAATAAAGTGCAAGCACAGAAAGCCAGGAAAGGTGGTCCAAAGACCATTACTGTATGATGCATCCAATTGGAATCACCATGGAAGGCTGTCCCAGAAGCAAGAGAAACAGGACCTGATTGACATTATGGACTTTCGCATTATTATTATCGGACGGTTGAGAACAAGGATCCTCCAGTTTTTCCCCCTTCGTTTTTTTTGTATGTTCGGTATCTTATGATTTTATTATGGACTTATTATATCCAGAACAAGTGATGACTACCAATACTGGGATCCAGACATATGAACTGTAGAGGCGGAAAGTTTAAGAGTTTGGTTTCTTCTCAAAGAGTTATACCATTTCAGAGAGACGGAAAGCCAAAAGTTTCAAATGAAAGATTACATATAAAACCATTATTGTAGGTGTGGCCAAGTCTCATATTCTCAACTGGCCACAAGGGGCCATCTGTTGCCATATGGTTTTTGGTAATCTAAATTAGATAGATATGGGTGTATATATATATGTGTATATATATATATATATATATATATATATATATATGTATATATATATATATGTGTAGGTATGGCTATGTCTGTGTCTATGTGTATATATATATAAGAATATATATGTGTTGTGATTATGAATATATTTCTCTTAGTAGTGGCATTCAGAGTACAGAGTATATTGTTAATTGAGCTTGCTAATTCATGGCATTTAGCACATAGCAAAGCCTTTTGATCGCCACCAGACATTTCGGAGTCAGGGAAATAAAACACCTTATGTGATGAACCCCCGGCTGGGAGATCTCCACCCTTTTTAACCCTGGGAATGTCTATGTAATGGCTTGCCCTGAGATAGCCAGCAGGATTTGCATGAAAGGGGGGCGGACTAATGTAGTCAGGCCTCCAATCCTGATTCTAGCTAGGCCAACCAATGGGATGTCAGCATAGAGAGATATACTCCACAGCAAAAGGGGAAGAGAGTCACTTTTATGGAGTCATGACCTTAAGGATAGGTCTAAAAAGGGTAAATATAATGTAGGTATTTTCTACTTGCATATAGCAACTGCACTCTCTTGTACTATATCTTTTTATGTTTGTACTCTGTTTTAGAGGAATATGCTGTATCTTCCTCCATGTAAATGTTGGTGTTTTAGGCCTACGGTTCCCTGCTTGTTTGGGACTATAGGTTCTGTGTGATAGATTGGGCTTTGTATAAGCTCTAATAAATGTTTATTATATTGAAGCTTTCAATTCTGGTGAAAGAACTCTCTTATTCAACTCATATCATATCTTGATGATATTAAATCTTAAAATACAGATTTTATAGGTAACACCCCTTTGGGTGACCTCCTGAACCAGTGTTTCAAATGGCCCAAACCTCAACAATTTTCGCTATGTAGCGTCCATCCAGGACCCAACCCTGGCGTCCTGTACAATATATATTAACATAGGGGTTACAAATGTGAGATCCCATGAAAAGTTTGAAAGTATTAGAAGCTGTGTCTGTGAAATAAAACAATGATTTAAGTTTCAAGGAATTTAACAACCAGAAACTAATTGTGTGGGGGCAGATTTTCCCAACCCATATATTTACAGGGGATGCCAGAATGCCTGGAGGAAACTGACACATGATTGTAAACCCTCACACAATTAATGGCAGAAGGTCATGAGAATAACATTAGAAGTCATTTTTTATGCCACTAAAGATGGCCACAGACTTGGATGTCATGGTAACATATAAAGCACACACACCCACTTTTTGGAGGGAGATAAAAGTAGGTACAGAGGACAGAGGGGGATCTCTCGATGGCTCTATCTCTCTGGAGGCTGAAGGAAGAAGATCTGTCTCTCTCGGGCTGAAGGAGGAGATCTTGAAAGGCAGAAAGACGTAAGAAGGTAGAAAGGAGTCCTGTGGGACTCATACAGTAACTGATGCTTCTCAAAATGACAGAATTCCTAGGCCGCGTACATACGGGGAGACATGTCCACTCAATCATGTCCGACGGACCGTTTCCAGCGGACATGTCTCCTTGGATTTTGGTCCGATGGCGTGTACATACCATCGGACGAAAATCTCCTCGGACTGAGGACGCGGCGGTGACGTTGACGCCACCACGTCACCACTCCAGGAAGTAAAATACTTCCACGCATGCGTCGAATCCATTCGGCGCATGCGGGGGATTTCTGTCCGCTGGTTTGGCGTACTAACCAGCGGACATGTCCGACGGACAGGTTTGCAGCGGACAAAAAACCTGTCCGCTAGGTCGTACACACGATCGGATATGTCCGCTGAAACTGGTCGGCGGACCAGTTTCAGCAGATAAATTTGATCGTGTGTACGTGGCCTTAAAGTCCTGGTAAAGTATTATTCTGTTTATTTTGCCTTTTTATGCAATTGAAGTTTGGTTGAGCATATGCTTGACTAATCCAATCCTGTGTTCAGTTTTGGAGTGAAGTGAATTCTAACTGCTGTATGTATTTGTTTTGCTTCTAAAACACAGGAGATACATATATTGTTATATCTCACAAAACTGACTGTAACATTTTAGAATTGGATTGGTTATAGTATGTGTTAAACCATTGATTCATTCTAAATTTAAGAAAATAAGCCTTGATTGAATTATCAAGCTGTGCACAATATAACACTTTGTTTATGCATTTTAGAGTATAGGCCTCATTCACACAGGCATTATAATTTTTGCTACGTTAAAAACGTATCAGTTCTTATACGTTTTTTCATCCGTTCTGTTAATCTTCATCCATCTTCCGTTCCGTTTACATCCATTAATGTACCCATTTACATCAGTTTTTGCATCCGTTTTCATCCATTTACAGCAATTTCTGTGGCTTTGATGCCATATAAAAATAACTTGTTTTATGTTTGCTATATTTGGTAATTTCTTTGTGTTTTGATAGCATAAAAAGACAAAAAAAAAAAATCACATGATATGTTCAAAACATTTTTTATTATTCTGCATAACCCATTTGAAATAAAGATTTTTTTACTTAACTTTTTTTTTTATTTGTCAAAACTTTGTCAAAGTTTGAACAAAGCATAACATATGCAAAAAAAAAGCATAACATATGCAAACTTTCCCAAAATTTGTTTAACATAAAAAACGGGGATGGGAAAAATGAAGTAGAAGTTTGTGAAGAAGAACCAGAACTGGTTTGGCTATTAGATGATGAGAAACATTGGCAGAATTTAAGCTAGTGTTTGCACTCGGAGGATATGTTCCCTGTGAGGAATGAGCAGGAGAAGAAGCATAAGAAGGCCTCTGGATATTGTGCACTGAGTTGTATGAACGCACAGGGGTCTGTGGATACTGCGGTAGATATGCCTGGGCCAGAAGGCAAAGGGGCTCATAGGAATATTGACGGTATGGCCTCTGAGGGGGTTCATACTAATTAATAGTGGGCAATGGCATTCCTGACTTAACAGTTCTAATACATCCCCCCACATACCCATATGTATCTCCATCTGCCTCTCTGCTGGTACTGGTACTTCCTCAGGAAGGATGCATTTGAGTTATTTGCATCACAGAATGCATCCTTACTCTCCTGTCTTTTAAAGGAGGTTATCTCGTCCATGAAAGACTTCATCACTTTGTCCATCTCTTTAGTTTTTGGCTTTTTGCCACGTCACGAGGATCATGATGTTGTTGGCCTGTCATGACTAACCTATAGAGAATAATATGCTGATTGAGAAATGCAATGATGCCTTGGTGTACATCAGGTAAATGTTAGTAATCAATAGTATGCTTACATTTACAGATCTTTGTGAAGAGCTTGGACGTGCACTCCAACGTGCTGTCTCATCCGCATCTACAGACTGGGACTGGTCTTCTCCCTCTTGTTTGGCTTGCTCACCTCGCTGCACTGCCTCTGTCTCATTATTTTCATTGTTCTCCTCACACTCTGAGACGTTTGATGATGTACTACAATAAAAAGGAGGAACATTTGGACTCAAAACCTTATTATATGGATACCTACTTTTTTCATTTTGTAGATGGAACATCCAAACGTCACTTACGATCTAACGTCCATGACTTTCCTTAAGAAGGACAACATTTTGTTATATTATTTTATTTTCAAAAAAAGATAGGCAGATAAATGTTAAAGGCAGTCACAATAATCATTCCTTGTTACACCATTAGCACGTACATCAGCCCTTAAATTAACAAGAAGAAAAAAAGAAAAGTAATAAATCAGGAAAACCCCTCAATATAGATCCCCAGTCTGGGCTTACCCCCTCTCGGTTATTCTACCCTTCTAATTGTCTTCCGGGTTTAACTTGCATTGATTACCCCTCAACAAGCATCACCTACCAATTATATTGTCCCCCTTAATCGCCTCTACTCAAAAAAAATAAAATAAAAAAAACCCTTCCTCTCCCCCCCAAAACGCCTCCTTCCCCTCCCTTTCCTTCGAACCCGTCCATCGGAGTGTCGACCCCATTTACATTCCATGCCCTTGCCCTACTCATATCTCCTGTACATTGATTTCCTCTTCAAGGAGATCTTGAAAGGCGGAAAGACGTAAGAAGGTAGAAAGGAGTCCTGTGGGACTCATACAGTAACTGATGCTTCTCAAAATGACAGAAAAAAAAGTTAAGTAAAAAAATCTTTATTTCAAATGGGTTATGCAGAATAATAAAAAATGTTTTGAACATATCATGTGATTTTTTTTTTTTGTCTTTTTATGCTATCAAAACACAAAGAAATTACCAAATATAGCAAACATAAAACAAGTTATTTTTATATGGCATCAAAGCCACAGAAATTGCTGTAAATGGATGAAAACGGATGCAAAAACGCTGGGGCCCCCCTCCTCAGAAGACAATAAGAAGTTCCATGGTGCCCAAATCTCTAAGTACTTCTCTTGTTGTTGACATGATGAGAGAACCAGGTCTTCCAACCTGCTTATCTCCTTCACTTTACGGGCCCACATTTGTATTGTTTAGGTCTGGTACTGCTAAACCTCCTTGTGCCTTAGTATAAGTCAGTTGTTTACGCTGTATCCTAGGATATTTATGTGCCCATATAAATTCATATATAATCTTCTGACACTATTTAAAGAAAATTAGAGGAATGTGTATTGGCAGTGCTTTAAATAAATATAAGAATTTAGGAAGAATTCTAATTTTTATAATGTTACAGCGTCCTAGCCATGTGTGGTATCCGGGTTCCATTTGTCTAACAACAATTTACCCTTCTGTAATAGGGGTGGGAAATGTAACTCAAAAATCTTTGCTACTTTCGTTGGGATAAATGTGCCCAAGTATGCTAATGTACTATCTGTCCATTTAAATTAACCGGCATTGCCTCAGACTTGTTAAAATGAATACGTAAATTTGAAATCTCGCCATATCTATCAAATTCTCCCATCAGTTTTGGTAATGTGGACACTGGATTACTGAATGTAAATAACATGTCCTCTGCATATGCAGAAATTTTACACTCCATGTTTTTTATTTGTATTCCTTCTATGTCTTGGTTCAGGCGAACCGTACATAGAAAGGTTCCAGCAACAGGGCAAAAAGTAGTGGGGACAGGGGGCATCCCTGTCTTGTCCCATTTGAGATATCAAAGGCTTCTGAGAGTATTTAATTGACCCCTACTCGGGCCGATGGATGTGAATAGATAGCCGATATCCATTGTAGTGGTTTATTCCCAAAACCTATATAATGCAGTACCGCTTGTATGTATTCCCAATTTACCCTGTCAAAGGCCTTTTCAGCATCCGTGTTCAAAAATACAGATTGGATCTTAGCAGTATTCACTATCTGAAGTAGGTTAATAGCTTTTGTGGTATTGTCTCGGGCCTCTCCTTCAGGGATAAATCCTACCTGGTCTAGGTGTATAAGATTTGGTAAATATACTTGGATCCTATTCGCCAGGATCTTTGCGAATATTTTAAGGTCCTGGTTTAAAAGGGATATTGGACGATAGCTTCCACATAAAGCCGGGTCTTTTCCTTCTTTCGGAATCAATGCAATGTATGCTAACAGAGTTTCTTTTGTTAGCGATGCTGTAGACCCCAGTGCATTAAATAATTTTGTCATGTGCTCCACTAATGAGGGGAGGAATGTTATATAGTATTGAAGTGTAAGGCCGTCTGGCCCTGGAGCTTTCCCTAGATTCATCGCTCCCACCGCTTCCTCTACTTCTTTTTTAGTGATGGGTTCCTCTAGTTTCTCCTTGGCCCCCTCAGGCAGTCTGGGCATTTTTGACTCTAGAAGGTATTGTTCTATCTGATCTATTCTTAGTGGGTTTTTCTGTAAGTTATATAGGGAATGGTAATATGTCTGGAATTCTTTAGCTATGTCTTGTGGTTTCGTAACCTTGGAATTTTTGGATGTACTGATCTGGGGGATATAATTATTTAGCTTCTGGTCTCGCAGGGTCCTGGCAAGTAATTTCCCACATTTGTCCCCAGACTCATATGAGATTTTCCTGCATCGCTGTATGTCCACTTTTGCTTTAGAAAAGAGGATGTCTGTAATTTCTATTCTTTTCCTAATGAGTTCTTTCTCTATTGCTATCGATCCTGTCTGTTTATGTTTCCCCTCCAGTTAGGTTAATTCTTCCAGAAGACCTTTAAGACGTTTTGATCTTTCTCTCTTATTCCTGAACCCATGTTTTATTAATACTCCCCTGATTACTGCCTTGTGTGCTTCCCAGATTATTCCTGGGTCGCAGTCATGGGTATCATTGATCTTAAAATACCAATTTATCTCCTTGGTCATGTCCTCCAGCACTTCTTTCTCTCGTAATAAGCTCTCGTTTAATCTCCAGTTATTAGATCTAGTTTTGGAAAAATCTTGTAAATCATATGACAAAAAAATAGGTGCATGGTCTGACCATGTGATAGACCCGATTTTAGAGTCCTTCACTGCGTGTAATTGAGCATGTGGGATCAAGAATAAATCTATCCGGGAATATGATTTATGGGGGGGGGGGACGTATAATCCTTTTCTTTTGGATGACGCAATCACCATATGTCAATTAGTTGATTTTTTGTGTAGGAATTGCGCGATACGTTTTCGAGCACTATAAGTAATAGCTGACAATCCTGAGGATGTATCTGCTTTTGTATCTAGAGGGATATTCAAATCCCCTCCTAAAATCAAACTCCCTTCCGTAAATTCCATAAGGGTCTCCAGTGTCTTATTAAAAAAAAATTGCTTGATTCTCGTTAGGGGCATATACAGTAGCTAATGTGATCCTTATGTTACCAATTTCCCCTTTCACAAATATAAAACGTCCTTCACTGTCTTCTCTGGAGTCTATATATTTTCATGGTATTCTCTCTGCCAACATAATAGATACACCTCTCGATTTTACTAATTGGTTTGTGGAATGGTAAACTGTTGGGAACCATGTACTTTTTAAATTTGGGACTCTATCATCTCTAAAATGTGTCTCTTGGATGAATGCTATATCTATTCCCAATCGCCGTCGATCCTGGAGAAGGATCTTCCTTTTTTCTGGCATATTTAAACCCATAGCGTTTAAAGATAGTATGTCTAAGGTCTCCATCTCGTCTCTCGGGTCTTCAAAAAAGAGTAAAGGAGAAAGAAGGGGAAAAAAGGGGAAAAAAGGGGAAAAAAGGGGGAAAAAGGGGGAAAAGGTGGCCTCTACCCTCCCTTCCCCCTCTAACCTTTCTTCCTACTATTCTCCTTTCCCTCCCTCCACCCTACCCATTCGGAGGAGAACCTTCTCCTCTCTATCTATATGTTAGCTCTAGCTAAAATAAAAACGCTCAGGGTTGAAATGGTCAGAGGGTTCGGTTCCTGTTTCCTCCGTGTCTGCTATACTGTCATAACTTTATAATATTGGTGGTGCGGGTTACTCAGGCCTTCGAAAATGCCCGCAGCAGAGAAAAAACAAAAAGAAAAAAAAAAAAAGGATTAAGAGCAAACAAAGAAAAAATGAGGGAATGTCTATGGTGCCCCTAGGGCTCCTCCCCGTTTAGGGCAATTTTTAAACTTTTCATTACCCACTGGCAGCAGATAAAATGTACATGTACGGGGATACAAGGAGGAAGGGGAGAGAGGCACTCGTTATCTCTCAATATGCCCCTATCTAAATTATTAGCTAATAAGTGTTTATGTCTTTACTGTTTCTAAGTACTACCCATCGTGTGTGTTTGTTGTGTCTGTATGTGTCTATATGTGTCTATACGTGTGTATGTGTCTTGAGTATCTACCCCCCCCTTATCCAGTCTGTATCTATACCTTCTAATGTGCCCCCTTCTTACAAAAAAAATCCCCATAATGGCACAATTTCACCACACAAAAAAAAAAGAAAAAAAAAAAAAGAATATATGTGTGTACATCCCCCCTCCCACCCCCAAAGCCCCACAATAACCCCACAATAACCGACATGTGCATTTATCTATACATACAATTGTTCGCTTAAACAACATTTGTCTATTCTGAAAGAAAGAATAAATAAATAAATAAATAAATAGCATTAGGCTGACATCTCCAACCTCTAATAGACCTGTCAGTCTCAAAAAGAAAAAGAGGAGGGACATCAATACGAATGTTCTTCCTGTCCCTGAAAAAAAAAAGGAAGAAAGTCCTTGCTAAGAGAGTCTCCTTGCTTGTTTCCCATCCTCCCAGTCCTACCCCGGACCTCCCCCTGTCTTACTCCCCCCCCCCCCCCCCCAGTTCACGGAGCCAAAACAGAAAAAAAAAAGGGGACCAAAAAAAAGGATTTTTAATAAACAGCTTGCCTGTAAAATCCTTTTCTTGAAGTACATCACGGGACACAGAGCGCATAGCCATTACACTTGGGTTATATGGGTACCTTCAGGTGTGGACACTGGTGTAATCAATTTCACAGGAAGTTTCCTCCCTATATAACCCCCTCCCACTGGGAGTGCTTCAGTTTTGTAGCAAGCAATTCCTCCGAGGTTACACAATGTTCCCCAAAAGAGGGGTGGGAGCTCTGTGTCCCGTGATGTACTTCAAGAAAAGGATTTTACAGGCAAGCTGTTTATTAAAAATCCTTTTTTCTTTATCGTACATCACGGGACACAGAGCGCATAGCCATTACACTTGGGATGTCCTAAAGCAATGCTCTATGAAGGGAGGGAGACCGTAAGGCCAAGAATAGCCAAACAAAAAATTATCAGGAAGTAAAGTAACTCCACCAACAGAGAAAAGGGGGCGTGACCCGGACCAGAGGATTCTATACTGCTGCCCGTAGGACCGCCTGCCCAAATGCTGCGTCCGTACCCTTTGCAACGTCCAACTTATAAAATTTAGTAAACGTATGTACAGAAGACCAGGTTGCCGCCTTGCAAACCTGTGCCAGAGAGATCTGATGGTGTGCCGCCCAGGAGGCACTCATGGCCCTCGTAGAATGGGCTTTAACTGATAAGGGAGGTGGAACGCGCTTCAGACCATAGGCCTGAAAAATCAGCTGCTTAATCCACCTAGCCAAGGAAGACTTGGCAGCCGGGTGACCCTTCTTGGGGCCATCCGGAAGAACAAAAAGCACATCTGTTTTTCGAATCTTCTCTGTAGCCTTGAGATAGACCCTCATGGCTCGAACCACGTCCAAAGTATGAAGCAGTCTTTCCTCTCTGGACTGGGGAGTAGGAAAGAAGGATGGTAGGACTAGGTCCTGATTCAAGTGAAAACTGGATATGACCTTAGGAAGGAAAGAAGGTTGAGGCCGCAGAACCACTCTGTCCTTATGCAGAATAAGGTATGGCTCCCTGCATGACAAGGCTGCCAGCTCGGAAACCCTTCTGGCCGAAGCCATAGCCACCAAGAAAACCAACTTTCGGGTTAGTAGCACAAGAGGGATTTCTGTCAGAGGTTCAAACGGCTGCCTTTGTAAAGCTGACAAGACCAGATTTAAATTCCAGGGGCAGAGGGGAGCTCTAATAGGGGGATTCACATGCAAGACCCCCTGCAAGAAGGTTTTCATAAGCGAATGGGTGGCCAAGGGTCTTTGAAACCATATCGATAAAGCCGACACCTGCCCCTTTAGAGTACTAAGAGCCAACCCTTTGTCAACGCCAACCTGGAGGAATCGCAAGATCCTGTCAATAAAAAACTTTCGAGGATGCCATTTTTGAGACTCGCACCACTCCACATAGGTTCTCCAGACTCTGTAATAAATATTTCTGGAGACCGGTTTCCTAGCCTGAATCAACGTAGATATGACCTGATCTGAGAGGCCTCTGCCCTTAAGAATTAGGGATTCAGCCGCCAAGCCGTCAAATTTAGCTGCTGTGAAGCAGGGTGGCAGATTGGTCCCTGAGACAGCAGATCTGGGCGCAGGGGGAGCGGCCACGACGCCCCGACTGACATCTTCACGATGAGTGCGTACCAAGCCCTCCTGGGCCAGGCTGGGGCCACCAGGATCACAGGCCTGTGCTCCACCCTGATCCTCCGTAGAAGGCGGGGAATCATCTGCAGTGGAGGGAACGCATACAGGAGAGAAAACTGGTGCCAGGGGCAAACCAACGCATCGGTCCCGTAGGCCGAGGGATCCCTGGCTCGGGATATGAATTTGTCCAACTTTTTGTTGGATCTCATTGCCATAATGTCCACATCTGGGACTCCGAATCTTTGGCAAATCTCTTGGAATACCTGGGGGTGAAGAGACCACTCCCCCGGGAGCAACTGTTGACGACTCAAAAAATCTGCTTGAGAATTGTCTATCCCTGGGATGAACACCGCCGAGATGCAGGGTACATGGGCTTCGGCCCATGAGAAAATCAGGTTTACTTCTCTTTGGGCTGCTAGGCTCCTCGTGCCCCCCTGGTGGTTTATGTATGCCACCGCAGTGGCGTTGTCGGACTGTATCCTTACTGGCAGACCCTGAAGGGGGAGAGTCCAGGCGATCAGGGCCAGCCGAGCAGCTCTGATCTCCAGGATATTGATGGGAAGCAGTTTTCTGCCTCCGACCACTGCCCTTGCTGGGTCTGTCCTTCTAGAACTGCCCCCCAACCTGACAGGCTGGCATCCGTGGATACTATCTTCCACGTGATGGGGCAAAAGGATTTCCCCTTTGACAGATTTTGAGGGACCAGCCACCAAAACAGGCTGCGCCGGACCTTCGGGGAGAGCACTAACGGACGATCTAACGCCTGAATGGACTTGTTCCAAGCAGAGAGAATGGCTGCCTGAAGATATCTGGTATGGATCTGGGCGTAGGGTACCGCCTCGAAGGCGGCCACCATCTTCCCCAGCAGTCGCAGACATAGGCGAATAGTCGGCCTCTTCTTGCCTAAGATCACTTGAACTGCTTGAGTTATTGATCTGACCTTTGCTTGAGGTAAAAATATCCTCTGGCAGTCTGTATCTAGCCGAAGGCCTAGATATTCCAACTGCTTTGTGGGTTTCAATATCGATTTTTCTAGGTTCACAATCCACCCGAATTCCTCTAGATGCTGAACTGTGCGACCTACTGCCTGATTGAGGCTGGAAGCTGAGCTGTCGATAACCAGAAGATCGTCCAGGTATGCCAGGACCAAAATGCCTTCTGTCCTTAGGACGGCTAGCACCGGGGCTAACACCTTTGTGAATACCCGCGGAGCTGTTGCCAACCCGAAAGGGAGGGCTACGAACTGGTAATGGCGGTGATCTATCATAAAACGAAGAAACTTGTGATGTGCCGGGTAGATCGGCACGTGCAGATACGCATCCTTTATGTCTATAGATGCTAGAAAGTCGTCTTGATGTAGGCTGGCTGCCACCGAACGTATGGACTCCATACGAAAGGTCTGAATCTTTAGAAAGCGATTTAGGCGTTTGAGGTCTAAGATAGGCCTGACGTCGCCATTGGGCTTTGGTATTATGAAAAGGTTGGAGTAGAATCCCAGACCCCATTCCTGGGTTGGTACTTCTACAATTACTCCTTGGAGCAAGAGACGATCCAATGCTTTTACAAGAGAAGCCCTCTTTAATGGGTCGCTTGGAAGACTTGACCCCTGAAAATGAGGAGGGGGGACCTCCCGAAACTCTAGCTTGTAGCCCGTGGCTACCACGGACAGTACCCAAGAGTCGGGAATTCTGGCCTTCCACACTTCGGAGAAAAACCGAAGCCTTCCCCCCACCCAAGAGAGTGGGGGCGCCCCTTCATGAATCTGACTTGATGACTGGTTTAACCGGCTTGCGAGACCATGGCCTCTTGCCTGCCGTGGCTTGTCCTTGTGGGCGGCTATTAAATGCTGAACGCCCGGGAGGCCGTCGATACTGACGGGAAGTTGAAGGGGCCGAGCCTGCGAAGGCCTGTCGCTTAAACGCGGGCCCACGCGATCTTTTGACAGGCAAGAAAGAACTTTTACCACTTGATATGGTCTGGATATATTTATCTAGGTCTTCACCGAATAGTCTCCCACCATGAAAGGGAAATCCTGCTAAAAGCCTTTTGCAGGGTGCCTCTGCTGACCAGTTTTTCAGCCACAAAAGGCGACGCATATGAACCAACAGCAGAGATAAACGGGACGCCTGTTGAACGGAGTCCTTAATAGCATCTACTGCAAAGCAGAGAGCCCTTGGGAGGTCAGCCAATTCACGAGCTTGCTGAGCCGGTATGTCCCTTAATATCTGTTTAGTCTGATCCTTTAAAGCCTGACAAACGCCAATGGCTGCCACCGCTGGCTGAACCACGGCACCTACTGTGGTAAAAGAAGCCTTCAGTAGGGTCTCCAATTTTTTGTCGACTGGATCTTTAAACATCTGGACATTTTCCACCGGACAGGTCAGGGATTTATTTACGCAGGAAATGGCTGCGTCCACGGTAGGGAGTGCCCATTTCTTTGCAAATTCTTCTTCCATAGGATAGAGAATGGTGAACCTTTTAGGAGGGATAAAAATCCTATCAGGTCGAGCCCAATCCTGAAAAATCACACTCTTCAGAAGGCGGTGAACCGGGAAAGACGCACCACTCAACGGTGCCTTCAAGGAACCTAAAGAGGATACCGCGGGGGCTAATTGTTCTGACACTGGAAGCAGTGCGAACCATATCCGTCAGAGACTGGATCCACAGACTCTCTGCTTGAGAAGCCGAAAAAATTTCATCTATAGTGGAACCTTCAATGTCTGAACCGTCGGGACTCAGGTCCGCTTGATCCCCCTGTGGGTCCAATTCCTCCGAAGAGAGGACCTCTGCATCCGAACACACCGCTCTAGGTGATGGGGATCTAGCCCGTTTGCCACCCGGCAAAGAGCGGGCAATTAAAGCAGTTAACCTTTTCTCTAGCCCACCCAGGGTGGTCGCTAGCATTTCTTCCGTAACATAAACGGGAATGGGTTGATTGGGGGCCGCCTCTGCCCCTAGCACCCTCAATGGCTCCTGCAACATGCTGTTCGGTGGTCTATCTGGTGAGGGTGGGACCACTGGAGCCTGGCCCAAATCCTCTGACCCTGATGGAGACCCCTTTAATTTTTTGGTACCTTTTGCAGCCTTAGCTGGTCCTGATCCCTTGGGAGCCATTGCACAACCTTGAGACACCCCTACAGCCAACACCTAACTGTTGTAGCTAGAAGTGAACCATTATTAAGAACAGGCTATGGTAAAAAAAAATCTAAATTTTCATACGCCTGAGAAGGCGGCAATACCGAGGAAAGACCTGTGAGTATTGCCACACCAATGCCCGTTAGCTGGAGCCCAAGGTTGCACCGACTCAGATACTGCCAGATCTAAGGCTGAGTCCCTTTAAGAAAAAAAAGTCCAGACCTGAAGATCCACAAACCACCACTGGGTGTCACTGTTAGCCAGAAATGGCTCAGCTGCACGCTCTATGTCCTCAGCCTCCACTGCTCTCAGGAGGGAATGAGGGAATGACCAGCCAGGAAATGCTTTGTTGCTTTATTTGAGACCTGACGCTGCTGGCCCGCCCCCCCCACGCACGCTGACGCTGTAAAAGGCGGCGCGCACGCGCGCGCCCCCGCCCCCCCCCACGCTGAAACCAACATGGAGGAAGCAGAGAGCAGAGGAGAAGCCTGGACCAGCGCTAGCAACCCAACAGACACCAGGCAAGTCACTAATCTTTATTGTAGTGCACACATAGAGGAAGCTGTCCCCATAGGCTTCCTAGGAAACAGGAGTTTTGTCAGCATTTCCTCCCTATAACACGTGGGGCTGCAGTATCATGCTAACAGGCAAGTCTGGGGGGAGTAGCAAAATACATATCTTTAAAAGCATATATATATCTACATGTTATCTGGGTAAACATTACTACATCCCATCCTGCCTCAAAAGACATAGTGGAGATAGTGGCTGATGCATTAGCCGACCCAGAACCCCCAGGGGGATACCTACTGTCGAACCAAGTCCCGCAGGTTCCCTCTTACCTGCTCCACGCCGCAGGGTATTGCAAAATGCAAGAGGCCCAGCCTTCCCCCATCTCCGTGGGTATTGTCTTGGACCTTCAGGGACCGGGGTCCTGTGTTAAGGAACCCACACCCCTGGACCTATATAGCATCCTGGCATCAGTAGCGTTTAGTTCTTAGGAGAGACTAAGGCACTGGAGCCCAGAATCCAGCCCTCCTAGGAGAGGCATTATAGGCAAACCCCACTCCAGCAGGGCCCGGGTACCGTACACCTTGGCTTTGAAGCACTTCGGACGGATCCGGCTAGCTATCCTGGGTCCTGAGACCTCAGAGGGACAGCTAGACGTGACCAACACCTAAGACACTGGCGAAAAAACTGAAGCACTCCCTGTGGGAGGGGGTTATATAGGGAGGAAACTTCCTGTGAAATTGATTACACCAGTGTCCACACCTGAAGGTACCCATATAACCCAAGTGTAATGGCTATGCGCTCTGTGTCCCGTGATGTACGATAAAGAAAAAAGAAGTACTCCAGGGGGAGAAGAAAAGTAAAAAACAGTTGGGGGCCTAAGGGGGCACTATTGTATCTCTTTAATCCGTTGACCTTTATTTCCCCTTAGTATAATCCAAGTTCCTATCTTTTTTCTCTATCCTTTCTTGTGCCACCCATTTAGGTGGTTATAGTGTTTGTCTTCTCTTACTTTGTCCTTGAAGGTCCAGAGGCCCCCCCGCGGTTACCCACTGGACACTGCAACCAATTTGATACTGAAATGGGGGCCATCTCCCTAAAAACTTAAGGGGCTCTGGTAGTTCTGCCGGTGTCCAAAGAGTGTATGAAGCTGAACCCTTTCGGAATGTGACTGTTAGAGGGTAACCCCACCTATAGGCGAACCCCTGGTTCTCTAGCCTTATCCAGTATGGGCTTCAAACATGCCCTCCGCTGTAATGTGGCCCATGAAATATCTGGCAGAACTTTAATCTGTGCTTCATCATAGTCAATGTCCCCCATGTTCCACGCTGCCCTAAGGATCAGTTATTTTTGCTGATATCTATGTATCCGGCATACTATATCCCTAGGTCTCATGGGATTTTGGGGCTTAGGGCCTAGGGCTCTATGTATTCTCTCTATTATGAAGTCAATAGTAGTTGTTTTTAAAATTGTCTGGAATATCGCCCTCACTTTACTCTCCATGTCTTCCTGTTCTATCTCAGGTATTTCAGGGAGACCCCGGATTCGCAAATTATTTCTGCGGCTCCTGTCTTCGAGCATCTCTGTTTGGAGCTGTAAGCTTGAAATTTAGTCCGCCTGTATGCATTGTCGCTTCTCCTGCTCTCCCATGCGCTGCTCTAGAGACAATATGGCATTCTCCCCCCGCCATCCTCTCTGCTGGGGTAGTAACCTCAGCCCTTACCAGTTCCATGTCCTGGCGATGCGCCTCTTCTACCCGTAGAATCAGCGCTTCCATGTCTTGTCTTGTGGGGAGAGCCGCCAGGTCCTGTCGCATTAGGAGAGCTTCCAGCAGACCCCTAATATCACTCATCTCCATGTTCGCACCGCTGTCCTTCTCTCCCCGCATACACACTTGTCCTCCGGCCGGAGGGGGCGCCTCCATCTTCCGCTCACCCCCCGACCCGGAAGAGCCTCGCTGGGATCCTTTATACGGTCATTTGTGTGCTGGGACCCAGTACTCCGTCTCTACTCTGCTCGTGGAAGCCCGTCGAGGAGCAGACGGCATTGTAGACGGCGATGCTGACAGGTACTGTTGAATGTCGCTTTGCAAGCGTTGTACTTCCTTCCCTGTGGTCTTTTTAGCTGTAGCGGACACTTTACACATGCGGTCTCTGTTCATGCCGCTGTCTTACGGATCTGCACCACTCTTTTACATTCGATCAGGCACGGAGGTTTTGGGAGCTCCTACTCAGTGTGTCTCTACTCCGCCATGTTCAAGCCACACCCCCCGGAAAGGACAACATTTCAAATTAGACTGATTTTTTCTTCGTGGTATCCCCGGAACCAATTGCACACTCTACCTCATCTTTCAAATCTCTTTGAAAACGGTCTCCCAGAGAACGCCACCTTCTGTTAATTTCGAATCCTGTAAACACACAAAAAAATATTTGAGTTAAGATTTTAAGTAAAGTGGATAAGAAAAAAAACTATAACCAATAGGACTCCATAGTCTGTGGAGGAGTCAGCATGCCCTTGCCTATTCACAATATTAAACATCATGCGCACAGAATGCTATCAACATATTCGCATGGACAGCAATATTTTTATGCTTAGGTCACTAAAAACTGAGCGTTCAACAAGGACAGCCATGGACACAAAAATGATGTCCTTCTGGGACAAGGTGTGCACAATTCAGAGAGGCCAGAAAGGATGTGCACTGTCCACAAATTCACATGCATTAGTACAAAGAGTGGAGTCACTTGCACATTGGTGTGGTGGATGAAATAAGATACTTCACTGAAGTAATTTACTGGATTAATTTATGGACTTTTTTAGTATAGATATTAGATTTTCACTGGGTGATACAATGATAATTTTCACGAGTTGTTTTACTTTATTGTATTCAAGCACTTAGCGCCACAATTTCTTACTTTTCATTTGTTTTGATAAGGGTTAAAATACTGCATGCATTTCATATCATTTGTGTCACTTGTTTTCAAAATAGCACGGATAAATGAACTTGAATTTCTTGTTGATATTTACCAAGATTTGCATAATTTCATAAATACAATACTGTTTTATTATTTCAGTTTAAACATTCTGACACTCCCAATGACACCAGTGATAGAACCCAATTTCTCTCAATAACACAAATGATAAGGCCCAATTCCTGCCAATGACACCAACGATGGGACCCAATTCCTCCCAATGACAGCAAAGATGGGACCCAATTCCCCTCCTGACACCAACAATGTGGCCCAATTTCCCCCAATAACACCAATGATGGGGACCAATTCCTCCCAATGACACCAACGATGGGACCCAATTCCTTCCAATGACACCAGTGATGGAGCCCAATTTCTCCCAATGACACAAATGATAAGGCCCAATTCCTGCCAATGACACCAACGATGGGACCCAATTCCTCCCAATGACACCAATGATGGGACCCAATCCCCCCCCCCCGACATCAACGATGGGGCCCAATCCCTCCCAATGACCCCAACGATGAGGCCAAATTTCTCACAATGACAATAACGATGGAGCACATATCCTCTGACTGACAGCAAAGATGGGGCATTGTTTTCTCCCATTGATGCAGGCACATTTTCTTCTCCCAATGGCCATGCTCCAGCCCCCCTAAAGTGGTTATAAAGGCAGAAGTTTTGTTATCTTAATGCAATCTATGTATTGAGTTAAAAAAATCTTCTGTGTGTAGCAGCCCCCCTCATACTTACCTGAGCCCATCCCTATCCAGCGATGTGCACAAGTGCCTCAGCCATTCCTCCTGATTGGCTGAGATACAGCAGCATATGGCTCCCATTGCTGTCTAACTGACTTTGCTTGACAATTAGGAGAGAAAGGGGACAGGGGGCCAAACTGCGGCTCCATGTCCAAATGGACGCACAGAGATGCGGCTCCATGTCTGAATGAACGCCCAGAACTGCGGCTCAGCTCAGGTGCCTCATAGCAAGCTGCTTGTTGTGGGGGCACTCAACAGGAGGGAGGGGCCAGGAGTGCCCGAGAAGAGAAGGTGCTGGGCTACTCTATGCAAAACCACTGCAAAGAGCAGGTAAGTATAACATTATAAATAAATAAAAAAAAAGGAGACTTCAGTATCACTTTAAGTTCTGAAGGAAAGTAAACTTGCCCTTTGTTTAGAAAGTTTGGAAAACCCTGCTATATACCAACATGCATGCTATGGATATTTGTTATTCTTTCCTCTGCTGGGAACTTTTGAGATCAAAATCTTAAGGTACGTATTCATTATAAAGGCACTGACCTGGTTGAATGGACGCTTTGTATTGAAGCTCTACTGATACTTGTGCAGTGTGCTATTATACCATTCACTAACAAATGAAGCCTCAATTACTTATGAGTATCTGCTTATTTATACTGTCACCTGTAATTAGTGGCACACAAATTATATAGTACAACAAATACAGATTTTAAACATATTATAGTATGTATGAGAAATTTGTAGTTTTCATATAAAGTAAAACAAATAAGATAGAAAAAATGCTCAAATTACCCTGCAAATCACTGCAAACAGCCAGAATTCATATTTCACTTGTCTCATCTTACTTAAATATTGTCCAATGTTTTTAAATGTTGGAGTTAATATAGTTTGATCTTTAGATCATATAGACATTTTTCCAATGATATGTAACAGAAAAATGCAGTGGTGTGAACAAGTCCTATCGAAAACAATATTTCTTGAGCATTTAGCCGTTACAGTTACTGTAAATGACAGTTACTGGCTGGGATTCAGAAAGCTTTTACGGCGGTGTATCTCCAGATACGCCGCCGTAATTTCAAAATCTGCGCCGTCGCATCTTTACGGCGATTCAGAAAGGCAGTTACGCCTAAATTTTTCCAAGATATGACCGGCGTAAGTCTCTTACACCGTCGTATCTTGGGTGCATATTTACGCTGGCAGCTAGGGGTGCTTCCGTAGATTTACGCGTCAAATATGCAAATTAGCTAGATACGCCGATTCACGAGCGTACTTGCGCCCGACGCATTGATATACATCGTTTACGTAAGGCGTACGACCGGCGTAAAGTTACCCCTGCTATATGAGGCGCAGCCAATGTTAATTATGGACGTCGGAACAGCCGTCAAATTTTACGTTGTTTGCGTAAGTCGTACGCGAATAGCGCTGTGCGTAAGTTACGTTCACGTCGTAGGCAGTGTTCGGCGTATCTTAGGCATTCTATCCGACGTGATTCTGAGCATGCGCACTGGGTTATGTCCACAATCGGCGCATGCACGGTTTGTTCAGCCATGCATCTACATGGGGTCACGCTTCATTATCATACAACACGCCTCCTACCTGACTACTTTGAAATACGCAGGCTCACG
This sequence comes from Rana kukunoris, assembly GCA_029574335.1. Lineage (NCBI taxonomy): Eukaryota > Metazoa > Chordata > Amphibia > Anura > Ranidae > Rana > Rana kukunoris. The sequence continues at coordinate 131,671,438 of CM056055.1, read as the reverse complement.
CCAGCCCATTTACGCTACACCGTCGTAACTTAGGGCGCAAGTTGTTTCTGAATACGGTACTCGCCTCTCTAAGCTACGGTGGCGTAGTGCATATAAGATGCGTTACACCCTCCTAAAATTACGCCATTCTTTCTGAATCCCGGCCACTGTATGTAACAAAAGTGCAAATTAATGTTTTTTTTTTTAACATAAAGGCAAATTAATGTTTAATGCAGATTATTTGGCAGTTCCTTGCAACCTGCTCAAAAAATACATGAGATGCAGAACAGGATTTGAAGAGTAGTGCGTTTGACACAGTTTATTTACGATCTACTATGTAGGTGAGATCTTTGCTCCTCATTGCCACTAGAGGGCAGATTCAGTCACACTTCACATTTAGCTGGAGAAGTTTAAAGCGGGGTTCCAACCACAATTAGCTTTTTTTAAATGAGTAAAAACATGGGGCCAGATTCACAGAGCCCTTACTCCTGTCTAACTCGCATTAGACTGGAGTACTTTCAAATTACGCGCGTTTTTTCACTACTCTGAAACCTCAAACCATGAAAATACGGCTGCGGGCTTCAATCCGACTGGCTTACGTGTTTGTACGCCTTCGGATCTACGCTGCAATAAATTTGCGGCCGCTGGGTGGAGTTCCCGTCGTTTTCCGCGTCGGGATATGCAAATGAGCTTTTTCCGACGATCCACGAAGTTACGAACGTCAATCGCAATCTCTTACGGCATCTTTAGTCATCTTTTTGCTGGTCTAATATTAGACAGCCCATGTTAAGTATGGCCGTCGTTCCCGCGTCGAATTTCAACGTTTTCCGACGTCTTTTTTTATTTGTCACGTAAGTCGTCCGGGAATAGGAATGTCCGTAAACGACGCTACTTAAACAAAAAATGACGTAACGACGTTATTTCGCGCAATGCACGGCGGGAAATTTCTGAACGGAGCATGCGCAGTTCGATCGCCGCGGGGACGCGCCTAATTTAAATGTTTTTTAATATTTCGATTACGCGGCGAGAAATACACTACGCCGCCGTACCGTAAGGGACAAAATCTACCAGAATTTGGCGTATAGCCTGGTAAAATATGGCGGCGTAGAGTATCTCTGATACTCTGCGCCAATGTAATTGTATCTGAATCTGGCCCATGATTTTTTTATTTTTTAGGTCTTATGAGCAGAATAATGAAAAAAAAATAATTGGAATGGAAACTCCACTTTAACCACTTGATCTTCGGAAGGGTTTACCCCCTTCATGACCAGGGCAATTTTTGCAATTGAACACTGTGCTACTTTAACTGGCAATTTGCTTGGTCAAATTTTCACACAAATAGAGCTTTCCTTTGGTGCTATTTAGTCACCACTATTTAGATAATTAAAAAATAATTCTATTCAAAGTGGAGTTCCGCCTTTTTCACCAAAAAATGAATCTAAACATTTTTTTTTTTTAAATAACGTTTTTTTTCCCAAGGGCAGTTGCTATACGGAAGTAGCTTTTCTGCATTTTCCTCCACCGTGGTGGACCTTCTGCCTCGTCCTCCTTCGCTGTGTCTTCTGGTAAATGGGGTGCGCTGCCTTCCGGGAATTGTGTGTATCCCAGGAGGCAGCCGCCCATTCACAAAGCGCCAAGCGAGTCGCGCGTGTGCAGTCGGAAATGGGCAGGAAATGAGGTTTCACTGCCTGTTTCCTTAGTAAGGATGGAGGCGGCAGGACCGAGCTATTGCCGTCGGGGGACCGACAAATCGCGGGCGACTAGGACAGGTAAGTGTCCTTATTAAAAGTCAACAGCTACAGTGTTAGTAGCTGCTGACTTTTAAAAAAAAAATTGCGGGTGGAATCCCGCTTTAACATTTTCTTTTTTTTTTACAGATTTTTTTAACATCCTGTCAACAGAGTAGTTCAGTGTCACCATTGTGACAGTGTACTAATCTGGGGAAGTGATCAGGGATTTTATTTTACACTATTATAGCTTATAACAGTGATGATTACTTTTATAAGCAATAGTTTTAGCTGTTGTGTATGGCTTTCATTCATTGATTAATATTGTGATCTGCGATTGGTAATGAATGATAGGCTTGGGTGTGTCCGATTCTACCAGGAAGCCGACACTGCACAGCGCTAATCACAGGCAGTGCAATATTCCCTGATCTGTGCAAGCTGCGGACTGGGAAATGTCTCACTGCTTGTGATTAGAGGTGTGCAGTGTCAGCTTCCTGGAGGGAGCGAACATGCCCAAGCCTATTCCTAAATGATTGACTACAAATAAATCACATGGTACAGGGTGCTGTTATTGGCCTGGGTACCATGTGATGACTGTTTTGCTTACTATTGTGATTGGCAAACAGCTATCAATGGAAGCCTTTGATGACTGTTTTGTTGACATTGCAATCATATTATTGCTATGACCAATCATAGCGATCTAATGATAGCCCGGCCGCTATGAGAAATCACTCACTAAAACACCAGCGGACACAGTGGCCACAGATTTGCCTCGCTGCACCAGTGCACATCTGCTCAGTGATGTACTAGTATGTCGCTGAGCCTGCAGCTGCCGTTCACTTGCAAAATTACTGTGAGCGGGTCAGCAAGTGCTTAAAGTGATTTTAAACATACATTTTTTTTATACTTATGTAGCGCTTACCCCCGAAGGAGCTGCTGGTTAGATTTGGGATCTACTCTCTTTGATTGATTCACCCCCTTTAACTAGCTCGAACCCTCCCTTGGCACACCAGATGAATTGCAAAATGTATTGTGGCCCCTTCTTGTCGGAGGCCACAATAGCATACATATAACATGCAATGGCAATACAATAATATGATTACCTGTCCCTGTGAACGATCCCCAGAATTAAAGACACATCACACAATTAATGTATTCAAACCAAATAGGTAACTTTATTCTATGTCTGTTAAAGAGAATAAAGGGGGTTTGAATGACAAATTAATAACAAACATATACTAATACACAATGGGCCAGATTCAGGTAGAGTTAGGCTGGAGTATCAGTGATACTCCAGCCTAACTGTCACTTTGAGCTGGCGTTTTTGTTTTCTGTAACCAGAAAACAAGAAACGCCGGGTTGGAGTTCCTATACGAGCGGCATAATTGTATTACGCCGTCGTATCGAAACTTCAATTTTAAAAATGGCGCGCGGGGCGTTCCCGCTGATTAACGCCGAGAATATGTTAATCAGCGGGAATCGGAAATGCACGATTGTATTCGTGCGCGACGCAGTGACTTTCCGACGTTTCCGTAAGAGATACGCGGCGTAAAGATAAAGCAGCCCCCTAGTGGAGTATCCTATGTTAAGTATGGCCGTCGTCATTGCGTCGAAAAAAAAAAAAATTTGAGTCGTTTGCGTAAAACGTCTGTGAATGGGGATTGACGTCATTGGCGTTCCCTGAAAGAATTTGGAGCATGCGCACTGACAGTCGACGCATGCGCAGTACGTTCGCCGCGGGATCGCGCATAGTTTACATAATACACGCCCCCTACCCGCCCAATTTGAATTCCGCCGGCTCATTTTCGCTACGCCGCCGCAACTTTAGGAGCAAGTGCTTTGTGAATAACAGTACTTGCTCCTAAAGTTTCGGCGGAGTAACGTAAATGAGAAATGTTACTCCAAAGTAAAGAAGCGCCCATCTACCTGAATCTGGCCCAATGACTCTGTAATGACCCTCAGCAAATAAAGTAAAGGAACAGGATTAAAACAGAGGAGATCAATAGTGTGGGCTCAAATTACTATAGGTAGTCTATGTTCGCGAGCTTCCCCTAGCGGGCAGCCCTGTAAAGCAGCTAGTGCAAAGGAAACTTCCTGCAAGACCTGGCTCAATCTGCTCTCAGAGATCTCTTAAGAATGAAGTTTATGTTGCGGCCGGTGTACTTTAGATTGTAATTCAAAGAAAGGGTAAAAGGTGGGATAAACTCAGTCAAGCAGGGTACGATGATGGACTGATCGCTCGTCAGCGCCAGTCAACTCTGCAGAATAACTCTCGACTTAGTAGGCCTCTCTAGTTCAGTCAGATATCAAACACGTGCCTCAGGCTGATGGAGTGACACTTAATTGTATGTCAAAGTGAGGGAATGAAAGTTGGGCATGTGCCCTCTCACCCGAACAGGCCTGATCTGTCAGAGTACTTCTCCAAAAAAAGGCGCGTCAGTCACTGTTCTGCAACGCACGGCCTCCGGTATCAGACTCCCCACTGCTCCTCAGTCGGCAGCTGGCGAACTTCTCCGGTCTCCTGGAACGTAGACTGGGCACCCTTGGTCTTGCTTCCCTCGGGATGGTTGGTCTCCCGATGGACTCAGGCCCAGGCTTCAGGCATAACAGATTGGCTGTGGAGCTCTACACAGCTCCGCAGAGGAGAAGATGCAGGTCCAGAGAGAGCAAGTTTTTTGCCCGTCCCTCTCTTAAGTAACCTCCCCCATGTCGAAATGTAGTCTCTCTCTACCAATAGTCAATAGAGTCCGTATCTCCCGATTCTTGTAGTCCCACAATACACTGCTCCAACAAAATCATCGTATGTACATGTTGACTCAAACAAACAACCATTTTTAAAACTTTTTTTCCATTGATACATGTTCCCTGGGGCAAGACCCGGGTTCTTAAAGATGTTTTCCAACAATAACTTGAATATTGGTCTTTAAAATGAGTGTTTTTGAATTCGAACGTTCGAGTCCCATAGACTTCAATGGGGTTCTAAATGTTCGCGCGAACGGTCGGTCTGTTCGACGGTTCTGGTGTGAACCGAACGCGGGTATGTTTGGCTCATCTCTAGTAACCGTAGATATTTGAGCAAAGGAGATGCTTCTAACCAGTGGCAAGGGGTGTAAACTATGGGCATGAAGTGTTATGCCCGCACTAGGTTTCTCATCTAGGTCTGTGTTGATGTAACCATCTATACCTATTAAGATGTTTAGGTCTAAAAAGGACACTTGTGCTTCACTGATGGAATGCTTGAATTTCAAATTATATTGATTGATATTAAGTTGTTCTAGCTCTTTCTCAGCACCAGTCCAGATGACCAATAGGTCATCATTGTATCTAAACTAGTATAGGAGGCCATGGGGTAAAAATCTCACTGGAAAATACCTCTCTCCCCCACCCACCCAGATATAGGTTTACATATGATGGTGAGCAGCAAGTACCAATGACTACTCATTGGGTCTGAAGGTACAGCTGAACCATAAAGACAAAGTCGTTTTTTTTTTTTTTTATCAGTATGAAGGTAAGTAAGTCCAGGACAAAATGATTCAGTGGCCAGGAGGTTCTATCCTGTTCCATGATAAAGGCCCTTGTCACCCGGACGCCCCACTCGTGTGGTATGCTCAAATATAGAGATTCTATATCGATAGCCACGGTAAGGCATCTGGGTGAACATGGGTCTCCTCCACATGTTTTAATAGGTCTGACGTATCCTTAATGTAGGAAGGTAAATGCATAATGTGGGGAAGAATCCACAAATCTACTGTCATTCTCGGTTAGAGACCCAATGCCAGAGATTATAGGTCTGTCCAATGGGCGTATGATGTTTTTGTGAACATTGGGAACAGTAGCGGCTGGTGCTCAAAATTTTTGAGGGGCAAACAAAAAAAAAAACAATTGCAGCCTCACTCTGCCCATCAAACACAGCTACTGTGCCCATCAATTGTCACCACTGTGCCCATCAATTGCAGCCCCTGTACCCATCAATTGTCGCCACTGTGGCCATCAATTGTTGCCACTGTGTCCATCAATTGTCGCCACTGTGCCATGCCATCAATTGTCGCCACTGTGCCCATCAATTTTGGGGGCGCAAACAAACTGAAAAAATAAAACAATTGCAGCCTCACTGTGCCCATCAAACTCAGCTACTATACCCATCAATTGCCGCCACTGTGCCCATTAATTGCAGCCACTGTGCCCATCAAATGCAGCCACTGTGCCCATCAAATGCAGCCACTGTGCCCATCAATTGTTGCTACTGTGCCCATCAATTGTTGCTACTGTGCCCATCAATTGTCGTCACTGTGCCATACTATCAATTGTCACCACTGTGCCATCAATTGTCGCCACTGTGCCATGCCATCAAATGCAGCCACTTTGCCATGCTATCAAACACAGCCACTGTGCCATCAATTGTCACCACTGTGCCCATCAATTGTCACCACTGTGCCATGCCATCAAACGCAGCCCTGTGCCATATATTGTTGCCACTGTGCCATGTCATCAAATGCAGCCACTGTGCCATGTCATCAAACGCAGCCACCGTGCCATCATTTATCGCCACTGTGCCCATCAATTGTCACCACTGTGCCATGCCATCAAACGCAGCCACTGTGTCATCAATTGTCACTATTGTGCCCATCAATTGCCACCACTGTGCCATGCCATCAAATGCAGCCACTGTGCCATCAATTGTCGCCACTGTGCCCATCAATTGTCACCACTGTGCCATGCCATCAAACGCAGCCACTGTGCCATCAATTGTCGCCACTGTGCCCATTAATTGTCACCACTGTACCATGCCAAAGGCAGCCACTGTGCCCATCAATTGTCGCCACTGTGTCCATCAATTGTCGCCACTGTGTCCATCAATTGTCGCCACTGTGTCCATCAATTGTCGCCACTGTGTCCATCAATTGTCGCCACTGTGCCATGCCATCAATTGTCGCCACTGTGCCCATCAATTGCCACCAGTTTGCCCTGTAAAATGCTGCCAGATTGCTCTGACCTTTTTTTGGTCAGCCATACTCCTTCCACTGTCCCTCGATGTCTTCTTACGCCCTCGATGAAGCTTTAGGTTACCGGTAACCAGACCCGGTGAACCTGATTGGCTGAGACGCGTGTCAGTGTTAACCAGAGAACGCACACCCCGTGCGTCCCCTGGTTAACTATTTGGAAGCCGATTACAGCCCACAGGCACTTGCTCTAATAGACACTTCCAAAAACCAACCAACTGCTGTTATTCAGATGACCGGTGCTCACCAGGGGGCTGGCTATCTGAATAGTGGGCAGCAGCGGCGACAATACATAGATTCATGCAATGCAGGAGAGAGGGGGCGGGGCTCCTGCGCCCACTATCGACGCACCGCCCTTGCTTGGGAAGAGTATAAAACGTGGGTGTACGTGGAAATTAATTAAATACTCCAATGTTTCTTTCTCTAGCAGGCCTTCCTGATCGGCTTGCGTACGTAGTAATCGAATTTCCTTTTCAAAAGTAGATACAGTGTGCAGATTAATAGGGCAAAACCAATGCTTCTTATTCAGCACATCATAACACATTTATTGGTATTGTGGAAGTGACATTAAAACGATGTTACACCCCCCCCCCCCTATCTGAAGGTTTAATAACTACCTGGGCTTGTGTCTTTAGCTGTCTGAGGGCCGTAAGTTGTTCAACAGATAAGTTAGAAGAAGAGGACTGCCAACGTGCTGCCTTCATGTCCCTAATAGTTTTGGAACAACCATATACTGGGACAGAGAGATAACTCTGTGAAAGTTCTGTGAATTGGGTTTAAACACCTTATTCACCCTTTGTGACTTAGGCACAGTGCTGGTTAGTGTCACCTCAAGTGGGGTATCCAGTTCTACCTCCCCCTCATCATACAGAATATGCCAAATAAACATTCTCACACATGTGTGCAAAGGAAACTTCAGCATATCTCTGACCAATATTTTCATACAGAGCTCCATGGTTCTTATTGGTACCTGCTTTCATCTCCTTATTTGCCTTTTATATTGTTTACACTTTGGTACAATGTGGGGCTCTAGGTCAGGGGTCTCCAAACTTATTATGCAAAGGGCCAGTTTACTCTCCTTAAAACTTTAGGGGGGCTGGACTGTGGCCATAGGGAGTATAAAAAGTTCCAGAATCAGTTGGTGTAAACAATGCCCCATCTTTAGTGTCAGTGACAGGAATTATGCCCCACTGTTGGTGTCTTAGGTAGGAATTGTGCCCCATCACTGGTGTCACTGGGCCCCATTGTTAATGCCTTTGGGGGGAATTGTGCCCCATCTTTGATGTCATTGGAAAGAATGGTCCCCCATCATTGGTGTTATTTGGCCCCATTGTTGGTGTCATTGGGAGGAATTGTACCCCATGTTGGTGTCATTGGAAGGAATGGTCCCCCATCATTGGTGTTATTAGGCCCCATTGTTGGTGTCATTGGGAAGAACTGTGCCCCTTTGTTGGTGTCAGTGAATGAACTGGTGCCCCAAGGGCCAGGTAAAATCAAGTGCATGGCCACAGTTTGGAGACCACTGCTCTAGGTTAAAGATAATTTATTGGTATTTTTATTTTACTATATTATTATTATATTATACGTTTTATTAATAAAATGTATAAATATAAGGCAACACAGTAAGAAGGCATAAGGTAAAATAAATAAAACTTTTATATTGGTAGTATAAATAACATATACAAGTAGAGACAGGAATAGTAACTGTTTATGTCCACTAGGTGGCGATTATACTGTACATACAGTAGAAAGAGTCAGCTTTTGCATTAAAAAGCTTTTCAAAATGTATCCTGCAAGTTATTAAAAAGCTTTTTGAGATATTTCAGTGGCATAAATATAATATATATATATATATATATATATATATATATATATATATATATATATATATATTTTTTATGACAAAAAAAACAATGACAATGACAAAAACTGACTGTGAGGAAAAAAAAAAAAACCTCTTTAAAGATTTTGCTTAGGAAAATACCTTAAAAAACATGCCAATGGCTTGCGGGTAATGATTTTTTTCTCATATGCTGCCTCCTACAACCACAATATTCAAATATGAAATCTAGTGAAAAAAGAAAAGAAAATTGAGTTTCACTTGGGGTGGGCATTCACTTAAAATGGGCGTGGTTTTACAAGTGGCATATCTTTACATATCTTTAAACATAAATAAGCAAGCTGTAGTTATAGAGATAAACAAATATAAACACACTGGTAGTAACGGTAAGGCTGGCCATAGATAATGCAATTTTCTTTCCTGCAACTACAGTCACAGAGCTATAGCTGTTGACAATAATTACATGTAAAAATACGCCATGCTAGTTGTATTCAAGTTGATCGATGGATCCAATCAGCCTGGCCATAGATGTCTCAAATCTCAGCCGATTCCCTGCTGAAGCGGCCAAGATTCAAACTATCTATGGATGGCTTACGCATGTACACACTGATTCCAAGGTTTTAATGAAAAACTGCAGACAATAATTACATAAAAAAATCATTCTACATAATAAAGAAAAACAGATTATAACTAAATGCGTAATAATTAAGTAATTGAGTTGTCCTGTGCAACATAATATGCCCAACAAGTATACAGTGGCAAGGGTGTATGTAGTATTGTTGACATCCAGGCAGATTATATTCCTTGGGCAGTATAGCGTCAGGCTGGGACAATAAAGTGTCAGGTCAGGGCTGTATAGTTTCAGGCCAGGGCTGTATAGTGTCAGGCCAGGGTAGTATAGTGGCAGGTTAGGGCATCATATTGTCAGGTTAGGGCAGTATAGTGTCAAACTAGAACAGTATAGTGGCAGGTAAAGGCAGCATAATGGTGGTCTAGGGCAGCATATTATCAGGTTGGGGCAGTATAAGGGCAGGTTAGGGCTGTATCGCATAATTTTGGGGCAGCATGGTGTTAGGCTACAGCAGTATAGTGGCAGATTAGGGCTGTATAGTGTTAGGCTTGGGAAGAATAATGGCAGGTTGGGGCAGTATATGTCAGGCTAAGACAGTACAGTGTTAGGGGCAGCATAGTGGCAAGCTGGGACAATAAAGTGGCAGGCTAGGACAGTACAGTGTCAGGTTGGGACAGTATAGTGGCAGGCTAAGGCAATATAGTGTCAGGTTAGGGCAGCATAGTGTCAGGCTACTGTGGTATAGTGTCAGGTTAGGGCAGTGTGGTGGCAGGGTAGGGCAGTATAGTGGCAGGGTAGGGCAGTATAGTGGCAGCCATCTCTAGGAGTGGAGGAGGCCACGCCCATCAACCCTGGCTGCCTGTGAAAACATTTGAAGAGCCCCAAGAGACAACCTAACCCACTAAGAACATGGGAAAGATATAGGGAGGCCCCCTGCAGGGCCACCTACAGACCCAAGCTTAGCTGGGCAGAGCACAAATTTACATTTACTAAATAGCTGCAAGGACAGGCAAAGTACAGCTGTCCCTGTTTCTGGGATCTCGAGACATGGCCCACAGTAAAGGCATTGCTAGGACAGCGGACCAAAAGGTGGGACTGTCCCGCCAAATACAGAACGTTTGGCAAATATGAATTTGTCTGCTGGCCATCTCTTTCCACAATGTTCTGGATTCCCTGCATGCACTGCAGCTTCCCCTATTGTTTATGTAGCGCCCGCTTGCTTTCAGCATGGGCACTACGCTAAAGTTAGTTGGAATGGGAGAGTTACATTGCTCCCATTCGTGATTTATCTAAATTGTGACTTCTGTTACTCCAGAAAGGTCTCCTGGGTCAGTCTGCATTCTAGGGATGTGGTATCATCTCTGGCCAGCAGTTAGCACCAGAGGGGTTTCTGGCAGAGCAAGTCTTCCCCAGCAGCCAATTGGAGGAGTTCCTCCCTCGCAGGGCATGCTGGGGAAGGGTATATCTGTGACAGGTGTCAGGTGTTCTAAATCTTCGCGGGGTCCCGGTTCCAGGTGCGGCATCTACCTTCAGGGTGCGCGCATCCATGGACCCCGCCGGCTAGGCCCACCTGGCCAAGCTTACAGGCTTCACCGAGCCTCAACCGGAGGCGAAAGGGGACCCCAGTGACTTACTGGGTTCCCGGTCCTATTGAGTGGATCCCAGGCTGGATGCCGTGCGATTGGGGAATCAGCTTGAGGGGAACCCGGAGGCAGGTTGTCCACAGGGCCCGAACGAACCAATCGGGGATCCGGTAACCGGGATGCTGACAGGTACGCTTTACTGTCTCCCGGTGACCTGTGCTAGAATTTACTGGGAGGATTCGCTCTGTTCATTCACCTAATCTCATCTAAAGCAATTGGCCTGTGGCAGAGGCTCTAGAGCCAGGTCTGTGTGTGAAAGACCTGTTCCTCCCAGACATCTAAAGTGACACCATGGCTGCAAGGTTAGAGAAAGAAAATCTGTCTGTGGGCACTTCACCCACTCAAGCAGGAGTGGCGACGGGTTTACAAATTGGTACTGCTAAGGGCAGGCTTGCCCGTTCATATCCAGGCCTGACACCGTAAGTTCTCCTCTTCTTTCATCGACATGTCTTTCCTTCCTAACTGAAGTTGATGTTGGCTGTGTTGGCCTGGAAATAAAGCATTGGTAAAAACCTTTGACTGTCTGGATCTTCGCTCACTACTTTGTTCCTGCATCACCTACAATACCGCGTTAGTAATATCAGCCTGGAGGAGAAATGTGTGGTCTTATTGACCACGCATCTCTCCATAAAGAGGACCTGTCACACACTATTCCTATTACAATGGATGTTTACATTCCTTGTAATAGGAATAAAAGTGATCAATTTTTTTTTTTTTTTTTTTTAAGTGTAAAAATAAAAAGAATTAAGTAAAAAAAAAATATATATATATATATCTAAAAATAAAATAAAAATGTAAAACGCCCCTGTCCCCAGTAGCGAAGTATACTTAAATATACAAAGTATATTTAAAAAAATCGTATCCAATGAAATATTCATCATCCTTCGATTACATTTATAATATGTAAGTAAATGATTACATGTATATACATCATATATAAAGAAAACTTTTTGTATATATTTAATAATAATGTTCTAAATGCATGTAATTAACTTTATGTATTTTTTTGCTAATTGTCCTTCTCTACTCACCCCTGAAGAAGGTTACCCCGAAATGCGTCGGATGTATAGAAGGTTTTCATGTATTTACCTATATGGTGACAACCTTTGGAACTGTATATTTTAATTCAATATTTCATTTTTTGGATAAATATGTATACTTGTGAATAAAAACTATGGGCCAGATTCATAGAGCAATTACGCCTGTCTAACTGGTGTTAGACAGGAGTAATTTCAAATTTCGCACGCCGTATCACTAGTTTGAATCCTCAAACCATGATACGGCGGCTTCGGGCTTCGATCCGAGAGGCTTACGTCTTCGTAAGCCTTCGGATCTACGCTGCCATCTATTTGCGGCCGCTGGGAGGAGTTCGCGTCGTTTTGATGCGTCGGGATATGCAAATGTTTTTTTACGGCGATTCCCGAAGATACGAGTGGTCGTCGCAATCACTTTCGTCTATTTTTGTGTACGTAATGTTAGAGCAGCTTTTTGCTGCTCTAACTTTACGTAGCCCATGTTAAGTATGGCCGTCGTTCCCGCTTCGATTTTATTTAATTTTTTTTTTTGTTTACGTAACTCGTTCGGGACTAGGATCGCCCGTAAACGACGCTACCTAAACAACGAATGACGTCACGACGTGATTTCGCGCAATGCACGGCGGGAAATTTGCGAACGGAGCATGCGCAGATCGATCGCCGCGGGAACGCGCCTAATTTAAATGATTCACGCCCCCTACTCGTCTATATGGATTGCGACGGGAGAAATACACTACGCCGCCGTCGTTTACTGGACAAAATCTACCTGAATTCCACGTAGAGCCAGGTAAAAAACGGCGGCGTAGTGTATTTCTGATACGCTACGATAATCCATTTCTGTGTGAATCTGCCCCTATTTTTTTACCTCAATGTTCCGTATATTTGGAATTAATACTATCAGTGCCTTAAAAGTCCACCCAGGGGAATCCCCTTTTTCTTTTCTCATATATACTGCATGTGGCACAAGCATACATTTGCCATTCACCCCCCTTTCTGTCCCCAGTAGCTCGCGCTCAGAAGTGAACGTGCATGCAAGTCCCACCCACATATGTAAACGCCGTTCAAACCACACACGTGAAGTATCGCCACGTGTGTTAGAGCGAGAGCAATAATTCTAGCACTGGACCTCCTCTGTAACTCTAAACTGGTAACCTGTAAAAAAAAATAAAGCATCGCCTATGGAGATTTTTAAGTACCGAAGTTTGGCGCCATTCCATGAGTGTGCGCAATTTTAAAGCGTGACAAGTTAGGTATCTATTTACTCGGCGTAACCTCATCTTTCACATTATACAAAAAAATTGGGCTAACTTTACTGTTTTGTTATTTTTTAATTAATGAAACCCTTTAAAAAAAAAAAAAAAATTATATAATGTTTGGGGGTTCTAAGTAATTCTCTAGCAAACAAATTATGATTTTTACATGAAGGAGAGAAGTGCCAGAATAGGCGTAGTATGGAAGTGGTTAAACCTGTCTAACAGTATGCATTAAAAACAGTGGTTTTCTTCTGCTCGCATTTGCAAATGCATGCGTAAGCCACAGAGCCTCGCCGCAGCATCTGGTATCTGTGGTACCTAATGCTAACTAATGAGTGTCCCTGCAGTGGAGGAACATGCATTCTGATGGATAGGTGAGGGCAGGAGGACTGAAGGGGAGCCCAACCCTTCTTAAAGGTACAGGAACACACTGAGCACCCAGCAAGTAGCTCAATGACTGCAAAGGTGTCAGTGTGTTGCCTGACCAATACACACCACAGTGAAGCCGCGTACACACGGCAGAGAACCTCGACGGGCAGAACACATCGTTCCGCCCGTCGAGGTTCTCTGCCGGCCGTTGAAATCGGCGACCCGCCCGTCGGGAATGGCAACCAGCCATTCTTCCAGGCGGGCCGTCGAGCAAAAAGAGAGCGTGCTCTCTTTTCGCTCGACGGGATTCCCGACGGGCGGGGCAAGCCAGGAGCGTACACACGGCCGAGGTCCTCGCTGGAAAGCAGCTTCCAGCGAGGTTCTCGCTGGTTTCCAGCGAGAACCTCGGTCGTGTTTACGCCGCCTAAGGCCTTGTACACACGACCATTTTCCTCGACAGAATCCATCAAGAAACTTGGTGGCAGAGCTTTTTTGCCGAGGAAAACGGTCGTATGTATGCTTTTCATCGAGAAAACTGTTGTGGAACTCGATGAGAAAAAAAGAGAACATGTTCTCTTTTTCCTCGTCGGGAGTCTTAATTTCCCCGTCGTGTTCCTCGTCGGGCTGGTTTTCGACGAGAAACACGTTCGTGTGTATGCTTAGAAACCCGCGCATGCTCAGAATAAAGTATGAGACGGGAGCGCACCTTCGGTAAAAGTAGCGTTCGTAATGGAGATAGCAAATTTTTCACGCTGTAACAGACTGAAAAGTGCAAATCATCTCTTACCAAACGTTTACTTAACAAGCAGTAACATTAGATTAGTAAAAGCAGCCCCAAGGGTTGTGCCAGTGGAATCGAATTTCGTGTTGAAGTCACCGAGTTTGAGAACGACGAGATTTGGTCTTTACAGTATGTACGCAAAGACAGCTTGTCAAGATTCTCGACAAGCCTGACAAGAAACTCGTCGAGGAAAACGATGTGTCTGTTACTCGGTCGTGTGTACGAGGCCTAATACACAAAAGGCGCCACTACCCACATCTATAGCTGGCCATCACAGTAAGCAGCATTAGAAGGCTACATGAGATATAAACAGGGCGATGGATAAATCCATGGGAAAAAACTAAGCTTACTTACTGACCACCTTGAAGACAACCTTGCAGACAACCAATTAAACCTGTCTAAGGCCGCGTACAAACAATCAGCGTGGTCCGATGAAAACGGTAAGTCGGACCAGTTTCATCGGACCGGTCTGATCGTGTGTACGTGGCCTTACAGTGTGCCTGCATTTGCACAGAGCCTTTGTAACAGTCACTCACAATCAGAGAACAGTCAATAGAATTGTTGTTTTTTTATTTATTAGGGGATTTAACTTGGTTAGGGTTTGTGAAAAGATCCAGGACGCCATTAACCCATTAACTTTGTACATTCAGGACTCTGTCACTTTAAATACTCTTCAGGCATTAGCAGAGGGGGGGTGGGGAGCTGGTTTGGGACGCCAGGCCGGCCCGGACGAGTCATGTGGGCCACAGCGTGATCCCTTTGGGGTGGCCTACAGGGCCTATTGGAGCTGTGGGCGACTGGGGTTGGCTCCACCATTTCCCTCGGATTCTCCCCACCTTATCTCATTTTCTGGTTCGACGAGATCATATCACAACTTTTTCAATAAGGATGTGCATTTATCGAATTATATAGAATAGTTTACACTCTGTTCATTTCAAACATAGTATGCCGACTATATATCTTACATGTATATGTCCTCTTTGAGTTGCCATGTTGGCCTTTGTTACAAACAAATGTCTATATTGATACTTTATATGCCTATTGTAAAACTCAATAAACACATTGAAACAAAATACTCTTCAGACTACCCAAAGGCCTCCCATATGTGGCACAGTCTCTTTTACCGCAAACTTTTCATACACTGCATCAGCTATATTTCCACTCCTCTTATCACCCCACAGTCTCCTGGTACAGCATAACCCAGTCCTCCTATAGCAAGGGGTGTGATCCCTGCTGGGTTCTCTGGGAACTAGCTGGGCTCTGTGGCTGGCTGCTTCTATCCCCTCATCTGGCTATTGAGGTTTCAATGAACAGATGCCTCACTTTCACTGATCCTTGTTTCTAAGGTTGGTGGATACTCATAGTACAGCTCGCTGTGGTGCCCGCTCTTCACCAGCCTTAGGAATGCCAGCAGCCATTCCTGACTGTGGCACAGGAACAGATGTGGTCACCTCAACCACGCATCCATCCAGAGGCAGCACCCCCCATCCTGGCTTAGTACTCCATCACTTCATCTCCATCTCTCCAAAGGACTCCCACATGGCAGGCCCTTAATACCACTTTAGTCTACTAAAATACGACTAAAACGATTGAGAAGACTAAAAAACGACTAAATCTAAAATGGCATTTTAATCAAAAGACTAATGCCGCGTACACACGACCATTTTCAATGGTCTATAAAAAAAAAAAAACTTCGACCTGATTCTTGTCAAGCGTGGTGACGTACAACACGTATGACGGTACTATAAAGGGGAAGTTCCATTCGGATGGCGACACCCTTGGGGCTGCTTTTGTGTTAGTAAAAGTTTGGTGAGAGACGATTCACGCTTTTTAGTCTTCGTGCTTTTTAGTCTTCGTGCTTTTTAGTCTTTTACAGCGTGACGAATGTGCTATCTTCATTACGAATCCGAGTTTTACCAGAAAAAGCGCTCTAGTCTCATAACTTGCTTCTGAGCATGTGTGTTTTTTTCATGTCATTAAAGCCTACACACAACCAGTTTTCACGACGTGAAAAACGACAATGTGAAAAACAGAAAAAGAACGCATGTACTAAATCTTTAATGGCCATTTTTCGCGTCATGAAAAATGCTCTGAAGCCCACACACAATAGTTTTTAATGGCATTTTAAAAAAAAGGTAATATTTCACATCATGAAAAACAGTCGTGTGTACGCGGCATGAGACTAAAACTAAATAGAAATTTGACTTCAAAATTAACACTGGTCTGTACTGCATGTTCATATCTCAATAACATAAATAATAACATATTCGATTTTTCACTCCAGCAGTATAAAATGACTTTGAAAATTGTAGAGAAATGCTTAACCACTTAAGACCCGGACCTTTAGGCAGCTAAAGGACCCGCCAGTTTTTGCGATTCAGCACTGCGCCGCTTTAACTGACAATTGCGCGGTTGTGCAACCTGGCTCCCAAACAAAATTGGCGTCCTTTTTTTCCCACAAATTAGAGCTTTCTTTTGGTGGTATTTGATCACCTCTGCGGTTTTGAAAAAAATGCAATATTTTTTACTTTTTGCTATAATAAATATCCCCCAAAAATATATAAAAAAAAAATGTTTAGGCCGATATGTATTCTTCTATCTATTTTTGGTAAAAAAACGCAATAAGCGTCTATCGGTTGGTTTGCACAAAATGTATAGCGTTTACAAAATAGGGGATAGTTTTATTGCATTTTTATTAATAATTTTTTTCTTACTACTAATGGCGGCGATCAGGGATTTTTGTCGTGACTGCGACATTATGGGGGACACTTTAGACAATTTTTACACATTTTTGGGATCATTGTCATTTTCACAGCAAAAAAATGCATTAAAAATGCATTGTTTACTGTAAAAATGACACAAGGGGGTGCTGAAGGGGTTATGTGTGACCTCATGTCTGTTTCTAACTGTAGGGGTGTGTGGCTGTAGGTGTGACGTTATTGATTGTGGTTCCCTATATAAGGGAACATACATTCAATGACGGTGCCACAGTGAAGAACGGGGAAGCTGTGTTTAAGCACAGCTCTTCCTGTTCTTTAGCTCCGGGGACCGTTTGCGGGACTCCAGCGGCGATCGGGTCCGTGGGTCCTGCGATCACTGTGCTTCGGACCGGGTTGGTCACTTAAAGAGGACGTACCTGTATGTGCTTGTGCCCAGCCGTGCCATTCTGCCGACTTAAATGTGCAGGAGGCGGTCCTTAAGTGGTTAAAGGGTATGTAAAGGATTTTTTTTTAAATAACAAACATGTTATACTTACCACCACTGTGCAGCTCGTTTTGCACAGAGTGGCCCCAAACCTGGTCTTCTGGGGTCCCTTGGCGGCTCTCTCGGCTCCCCCTCGCAAGAACTCATCACCTTCATGCGAGTGAGCCCACATGATGAGTTCTAGCGGGCGCGCTCCTGTGATACAGCCGGCGACCATAGGCGCTCACTGTATCACTCGGCCCCACTCGTGTCATTGGATATGATCAACAGCAACGCCAGCCAATGACTGCGCTGCTTTCAATCAACCAATGAATGAGCTGAGAAGCAAGCCCATTCACGGCGCGGGACTTTCGAGGGGTCAGGTAAGTAAACGAGGGGGGGGGGTGGGTGATCCGCAGATTTTTTTTCCCCCTAATGCATATAAACTGTTACCTTTACAACCCCTTTAAATAATGCATTACAATTTAACTATACCCATTAGATATTAGATGTCTAAAATGAGTTTTAGTCTACTAAAATGTTTCTGAGATTTTAGTCGATTAAAATGTCCTGGAGACTTAGTTGACTAAATACTACTAAAATTAAAACAATTGCAGAAGACTAAAATGGGACTCGTGTGACCCATTTTCAGGTGACAGCGGGCAGAAGCCGCAGCCGGCTGATGTCACAGAGCCAGTCCAGGCTCTGGCAAGATCGCAACAATGATGTCAGCGAGCCACCAAGAGCCTGAGCTGGCCATTCCAAACCCCTTCCACAGCCAAGCGCTCCAGTGATGGGGGGGGGAGGGGGCAGAGCAGAGAGCTGATGACTGACAGGAGGAGGAGTGGGATGGAAGGAACATGTGGAAGAGGGTGAAGGTCTGCTTTATTTACTATGCTGGGAGTAACAGTCTCACAAATATTGACCTAAAGAATCATAAATAAAAAAGGATAAAGATAGAGAGCTAACAGTTTGAGTCTGCCCTAAGAAGAACTTAAAATGGTTAAATCTGAAATGGGACATACCACACAGCATATAAAGTGCAGTGGTCAATAATATGTATCATAGAGTCTCATCACTGGTTTCCTGATGTTGGTGGTCAGAGGGGACCATTGGGGGAAAAGGTGATGAAAATGGGGTACATTGGAGATCAGCAGAGGCCTTAGAGGGTAGTGTGGCACTGTGGTCAGTGAGGGCTGGAGGTGGGGGGGAGGGGAGTGGTGCAGTGGTGGTTAGTAATGACTGGAGCGGTATCAGTGAGGGCTAATGGAGTACACTGGTGGTCAGTGGGGGCCAGAAGAATATTTTGGTGGTCAGCGAGGGCTAACTGGGAAACAAAGTTGTGGTGTGTTACATTGCATTAACCTCTACATTATAGTGTGTTGGGGTTCCTTTTACAAATGCATGCCACTGCAACAAACCATTGTTATTTGACCTTTAAAACAAAAAATAAATAAATTGAAATTTAGTCAGATATTGTATTTATTGGCGTATAACACTTACTTTTTAACCCTGAAAATAGAGGGTAAACTGTGCCTGCGTGTTATACTCAGGGGGCTGTGGAAAGTTTTTTTCCTGAAACTTCCCTCTTAAAGTTAGTGTGCGTGTTATACGCCGATAAATATGGTATCGGCAAAAAACGCCATAAATATATATATATACGGTAATGCTTTTTACTTTATTTAATGACCGCATTTCAAATAAAAAGAATGTGTAACTTTAACACGTCATCATAATTATTAGCTTGTAAAAGGAAAGATTGCACTGAAGTTACAGGATAAATCATAGAAAATAGGTGTGATTAAAATTCATTCCATCATCTTTCTGTAGAGCAAATTACTACTGTATTGTTAATGAATTATAAAGCACCATAATCTTGTGTGGTATTGTAAAATTAACGTACATATTAAAGTACATAAAACTTCAAAGCAGTAAAATATGCAGAGAGAAACCAGACTGTAATGTAGTCCCAGTATACTGTATCATAGGCGTGCGCACAGGGTGTGCCAGGTGTGCCCAGGCACACCCTAATCACCCTGTGCAGGACAGATTCCCCCCACTGATCTGGCTCCCCCTATTTCCCGCCACAGAACTGCCGGCTTTCCTCTTCTCCCACCAGTTGTTGCTGTGGATGTTTTAGGACGAGAGGGGAAAGGGGCTAGTAAATATGCCATTTACCGGCCCCTTCCCTTTCTGAATGAAGATCGTGATTGATCGGTAGAGTGTGTTTGAGCATTGGGGTGCACACCCTAATGCCAAAGGCTGCGCACACCTAT
This sequence comes from Rana kukunoris, assembly GCA_029574335.1. NCBI lineage: Eukaryota > Metazoa > Chordata > Amphibia > Anura > Ranidae > Rana > Rana kukunoris. The sequence continues at coordinate 131,651,782 of CM056055.1, read as the reverse complement.
GTACTGTATGTCCGATATGCAGTGCCGATCCTGACCTCCCTGGGGCCCGAAGCAAAATTACATGTCACATTAAAGTTGAGAAGTTGGGCTGCCGACAGTAACATGTCACATAAAAAATTTAAGTTGAGAAGTGGGGGGAGGGGGTGTTCTGCTGTCGGAAATGACGTCTTACATTAAAGTGAGAAGCGGAGGGGTGCTGACTTCTTACCTCTTCTCCCATGCAGCCGGGGCCTCTAGTAATTTGCGGGGCCCTAAGCGGCTTGCATAGTGAGCCTATACGGCGGATTGGCCCTGCCGATATGGTCACCATTTGTCTCAGTAGCCAAATAGCCATGTTTTTACTAACTAAAGTTACAAACTATAGTAAAATAAACAGTAACATCAATAGTTGTGGTAACAGCAATAATAAAACACCACCAATGCTAATTTCACATATTGTTGCATTATTTCACTATTTAAAAGAATGGGAGAATTGCCTTTAGAATCTCTTTGCACCACCACACCTGTCAGGAACGGGTACATATATCTGGCTTAGGAGGTGGTAGAACTGAGGCTGGAGTGTCTACACCGAATAATTAGTCTTTGGTGCAGCTCACTGAGCATAATGGCAGGCGCATTGCAAAGTGTAGCGGGGTGTGAGGATCCTGATGGGAAACTCTAAAGCCCTGTACACACGCTCGGTTTTCACAGCGGTAAAAAGTAAGGTAAAAAACCGAGACGAAAGCCGAGAACCCGGCAGGAAAAATGCCATGGAGCTTCGGACGGGAATCCCAGGCCGTGTGTATGCTCCATGGGCACTGCCTCGCAGTGTTTCCCATATTAGTATGAGTAAACCTGGCAGAAAAAAAGCCACTGGGAATCCCAACAGGAAAATAGAGAGCAGGTTCTCTATTTTCCCGTCGGGCAGGGATGATCTGCTCTATAGGCTCACTATGCAAGCCGCTTAGGGCCCCGCAAAGCTGAGGAGGGCCCCCCAAATTACTGGAGGCCCCTTCTGGTGAGAAGTCATTTTCGGCCCCTCACCCCGCTTCTTAACTCTCTGCCTGCATGGGAAAAGAGGTAAGAAGTCAGCACCCCCCGCTTCCCAACTTTAATGTCACATGTCATTTTGCTTAGGGCCCCAGGGAGGTCAGGATCTGCACTGCCATCGGGATTCCCATCTGTTTTCCTGACGGGAAAACTGCTAGGAAGCATGCACATGTCCGGTTTTCCTGGCCAAATGCTCTCTTGGCAGTTTTCCTGGCAGGAAAACCAATCATGTCTACAGGGCTTGAGACTAGTTCCCTATCATGTCTGCCTCCCCATAATAACTTAAAGCGGTTGTAGCCAGTTGTAACCCTAAAAAAAAAAAAAAAAAAAATAACAGCATAGTGCTGTTGCAGTGTCATTTTTTCCTTTCTATGTTCTAAAATATCTGGTTGATCATGCCTGTTCCTGTGTCCCCCTATGTGAACTGACCACGGTAATCATAGCTGCCGATCCATGATACTGTGGTCAGTTTACATGCCTCCATCAGCCCGCAGTCTCTCCTTCTCCCCATGTCTGTGTGTGAGAGCCGATCTGCTCCATGTCCCTCCCTTCTCCTCCTGCCACTATTTTCCATTGTAATACATACCCCCATTACTTGTATCCTCTCTGTTTTATGAAAATCAAAAGTACTGTTATGCCGCGTACAGACGATCTGACATTCCAACAACAAAACCGTGGATTTTTTTCCGACGGATGTTGGCTCAAACTTGTCTTGCATACACACAGTCGCACAAATGTTGTCGGAAATTCCGAACGCCGAGAACGCGGTCACGAACAACACGTACGACGCCACTATTAAAGAGAAGTTCAATACTAGTCGTGTTAGTAGAAGTTTGGTGAGATGATTCTTGCTTTTCAGCCTTGTGCTTTTCAGTCCGTTACAGTGTGACAAATGTGCTATCTCCATTACGAACGCTAGTTTTACCAGACCAAGCGCTTTCGTCTCATACTTGATTGAGAGCATTGTTAGCATACAAGGTTTGTATTATATGAGCAACATCTACTAAATGTCATTGCTGTGTGCCTATTACATTATATGATCACTAGATGGCAGTGTTACGTTTGCTAGTTCATGTTTTGTCTATGTACAAGAAGTAATAATAAAGTTCAGTTCCTGTTTTCCACGACCTACAGACTGTCTGCCTGTAATTTGTTTAGCTCCAAAAGCTTATGTCTAACAGGTTATGGGCCCAGAGCATGTTACAGAAGCCCAGGATATAATACAGATTACCCCTGGATATAGCCAGATACAGTGAGCTAGAGCAATTCAGTGCAGAAGACAGCAACAGAAAGACAGACAGCAGTAATGGCAGCTGCCATCCCCTCAGGAAAGTTTTCCATTGCAAATCTGACAAATCAGAACTACCAATCTTGGAAATTCAAGATGAAAATGCTGCTTATAAGAGAAGGTACGTGGAAATGCATAAATGAACAAAGACCTGCACAGCCCACAGAGGAGTGGTTAGACAGAGATCAGAAGGCGCAAAGCACAATCTCCCTGTGCATAGATGATGATCAAATCATACATATATGTAACTGTCAAACTGCTAAAGACATGTGGGAAGAGTTACAGAAAGCACATGAAAGTGTTAATCTCAGCAATAAACTGTATTTAATCAGAAAGCTCTATCAGACTAAGCTACAGAAAGACCAGGACATGCAGGACTATATAAGACAGACCTTAGAGATGGTGGAGAGACTGCGAGGGATTGGAGAAGAGATGAAAGATTTCCATGTGGCAGCGCTATTATTAAGTGGACTTCCTGAAAGTTATGAGACACTTGTCACAGCACTAGATGCACGTCCAGATGATGATCTGACACTGGAATATGTTAACGGCAAGCTTGTGGATGAATACAAGCGCAAAACTGAAAGCATGAGTACTGTGAGTGTGTGTTCAGAGACGGCTTTAAAGACAAGATACAAAAATAAACACAGTAACGTGCAGCTAGAAAAGCGGGAATGCTTTGTGTGCAAGAAACCAGGACATCTAAAAGCAGACTGTAGAATCTGGAAAGCTAGAATGCAAAAAAAGGATTTTTAATAAACAGCTTACCTGTAAAATCCTTTTCTTGAAGTACATCACGGGACACAGAGCGCATAGCCATTACACTTGGGTTATATGGGTACCTTCAGGTGATGGACACTGGTGTAATCAATTTCACAGGAAGTTTCCTCCCTATATAACCCCCTCCCACTGGGAGTGCTTCAGTTTTGTAGCAAGCAATTCCTCCAAGGTTACACAATGTTCCCCAAAAGAGGGGTGGGAGCTCTGTGTCCCGTGATGTACTTCAAGAAAAGGATTTTACAGGTAAGCTGTTTATTAAAAATCCTTTTTTCTTTATCGTACATCACGGGACACAGAGCGCATAGCCATTACACTTGGGATGTCCTAAAGCAATGCTCTATGAAGGGAGGGAGACCGTAAGGCCAAGAATAGCCAAACAAAAAATTATCAGGAAGTAAAGTAGCTCCACCAACAGAGAAAAGGGGGCGTGACCCGGACCAGAGGATTCTATACTGCTGCCCGTAGGACCGCCTGCCCAAATGCTGCGTCCGTACCCTTTGCAACGTCCAACTTATAAAATTTAGTAAACGTATGTACGGAAGACCAGGTTGCCGCCTTGCAAACCTGTGCCATAGAGATCTGATGGTGTGTCGCCCAGGAGGCACTCATGGCCCTCGTAGAATGGGCTTTAACTGATAAGGGAGGTGGAACGCGCTTCAGACCATAGGCCTGAAAAATCAGCTGCTTAATCCACCTAGCCAAGGAAGACTTGGCAGCCGGCTGACCCTTCTTGGGGCCATCCGGAAGAACAAAAAGCACATCTGTTTTCCGAATCTTCTCTGTAGCCTTGAGATAGACCCTCATGGCTCGAACCACGTCCAAAGTATGAAGCAGTCTTTCCTCTCTGGACTGGGGAGTAGGAAAGAAGGATGGTAGGACTAGGTCCTGATTCAAGTGAAAACTGGATATGACCTTAGGAAGGAAAGAAGGTTGAGGCCGCAGAACCACTCTGTCCTTATGCAGAATAAGGTATGGCTCCCTGCATGACAAGGCTGCCAGCTCGGAAACCCTTCTGGCCGAAGCCATAGCCACCAAGAAAACCAACTTTCGGGTTAGTAGCACAAGAGGGATTTCTGTCAGAGGTTCAAACGGCTGCCTTTGTAAAGCTGACAAGACCAGATTTAAATCCCAGGGGCAGAGGGGAGCTCTAATAGGGGGATTCACATGCAAGACCCCCTGCAAGAAGGTTTTCATAAGCGAATGGGTGGCCAAGGGTCTTTGAAACCATATCGATAAAGCCGACACCTGCCCCTTTAGAGTACTAAGAGCCAACCCTTTGTCAACGCCAACCTGGAGGAATCGCAAGATCCTGTCAATAAAAAAACTTCTGAGGGTGCCATTTTTGAGACTCGCACCACTCCACATAGGTTCTCCAGACTCTGTAATAAATATTTCTAGAGACTGGTTTCCTAGCCTGAATCAACGTAGATATGACCTGAGCTGAGAGGCCTCTGCCCTTAAGAATTAGGGATTCAGCCGCCAAGCCGTCAAATTTAGCTGCTGTGAAGCAGGGTGGCAGATTGGGCCCTGAGACAGCAGATCTGGGCGCAGGGGGAGCGGCCACGGCGCCCCGACTGACATCCTCACGATGAGTGCGTACCAAGCCCTCCTGGGCCAGGCTGGGGCCACCAGGATCACAAGCCTGCGCTCCACCCTGATCCTCCGTAGAAGGCGGGGAATCATCTGCAGTGGAGGGAATGCATACAGGAGAGAAAACTGGTGCCAGGGGCAAACCAACGCATCGGTCCCGTAGGCCGAGGGATCCCTGGCTCGGTATATGAATTTGTCCAACTTCTTGTTGGATCTCGTTGCCATAATGTCCACATATGGAACTCCGAATCTTTGGCAAATCTCTTGGAATACCTGGGGGTGAAGAGACCACTCCCCCGGGAGCAACTGTTGACGACTCAAAAAATCTGCTTGAGAATTGTCTATCCCTGGGATGAACACCGCCGAGATGCAGGGTACATGGGCTTCGGCCCATGAGAAAATCAGGTTTACCTCCCTTTGGGCCGCTAGGCTCCTCGTTCCCCCCTGGTGGTTTATGTATGCCACCGCAGTGGCATTGTCGGACTGTATCCTTACTGGCAGACCCTGAAGGGGGAGAGTCCAGGCGACCAGGGCCAGCCGAGCAGCTCTGATCTCTAAGATATTGATGGGAAGCAGTTTTTCTGCCTCCGACCACTGCCCTTGCTGGGTCTGTCCTTCTAGAACTGCCCCCCAACCTGACAGGCTGGCATCCGTGGCTACTATCTTCCACGTGATGGGGCAAAAGGATTTCCCCTTTGACAAATTTTGAGGGACCAGCCACCAGAACAGGCTGCGCTGGACTCCTGGGGAGAGAACTAACGGACGATCTAACGCCTGAATGGACTTGTTCCAAGCAGAGAGAATGGCTGCCTGGAGATATCTGGTATGAATCTGGGCGTAGGGCACTGCCTCGAAGGCGGCCACCATCTTCCCCAGCAGTCGCATACATAGGCGAATAGTCGGCCTCTTCTTGCCTAAGATCACTTGAACTGCTTGAGTTATTGATCAGACCTTTGCTTGAGGTAAAAATATCCTCTGGCAGTCTGTATCTAGCCGAAGGCCTAGATATTCCAACTGCTTTGTGGGTTGCAATATCGATTTTTCTTGGTTCACAATCCACCCGAATTCCTCTAGATGCCGAACTGTGCGAACTACTGCATGATTGAGGCTGGAAGCTGATCTGTCGATAACCAGAAGATCGTCCAGGTATGCCAGGACCAAAATGCCTTCTGTCCTTAGGACGGCTAGCACCGGGGCTAACACCTTTGTGAATACCCGCAGAGCTGTTGCCAACCCGAAAGGGAGGGCTACGAACTGGTAATGACGGTGATCTATCATAAAACGAAGAAACTTGTGATGTGCCGGGTAGATCGGCACTTGCAGATACGCATCTATAGATGCTAGAAAGTCGTCTTGATGTAGGCTGGCTGCCACCGAACTTATGGACTCCATACGAAAGGTATGAATCTTTAGAAAGCGATTTAGGCGTTTGAGGTCTAAGATAGGCCTGACGTCGCCATTGGGCTTTGGTATTATGAAAAGGTTGGAGTAGAATCCCAGATCCCATTCCTGGGTTGGTACTTCTACAATTACTCCTTGGAGCAAGAGACGATCCAATGCTTTTACAAGAGAGGCCCTCTTTAATGGGTCGCTTGGAAGACTTGACCCCTGAAAATGAGGAGGGGGGACTTCCCGAAACTCTAGCTTGTAGCCCGTGGCTACCACGGACAGTACCCAAGAGTCGGGAATTCTGGCCTCCCACACTTCGGAGAAAAACCGAAGCCTTCCCCCCACCCAAGAGAGTGGGGGCGCCCCTTCATGAATCTGACTTGATGACTGGTTTAACCGGCTTGCGAGACCATGGCCTCTAGCCTGCAGTGGCTTGTCCTTGTGGGCGGCTATTAAATGCTGAACGCCCGGGAGGCTGTCGATACTGACGGGAAGTTGAAGGGGCCGAGCCTGCGAAGGCCTGTCGCTTAAACGCGGGCCCACGCGATCTTTTCTTGACAGGCAAGAAAGAACTTTTACCACTTGATATGGTCTGGATATATTTATCTAGGTCTTCACCGAATAGTCTCCCACCATGAAAGGGAAATCATGCTAAAAGCCTTTTGCAGGATGCCTCTGCTGACCAGTTCTTCAGCCACAAAAGGCGACGCATATGAACCAATAGCAGAGATAAACGGGACGCCTGTTGAATGGAGTCCTTAATAGCATCTACTGCAAAGCAGAGAGCCCTTGGGAGGTCAGCCAATTCACGAGCTTGCTGAGCCGGTATGTCCCTTAATATTTGTTTAGTCTGATCCTTTAAAGCCTGACAAACGCCAATGGCTGCCACCGCTGGCTGAACCACGGCACCTACTGTGGTAAAAGAAGCCTTCAGTAGGGTCTCCAACTTTTTGTCGACTGGATCTTTAAACATCTGGACATTTTCAACCGGACAGGTCAGGGATTTATTCACGCAGGAAATGGCTGCGTCCACGGTAGGGAGTGCCCATTTCTTTGCAAATTCCTCTTCCATAGGATAGAGAATAGTGAACCTTTTAGGAGGGATAAAAATCCTATCAGGTCGAGCCCAATCCTGAAAAATCACGCTCTCCAGAAGGGGGTGAACCGGAAAAGACGCACCACTCAACGGTGCCTTCAAGGAACCTAAAGAGGATACCACGGGGGCTAATTGTTCTGACACTGGAAGTTTAAAAGCAGTGCGAACCATATCTGTCAGAGACTGGATCCACAGGCTCTCCGCTTGGGAAGCCGAAAAAATTTCATCTACAGTGGAACCCTCAATGTCTGAACCGTCGGGACTCGGGTCCGCTTGATCCCCCTGTGGGTCCAATTTCTCCGAAGAGAGGACCTCTGCATCTGAAAACACCAATCTAGGTGACGGGGATCTAGCCCGCTTGCCACCTGGCAAAGAGCGGGCAATTAAAGCAGTTAACCTTTCCTCTAGCCCACCCAGGGTGGTCGCTAGCATTTCTACCGTAACGTAAATGGGAATGGGTTGATTGGGGGCCGCCTCTGCCCCTAGCACCCTCAATGGCTCCTGCAACATGCTGTTCGGTGGTCTATCTGGTGAGGGTGGGACCGCTAGAGCCTGGCCCAAATCCTCTGACCCCGATGGAGACCCCTTTAGTTTTTTGGTACCTTTTGCAGCCTTAGCTGGTCCTGATCCCTTGGGAGCCATTGCACAACCTTGAGACACCCCTAAAGCCAACACCCAACTGTTGTAGCTAGAAGTGAACCATTAATAAGAACAGGCTATGGTAAAATTTTCCAAATTTTCATACGCCCGAGAAGGCGGCAATACCGAGGAAGTCCTGTGGGTATTGCCACACCAATGCCCGTTAGCTGGAGCCCAAGGTTGCACCGACTCAGATACTGCCAGATCTAAGGCTGAGTCCCTTTAAGAAAAAAAAACTTTTTTTTTTTTTTCTGGTCAGTATGGCCAGACCTGAAGATCCACAAACCCCCACTGGGTGTCACTGTATAGCCAGAAATGGCTCAGCTGCGCGCTCTGTGTCCTCAGCCTCCTCTGCTTTCAGGAGGGAATGACCAGCCAGGAAATGCTTTGCTGCTTTAACGGAGACCTGACGTTGCTGGCCCGCCCCCCCCCCACGCACGCTGACGCTGTAAAAGGCTGCGCGCGCGCCCCCCCCCCCCACGCTGAAACCAACATGGAGGAAGCAGAAAGCAGAGGAGAAGCCTGGACCAGCGCTAGCAACCCAACAGACACCAGACAAGACACTAATCTTATTGTAGTGCACACATAGAGGAAGCTGTCCCCATAGGCTTCCTAAGAAACAGGAGTTTTGCCAGCATTTCCTCCTTATAGCACGTGGGGCTGCAGTATCATGCTAACAGGCAGATCTGGGGGGAGTAGCAAATACATATCTTTAAAAGCATACATATACCTACATGTTATCTGGGTAAACATTAGTACATCCCATCCTGCCTCAAAAGACATAGTGGAGATAGTGGCTGATGCACAAGCATACCATTAGCCGACCCAGAACCCCCAGGGGGATACCTACTGTTGAACCAAGTCCCGCAGGTTCTCTCTTACCTGCTCCACGCCGCAGGGTATTGCGAAATGCAAGAGGCCCAATCTTCCCCCATCTCTGTGGGTATTGTCTTGGACCTTCAGGGACCGGGGTCCTGTGTTAAGGAACCCACACACCTGGACCTATATAGCATCCTGGCATCAGTAGCGTTTAGTTCTTGGAAGAGACTAAGGCACTGGAGCCCAGAATCCAGCCCTCCAAGGAGAGGCCCTTCCCCCCCCCCACTCCAGCAGGGCCCGGGTACCGTACACCTTGGCTTTGAAGCACTTCGGACAGATCCGGCTAGCTATCCTGGGTCCCGAGACCTCCGAGGGACAGCTAGACGTGACCAACACCTAAGACACTGGCGAAAAAACTGAAGCACTCCCAGTGGGAGGGGGTTATATAGGGAGGAAACTTCCTGTGAAATTGATTACACCAGTGTCCATCACCTGAAGGTACCCATATAACCCAAGTGTAATGGCTATGCGCTCTGTGTCCCGTGATGTACGATAAAGAAAACAAAGTGCATTCCAACAAGCTAAGAATGTCATAGAAACAAAGGAATATGCATTCGGATCCAAAAATTGTGTCACCACTGTGCAAGCATGGTGTGTGGACTCAGGCGCTACAAGTCACATGACAAATAACCAAAGTTTCTTCGCTCAGCTTGATGAAAGCAAAACAGAAGGGATAACTACAGCTAATGGACAACTCATGAAATCAGTGGGAATAGGAGATGGCTTTCTATACTCTATCTCTCCAGATATCACTAAAAAGATCCATATGAGGAATGTTCTGTATGTGCCAGATCTTGAAAGCAACCTTTTGTCAGTAAAGAAACTCACTAACCAAGGCAATGTAGTCACATTTCAGGGTGACAGTTGTATCATAACAAAAGGAGATTGCTTGCTTGCAAAGGCTAAAATCATAGATGAACTATATCAGCTGAACTGCAGTGAAATGGTTAAAATAGCCAAAGAGGATAAACATTCAAACTGCATCCACACTTGGCACAGACGATTGGGACACAGAAATTCTGATACAATAAAGAAAATAGTTGAGAATAACTATGCAAGTGGTATTAAGATTAATCCATGTGATCACACAATGATTTGTACCAGCTGTATTAAAGGAAAAATGGCAAGGACACCTTTTCCCAAGCAGACCAACAGCAAAGTTCAAAAACCTCTGGACTTAATACATTCAGATCTTTGTGGTCCAATGAAAACTATGACTCCAGGAAAGAAAAAGTACTTCCTGACCTTCATTAATGAATACTCCAGATATACCACAGTATTTCTACTTCACAATAAGGATGAAGTGCCAGAGAAATTAGAAGAATATATCGCTCAAGTAAATAATATTTTTGGCAGAATGCCCAGAGTACTACGAACAGACAATGGCTCAGAATATACAAGTGGTAAAACACAAGCCATTCTCAGGAAGCATGGAATTATGTTCCAGACAACAGTTCCATATAACCCGGAGCAAAATGGAGTTGCAGAGAGAATGAACTGCACACTGTGTGAAAGTGGGAGGAGCATGCTATTTGATGCTGATATGCCAACTACATTCTGGGGAGAAGCTATCACAACTGCATGTTATCTTCAAAATCGTTTGCCGGGAAAAGCAACAACAAAAACTCCATATGAACTATGGAACAAAAGGAAACCAGATTTAAGACACATCAGAATTTTTGGAAGTAAAGCCTATGTACACATTCCAAAAGAAAAACGTACAAAATGGGGTGCATGTGCAAAAGAAGGTGTACTTGTGGGGTACAGTGAATCTCAAAAAAGATACAGGATTTTACAACAAGACACGAACAAGGTAACAGTCAGCAGAAGTGTGATTATTGATGAAACCTCTATGTGCTCAAAGTTTGAACAACAGACACAAACTATTCAAACTGAGAAAGAATCAACATCAGTCACTCAAGAAAATAAGGAAAGTGATACAGAAATAGAAATTACTGCAGAAGAATCAAAACCTGAATCTGAACCAGAAATACCTTCAGTCAGAAAATCAACCAGAATCAATAAAGGTGTTCCAGCTGAACGTTTATCTTACATAGCTCGCAGAACTGTTCAAACTTAACCAGGTTCATGGAAAGAGATGCAGAAACTGCCAATGCATGAGAAACAAGTATGGAACAAAGCCGCTGATGAAGAAATGACATCACTCGAAGATCTCCAGACATGGACACTTTCAGAGCTACCTCAAGGTGAACATGCCATAGGATGTAAATGGGTTTTTAAAACCAAATGTAACTCTGAAGGGAAAGTCTGTCGGTACAAGGCAAGGCTGGTTGCTAAAGGTTACTCACAGAAGTTCGGTGAGGACTATGATGCTACTTTTGCTCCAGTTGCTAAACAAAGTACTTTCAGAACACTAATGACAGTGGCTGCCATGCGTACAATGATTGTGAAACATCACGATATTAAGACAGCTTTTCTTAATGGTGATATTGAAGAAGAAATTTACATGTCACAGCCAGAAGGATATTTGAAAAAGGGACAAGAGCATCTTGTCTGCAAGTTGAATAAATCTCTTTATGGCCTTAAACAATCAGCTCGAGCATGGAACCTGAAGATTAATCAAGTTCTACTAAATGAAGGATTTACAAGAAGCAAAGCTGATCCGTGCCTATACGCTAAACAAGTAGACACTGAGTGGATGTATCTGCTAATTTATGTTGATGACCTGATCATTGCTCACAAAAATAACAATGAAATTGCAAAATTAACAGGAGTACTCAACAAGCACTTTGAAACTAAAGACCTAGGTGAAGTGACATATTATCTTGGAATTGACATCCAGCGTGAGAAAGATGGAAGTTTCCTGTTGAATCAGAGCGCAAAAATTGAATCTATTCTTCAGCAATTCAACATGACAGAGGCGAAAGGAGCAAGCACACCTATGGACACAGCCTATCCAAAGTTAGAAGGAGAAGATGATCTTCTCACATCCAAAGAACAATACAGACAAGCAGTGGGGGCACTTCTCTACATTGCAACCACTACACGTCCAGACATTGCAGCCAGCATGTCTCTTCTTTGCAGGCGAGTTGATAAACCACGTCTAAGCGATCAAAAGAGTTATGAGATATCTGAAACAGACAAAAGACTTAAATTTGAAACTGTCAGCAAGTGGTGATTTAAACCTCGTGGGATATGTGGACTCCGATTGGGCAGGTGATCACAGCACACGCAAATCCACAAGTGGTTACTTATTAAAATTGGGAGACAGTCCTATATCATGGTCCAGCAAGAAACAGATGTCAGTGGCATTGTCCTCTACAGAAGCTGAATACATATCTGCAGCTTATGCCAGTCAAGTTGTATGGTTACGTGAAACGGAAAAAATGATTGCTGATGTTTTGACAAAACCACTAGCTAGAAACAGATTTGTTGATCTTAGATCAGAAATGGGATTGACATAGATAGTAGTTGTTGAGTGGGGGCATACAAGGTTTGTATTATATGAGCAACATCTACTAAATGTCATTGCTGTGTGCCTATTACATTATATGATCACTAGATGGCAGTGTTACGTTTGCTAGTTCATGTTTTGTCTATGTACAAGAAGTAATAATAAAGTTCAGTTCCTGTTTTCCACGACCTACAGACTGTCTGCCTGTAATTTGTTTAGCTCCAAAAGCTTATGTCTAACAAGCATGCGTGGAATTTTGTGTGTCTGACAGAAAATGTCAGATAGAGCCTACACGTGGTCAGAATTTCCAAGCGTGTGTACCAGCATTAGTTTTTAGTGTTTTTTTTTAAACTATAACACCTATAATACTTTTTTTTACTGCATCGCTCTGTGGGCACGTGACTTCCTGCTGCTCTTCTTCCTTTAGGATTATAATTTAAAAAAATACACACACGGTACGTTAGATCTTGATAAAACAGACAGGATACAAGTAATAGGGGTATGTGACGTAAAGTGACATTAAAGCCTCATTTATATTTTTATTAAAATAACAAACATGTTACCTGCTCTTTGCAATTGTTTTGCACAGAGCAGCCCTGATCCTTTTCTTCTGGGGGCTCCCGCTGGTGCTCTCAGCCAATACTCTTTGGCGGGCACCCCCACGGAAAGCCGCTCTCCATGGAGACACCCATGCGTGCTCACTCCTGCTGCATCTATTGACAGACAGCGAGACTCAGCCATGCCCTCACTCTTGTTTTATAACATTTGATTGACAGCAGTAGGAGCCAACGGATATCAATCTCCCAATGAGGAGGGAGACAGAGGCTGAACCTGTTGTGCATGTCAGGTTAAAAAAAGGGGGGGGGGAAGCTGCAGCATAGAAGGTTTTTCACCTTAAAGTGTTTGTAACCCTGAAAAAAAATTGGATCCTCTTACTTTATAGCATGTTATACAGCACAGTGCTGTGTAATTTGGCCCCCTGTATCACCTGAAATACCTGGCTAATCCTGCTGCTGAGCCCTGACACTGTCATCAGTTTATGTGCCTCTGTCATCCGTATCTCTCCTCTCTGCTCTCCTCCATCCTCTCCCCCCTCCCCTCCCTGCCTGTCAGCTCTTACAAGTGCCAGCCCCCTCCTGCTGCTTAAATAACTGTAGACAATACACACAATCCCCTCTGTTCAAAAGTGTCCTATGCTGCAGTGCAGGGGCGGCTCGTCCAATTTTTTTTAAGCACCTAAATAGAGCCAGAGGTTCTAATAGGCTTCAAAATTAGATGGGCTCAGCACGCAGAGCATTGCACTTAGAGCCCACCCAAGTGTGTTAGACTAGCAAGTTAATATTCGCTATTCTAACACTGAATCGCTTCTCCACCAATCAGGAAGACACATCAGAGACAGGTTTCCCAGTAGGCTATCCTATTGGACACCTAGGAGGAGAAGGGAGATGGAAGTGGAAGCCCCTGTGAGCCACAGGAAGAGGAAGGAAAAAAGATGCCACCCTCCGGACACGCTGCCCGCCCGCTTCCTAGATGGGGTAAGTGCAGGGCTTGACTCATCGCTCTCCTCCTCTTCTCCCCTCCTTCTGACTGACATCTGCGGGGGATTCTCGGTCCCTCCCGCTCTAGCAGTCAGATCAGAAGAGGGAGCAACGGGCAGTCACGTGAGCGCAGAGTGGGGCTGTGAAATCAGGTAGAAATGGTCATCTTTTTTACAAAGAACATGCACTTCAGCATAGGACGCTTTATAACAGAGGGGATTGTGTATAGTTTACAACCACTTTAATGCATAAAAGGATTTAGAAACACTTCAAAGTGGAACTGCAGTATGCCCACATAATTTGTAATAAAACATCTTTGCCAATCTGAAGCTTCCCTCCAACCACTTTGCATATTATTTTATATATACTGTCATTCTGTACTTGCCAAATCTGCTGCAGAAATCTTCCTCCACTGGGTCTGGCTGCAACCATTTTAACTGTGGACAGCTGAAGCTGCTGCCTGTTCATTTCTTGGCTTTACACAGACACACCTCCAGCTCTCATTGGCCCTCTTATGGCTCATTCCCCCCCACCTCCTGGAAGACTCTCACCAGTGTGAGAGAGTGAGCTTTGCATGATGTCATAAGCCTAGGCTAATGACCAGACAAGAAACAGGAAGTGGGCTTTATAAGGTATTTACTGACAGAAAAAAAGGGCAGAAGATTTAATAGATGGAAAGTTGGAAAAATTACTGAAGGAACAACCACTTTAATGCCATTTTGTATTTTAAATCAATGACAAACAGCACAGGGTATATAGCCTATTTAAAAAAAAAATTGTGCCTTGCTTAGTATGAATGTACATGCACTTTCAGTGGGTAAATGACTATGCAAATTCTTTATACATTTTATTTTAACTTATAGTAGAAGCTCAGTCAAAACCTAATTATACTTAAACCTATTCCTTCCCCCATTCCAAGTCAATTCTAACTACCCTGTAAAGGGAAGATGTCTATACTTACCTATGCTGAGGTCTGATCACATAACTTGTCCAGTGGCTGACTTCAGTGAAGAGGAGAGATCGGCATCAGCGGCCTGGACGGTGCTGTCACTCTTAGGGCTCTTTCACACGTCCGTTCAGTTTTTTAGATCAGTTTTTTCCCCCTTCAGTTGATCCGTTTTTTTCATCCGTTTTTCGTCCGTTTTCCGTCCGTTTACATCCGTTTCCGTTCCGTTTTCCGTCCGTTTTTCATCAGTTTTTTTCATCCGTTTTTTTTTTTTTTTAGAACTTTTTTTTTTTTTTTACATATTTTGATGAAAAACTGACGTTAGCGGATTGGATGGTAAATGGATCATCCGCTAACGTCCGTTTTTCGTCTGTTCCGTTTTTTTGACAGAAGAAAAATAGGGTTTTCTTCCGTCCAAAAAAACGGAGCTTACCGCAGACGGATGTTAACGGACGTTAGCGGATGCTCATCCGCTAACGGACGCTAACCCATAGGGAAGCATTGAGGTCCGTTAACGGACGTCCAAAAAACGGACGAACTGAACGGACGTGTGAAAGAGCCCTTATGCCTCGTACATACCTACGGGTTTCCCGGCAGACTTTTTACTGCTGAAAAACCAAAGGGGAAAGCCGAGAACTGGCTCCGAAGCTTTTTCCCCCTACACACGGCCGGTTCTCCAGGCAGGAAAACTGCCATGAGAGCTTTGGCCGAGAATCGCCGCAGGAAGCAAGAGAACATTCCCGCCGGGATTCCCGCCAGTTTTTCTGTCGGGAAAACTGCCATGGAGCATGCACACGGACAGTTTTCCCAGCCAAAAGCTGTCATGGCAGTTTTCCTGATGGAAAAACTGGTCGGCCCGGATTCACAAAGCACTTACTCTGACGTATCTCAAGAGATGCGCCGCGTAAGTGTAAAGATGCGCAGTCGTATCTATGCGCCGTACCCACAATACAAGATACGTCTGAAAATAGGCTTCTTCTGACCGACGTAACTTTCCTACGACGGCGTACCGTGGGCCCATATTTATGCTGGATGCATCTGGCGCGTCCATTGATTTTCTATTCAAATATGCAAATGAGGGAGATACGGCGATTCACAAACGTACGTGCGCCCGGCGCAGCTACGCACGCAAGTTGTACGTCCGGCCTAAAGTTACCCCTCATAAAGCAGGTGTAACTCTGTACCAGACGTGCACAGGTCAGCTGGAGAGCAGCTACAGCAGCACCGTTACGGACGAGCTGAGCAACCACACTTGCAGGACAACACATCTGTATGCCAACATGCCAGGGGCAGCCATGGTCATAGCACTACTGCGTCTACAGGCACGGAGGAGGGCACGGGAGTGGATATACCGAACGCACGTGAACGTCTTTGGCATGGGGGAATCGGAGGTGTATCGCATCTTCAGATTCAGCCCTGATGCCATCCTGGAATTAGCCACAACCCTGCATGATGACATCACCAGCCAGACACGACGCTCACATGCAGTGCAGCCACTGGTCAAGGTACTGGCAACACTCCATTTCCTTGCCAGTGGATCTTTTCAGCATACAAGTGGAGTTGTGTCTGGGATGTCACAATCCACCATGAGCAGATGTCTGCACCAGGTTGTCCCCGCAATCCTCACATGCATGTCCCACCACATCATCAGACTGACTCATGAGCATCTGCGGCAGAAGGCAATGCAGGATTTCTACAGAATTGCCGGATTTCCACGCACCATCTGGGCCATTGATTGCACACATGTGGCACTACGGCCCTCCCGTGCCACAGAGCACATGCACCGCAATCGTAAGCATTGGCATTCCATCAACGTACAGGTGATAGCCAATGCCCAATGCCTCATATGGCACGTCCATGCCAAACACCCAGAGGTCAGCCACGACAGCTACATTTACCGTCAAACCCAACAGAATTCGAACAGAGCGTGTACAGGGACAGCTGACTGGTTGGTAAATGACATGGGTGTCAGGCATGACTGTCCGACCCCATGATGCCGACATAACGAGGGGCACATGCACGGCTAACATCCTCCTGTCTTTTCCCTTCCAGGTGACTCGGCATATGCACTTGGGCCCCATCTCCTGACTCCATACCGGAATCCCCAAACCAGAGGAGAGAGAAGATACAATGCTGCACACATACGCACCCGTGCAGTGATGGAGCGCACATTTGGCATCCTGAAGTCCCGTTTCCGATGCCTGGATAAGTCCGGGGGGACCCTGTTGTATTACCCAAACTTTGTGTGCAAGATCATTGGTGCATGTTGTGTGCTGCACAACTACGCCAAAAAAAAAAGGGCCTGGAGATTGACATATGTGATGACCTGACCCCCGAGCCACACAGTCTCCCCCTAAACGAGGCTACCCCGTCTGCTGAGAGAAGAGCAGTCAGGAGGTGACTCGTGGTAGGCATCTTTGCGCGTTAAACACAGACATTCATCATGGCACACGGACAATGCATGCATGCAACCACTGTGGTATCTAGCTCACACACACCGCATCCACCTCACATTGGATTAGCCCAAGTCCACCATGTAGGACTTGGGAGCAGCAGCGCCAAGCCAATGCACCAATCATGTTGCTGTCCATTCATACCACATTCACATGGTCGTGGGGATAACCTCTCCCCGACGACCCAGGGTGACACGCCTTGCTGGCAGGAATGCCACCCACACTCGCACACCAGTCACACTGTAGCCTTCACTCCTCACCGTGTGCAGATACTACAAAAAAACTCAAAATTAAAAAACTCATATCCTGAGCATAAAATAAAAAAAGGCACTCATCTGCCCTGTCGTGGGCCACGCATGGTGCCACGGCTCCTGCTCAGTTGCCTGGGGGGAGCCTCAGGTGGGGTGGACCCACACACTTATCACGTGTTCCCTTGCACCCCCTCACATGCTACACACCGGATAGGAGATAAAACACACTTACCTGTCCTCAGGGCCTGTTCAAAGGAGTCATAGCCCTCCACTCCCTCCACTTGCTCCCTCTAAAGACACGGGGCAACCACCTGCTCATCAGGAGTGAGCGTAATAGCAGTGGCTGGTCCACCTCCAGTGCCCCCGGCATGCCTCCTCATCGTGCCCAGCTTCTCTCTGACCACACAACACAGATCATTGATCTTTTATAAAATGTCCTTGGCGGTCCTTACCTCATGACCAAGGGCATTGATCTGTGTGGTTATCTCCTGCAGGATCTCCTCCTTCCTGGCCTTACTGGTTGTGCCACTCTCTGCCCCATGGAGGTACACATCATACCTGAACATGGCCGAGATCACAAGCGCCCTCTCCTGTGCGGAAAAATTCTTCTTCCTCCTCTCCTTCCCAGACGCTGGAGCAGACATGGCTCAAAGCAAAAGTACCTACACCACAAACAAACGGGTGTACTTTTGCGCTCGACGGGTGCATTTCTGGGCGTATTTATGCCCTGGGCGTAGGCGGTGGGCCAGAGTATCCCAGGGGTTACACCGGGCGTAGTTGTGAGCATGCGCAGAGGGGCGTGGGACATACGTCCACATCACTGTGCATGCGCCGTACGTTCGACCCTTCATTTGCATGGGGTCACACTTCATTTAAATGGATCACGCCCACTTCCTTCCTACTTTGAATTACATCGCATTGCATTGTTGGGAGCATTTGCTTTCTGAATACCATGCTTGCCTCTGAGTTGCGCCGGCGTAGTGTAAATGAGATGCGCTACGCCGGCATAAAGATGCGCCGATCTACGTGAATCCGGGCCATCGTGTGTATGAGGCAATAGGCTTACTATGGAAAATCTGTTGTTGGCTGTCCCTCCTCTACACTGAAGCTGAAAGCCGATCATGTGAGCAGACCAGATCATCATCAGCATAGGTAAGTACAGACAACTTTCCTTTACAGGGTAGTTGGAATCGACTTAGTAAGAGGGGGTCGGAGCAGGTTAACGGTTAGTTAGGATTTGACTGGACTTCCTGTCTCATTTTTTAAGTAACCCTTCTCGGTATGTTGAAAATAGCACAAAACTTTTCTTTAAAAAAAAAAAATGCCTGCAATCATATCAAAAGTGTTATGGGATATTACCACAAGAGTGCCATCACAGCATGCCTTATAAACAAGAACAATACTTGGCAACACTACTCCTAACCTCCTCCTACTACTACTAATCGTGTCTGCAAGAACACTGCTCTGTGTAAACTATTATGAGTTTGTAACATGATTAACAGGATGATAGTAAAAAAATAAGAATTATTCAGCTATAATTGGTTTCCGGTTTAGGGTGGCTTATGATATTATTATTATTATTATTATTATTGTCCCAATAAATGCATTAGCCTTGAATTTTAAATTGCAAGGTCCATAAAAATATGATTGTTTAGGCATACAAAACAACAGTGCCATAATACTGAGTGGAATGTGTATATGCTCTGAAAATGCATCCCAATATTCAATCACAGATTCCTACCATGCTGCTGTTGTGTCCTGAAGTACACTCACTGGCATTCCTCCAGGACAGCTAATGTATTGGCATTGAAAGGCCTTTGAAGAATAATAAAATAATTTCAGAGTACGCACATACTGATACAGACATGTACATGGTGGCTTTAAAGGGACGAGCTGATTCAAATTCAAATACTAACCTTTATTTGCCCACAGAATGCATTAAGCCTCGTACACACGATCGGATTTTCATCAGACAAATCCGTGGAATTTTGTGCAAAGGGCATTGGCCATGAACTTGTTCTGCATACAGACGGCATAACTTTTTCAGCCAACATACACAAAACAACGTGTTTTTTTGCTTTTCAGCCCCACCCTTTGGGAAACTTCTGCTAATGTTGTCTTATGGTTAGCATTGGTTCGGAGCATGCGTGTTTGTACTTTGGATTTTAGTCCGACGGACTTGTGTACACACGATCGGATAACCCGATGGCACACATTTGTTGTCGGAAAATTTGAATGCATGGCTATCCAACATTTGTTGTTGGAAATTCCAACAACAATTGTCCGATGGATTGTACAAACGGTCGAATTATCCAACAAAAACCCTGCCATCACACAATTGTTGTCTGAAAATCCAATCGTATGTGTGGGCCTTAAGTGTGGCAGCAAAGAGAGTGGGCTTTAATGCCCACACACCTCACATATTCTGTATGTGTTGTGACAGGAAGTCAGGTAAATCTGTGTGTGTTGTCACAGATGGGAGATATATTTCTGCCTTGTTTAGACAATACACCAATTACTATTAGGCATCGGCTGTAGAAATGGCCAGAGAGGTTTGGGGCGTTAGAAGCCTTCAGCTGTTCAAAATTAAGCAATTAAAGCCCCTATAAATAAGGCCTAAGGATGACAACTGATTGCTGGATCCTGAGGCTTTGTAAGTGAAGGAGCAGTCACAAGCACTTCTGAAGAGGTGAGGTGCTGATGGGTATTTCTGTGTGAGAAATATCAAAGAGCCTTATTTTTTTGTTGTTTTCTGCTGTAGGACCAGCAGTGTCTGCCCAGCAGTAGGCTATGCCAGACTCAATATCTAGGTTCCTGTGTTGGGAAGGTAGACGCCCCAAGTGGCAAAGGTTTATTTTATGTTTTGTTTTGTTTATACTGTTTTGATGCTTGCACTTGTATCCAGCAATATGGAAAAATAAACCATATTATTTGTTTTCAACCATCCTCAACTGCCCTTTTGTACAGTTCAGCGTGTAGTGAACCCATCCAGGGGGTCACACACACCCGCTACCGAGCTAACCCCTCACAGTGTCCATGGACAGCTGAGGTTTCTGTGCTAAGAGCACTCCCAGCAAAATGACTGAGCTGTCAAAGGCAGCTTTTGGTCTCTGGTGACAATTGGGAACAATCATGTGACCACTGTGACATCCATCTAGACCCATTTAAAAGGACGCCAGGACTGGGCGGGAAAAAATTAAGATTAAAATACTTTTTTGGTTAGTATGGCCAAAAAGTGGTAGTTTTGACCCCTGGTTAAGCTGAAAATACATATTTAGAATTTGTTTAAACATTTGGATGGAATTTCTAAAAAAACGTTCATTGGAGCTCACGGTTGCTTCGTCATTGACTTAAAGCGGAGTTTCACCCTAAATATAAGATCTCCCATGCGCTTCAGCATACTGGCGTCAGCGCCAGTATGCTGGGTTTTTTTTTTTTTTATAGCACACTTACTGTTTTATCGTAGAAATCCTTTTCTGTCCCCCGCGGTGGACGGCGCCAGTACAGCGCGTCACATCTTCCTAAGATACCCGATATGGACTCGGGTATTTCCGGCGCTATGCGGCGCCTGCGCACAGACCTAGGAGCTGACTGCGCAGGCGCCGTATTTCTCCGAGTCCTACGGCTATGGCGCGTCACGCCCTCCGAAATAGGACTCGGAGAAATACGGCGCCTGCGCAGTCAGCTCCTAGGTCTGTGCGCAGGCGCCCCATAGCGCCGGAAATACCCGAGTCCATATCGGGTATCTTAGGAAGATGTGACGCGCTGTACTGGCGCCGTCCACCGCGGGGGACAGAAAAGGATTTCTACGATAAAACAGTAAGTGTGCTATAAAAAAAAAAAAAACCCAGCATACTGGCGCTGACGCCAGTATGCTGAAGCGCATGGGAGATCTTATATTTAGGGTGAAACTCCGCTTTAACAAATTCGGTTTGAAATCGCTTAAAAACTGTTATTCAATGACCATATGAATGTTTTGATCTTAAAGTAAAATTTTGATAATGTATGGGATGTTATATTATTTATAAGAAAAAATAGTGCAGCTCTACAAAATAAACAATAACAACACTAAAAACTAGTTAAAACAATAAACAAATCTAGCAAAAAGAGAGCCATGTGTATAGTTCCAGTTCATATAGTATGAGATGAGAACAGAAGATGACGTAGAAAGATAAAACCAAAATGGTAGATACAATCCTCTTCAGTAGTGACCAGGTAATATAAATACAGGCCATTCACCTAAAACTGTGGACCTCTGAATTAACAGATCAACAGATTAACAGATTAACAGGTCAATCAGGCTTTTCCCATAAGGCTAATTAAGGGTGACAATTGCCTCTAGGGGGTCCAAGAATCGAGATCCAGCGGCTTCACAGCAACAGCATCCTCTGTTGCTATGGCAATGTACGCAATAAGGAAGTAGGATCCGGATGTTAATTACGCAAGGTGGTATGTATTTAAGGAAGCTGATGCATGAGCCTCCATAATCACTGAGGAAGTCCTGCCCACTGGGACGAAACGCGTGCGGGAGGACTCCATGATGTCATTGCAGCCAACTTTCTCTGTCTCAAAGAGATTTGTGATGTACGCTCTGCATCCTATCACTGGGTTATTAGTGCTTCGTTCGTGAGTAACCTTTTTATATCAATAAAGGATGTTATTAGTGAATCAGAGAGCACTATGTACAGTATCTTTTATTGATTTGTCCATGGTCACCACTTTCCTATCTACTGCTTATGAGAGTGTCAAATCCTCTCCCCCCCAAAACCCTCTAGCACAAATCCGTCCCCTCAACCTCCCTTCTATTACAAGTCGTCATCCCTCCGCCAATCCCCTATTCTAGCATAAATTCTCTACCCCCCACCACTGAATCCCCTCTTCTAGCACAAATCAACTTCCACCACAAATCTCCTCACCCAACGCAAATCCTCTCACCCCTTGCATTTTTTGTACCCATCCCCACAGGTCATCCTATCTCCTCTAAACTTACTTATCTCAGATACAGCGTGGCATGGGAGATGTTTTTTCTCCCAGGTTCCCCTATTTGTGTTGTGTCATATGGCATGTCAGAGCCAGGGAAAAACTTAAGAGAAGGTTCCCTTGCCTTGAAGTGATATACTATGACAGACAACTCTCTGTAAGAGATGATGGCTGCTGCAGGGGCAGGAATCAAAGGGAGTTAAAGCACCCCGCAGGAGATGCGAGGCATGTGCCTTGGGTGCCTGGTATGAGTGGTGTCCCTGCTGTGTTTGGAATTTCACAGATGATTGTAAGCAGATTATTTAAAGCCTGTTATTGCCGAGTATGATATTCTTGGTGTGAGATTATAACCATTAATTAATTACTAACCTTTCAGGAATAGCAAGTTCATTTTGTTTCAATTAATTACATACCTATGCACAGTAACATGCACAATCTGGAATATTGCTGCACTCCTTGGTATCTTTATTGAAGCATTAAAATCACATCAGAGGTATGACAGGAACAAGCAGAGTAATTTGTTTTGCACTAAAGTCAGTGCTTACTCAAATCTCTTATACACATTGCATGAAATATATACAGTATATTAATGAGCATTGTGTGGCAATTAAGCAATTGAACAATTAACCAATAAATCAATTAGATAATACACTCCCGCTACACTACACTACTAATGAGAGCCTATGATTCTTGCATTCCCATGCTAACATGTCATATAACATATAAATAAAAAAAATAAAAAAAATCACAAACAAAACAGGCACACAAATCTCCTCCAACCCATCACCCACCAACACAGATCCAGCAGCAACTGCTGGATGACCTTGCGGGAGAGCACAGGGAAGCTGACAGTCAGCCAACTACAGCAAGACACCCTCACAAACTAAGTGCACATAACGTCACAATATGAGAGATACACACAAAATTGTGGTTTCCTCCTCTGACAGGCTGCGTGGCTAACAAGCCATTCACAGTATGCCAGACAGCCCATGGTGACCTATAACAACTAATGCAATGGTTTGGCAGCACAGTGGCTTAGTGGTCAGAATTTCTGTCAGCACTAGAATCCTTGGTTCAAATCCCAACCAGGACACGAACTGCATGAAGTTTGTTTGAGTGGGTTTCTTCCCTCACTCCAAAGACATGCTGGTAAGTTATATGGATCCTATGTAAGTTTGCCCTAGTACTGTATGTGAGATAGACAGGGACCTTACAGGCGGTCTGTCAGCAAAACTTTTCCATTGTCTTCATTCCATTTGCATTGCATTAAGGTGAAAAAAACAACTGGCAATGATGGCCCCCCAGCCCCCCGCCCCCCGTTTTACTTACCTGAGCCCATTCACCTGCTGTGCTCACCCCTGGCGTCCTCTTCTCCACTCAGTCTGGCCGTTGATTAGCTAGATTGAATGGATTTATAGAAGCGCAGCCATTGGCTTGCGCTGCTGTTGATCACATCCAATGACGCGGCACGCCAGGGGGCGGGGCCAAGTGATACAGTCTGCGGCTATAGCCGCTGGCTGTAACACGGGAGTGCGCCTGCAAGAACTAACCTCCGTGGGAGAGAGCTCCCATGAAGGGGGTTAGTTCTTGCAGGGAAGAGCCGAGACAGCCACCGAGGATGCCCAGAAGACCAGGATCTGGGCCACTGTGTGCAAAAAGAGTTGCAGTGGAGGTAAATATAACATGTTTTTTTTTTTAAACACAGCAACCTTTAATGTCCCTTTAACCACTTATCTACCAGCCGCCGTCAATTGACGGCGGCAAGGTAGCTCAATTGCGATTTTTTTTTTTTAAATGGGATATTTATTATAGTAAAAAATATTGGGCTAGATTCAGGTACAGCGGCATATCTTTGTGCGGGCGTAGCGCATCTTCTTTACGCTACGCTGCTGCAACTTAGAGAGGCAAGTGCTGTATTCACAAGGCACTTGCTCCTTAAGTTGCGGCGGCGTATCATAAATGGGCCGGCGTAAGCCAGCCTAATTCAAAGTAGCAAGGCAGTGGGCGTGTTGTATTGTAATGAACCGTGACCCCATGCAAATGGTGGGCCAAACAAACAGCGCATGCGCCATCCATGGACTATCCCAGTGCGCATGCTCAGAATCACGTCGAATAGAATGCCCAAGATACACGTCGAACGCAACTTATGCACAGCCCCATTCACGTACGACTTACATAAACTACGTAAAATTTGACGGCTGTTCCGACGTCCATACCTTAAAGGGGTGTTTCAGCCGCGATTTTTTTTTTTTTTTAAAGTCAGCAGCTACTAACAGTGTAGCTGCTGACTTTAAATAAGGACACTTACCTTGTCCTACTTGCCCACGCTGATGGCCCCCCCGATGCCGGTCCTACGATCGCTCCGCGCCGCCATTCACACTATGGGAAACAGGCAGTGAAGCCGTACGGCTTCACTGCCCATTTCCTACTGCGCCTGCGTGAGTCTCACGCTGGCTTGTGAATGGGCGCGCTGCTCTCTGAGAACACACACAGTTCCCAGAAAGCAGCGCGCCCCATTCACAAGCAGGAGAAGCAGAAGAAAGGACACCGCGGTGTGGAAGAGGCAGATTACGGACTTCCGCATAGCAACAGGTATTTCGGGTGAGTATTTTTTTTTTCAGGTTTTTTTTTATTTAATTTTTTAAGTAATAAGGGGAAATGTTGTTTTCCTGGGTGGAACTCCGCTTTAACATGGGCTGCGCCATCTTTTTGGTGGTTTATCTTTACTCTGGAAAAACGCCTTACGTAAACGGCGTAGATTACTTGGTCGGGCGTACGTATGTTCGTGAATCGGTGTATCTTGCTCATTTGCATATTTTTCATGGGAACGTCAAATGCGTCCAGCGTAACTATGCGCCCACAATACGCCGGTGTAGGCAAGTTACGTCGGACGACTGAAGCCACGTTTTTCGGCTTTTTTTGCTTTGTGTATCGGCGCAAGGATACGACGGCGCACATTTGTACTTACGTCGGCGTATCTCGAGATACACGGCGTAAACCTTTCTGAATCTGGCCCATTGTGTTTTTTTCAAAATTTACTCTCTCTTTTTTTGTTTATAGCTCAAAAAATAAAAAACCGCATAGGCGATAAAATACCACCAAAAGAAAGCTCTATTTGTGGGAAAAAAAGGACGTAAATTTTGTTTGGGAGCCATGTCGCACGACTGCGCAATTGTCAGTTAAAGCGACGCAGTGCCGGAAGCTGAAATTTCGCCTGGGCAGGAGAGGTGTAAAACCTACTGGGGCTGAAGTGGTTAAAATAAGTTTGCTCCTCACATTACAAAGAAATAAAAAAAAAGAGAAAGCTAATTAAGATAAAAAGCAGGATTTTATGTCTTGATAAAATCTAATATTCTATATTTTAAAGCCTAAAATGCTTACATTCTTGGGAATTGCCTATGAAGAACAAAAAAACGTTTAGCCTCCCAGCAACAGAATGCAGCATGTGGTAAAACTTGTAGTAAAGCAAATACTCTAATAACAATAAATGTAACAGAAAAGTTATCAAGAAACTATAATGCTAATGTATTTTTGTTCCTGTTTAAATAAGAACCACAGGAATTGGGCTTTAAGTTTTTTTCACAGCATAGCAGAAAGTAGTTTGGCAGATAAACTTGAGTCACAGAGAATACAAATACAATTTTTATGTTTTGGTTATGCATATAATTTCAATCAAAAATATTCTTAAAAATATATAAAAACAAATGTATACATACCGATTGCTTTATACAGTATCTCACAAAAGTGAGTACACCCTTCACATTTTTCTAAATATTTTATCTTTTATTTTATCTTTTCATGTGACAATACTTACAATTACACTTTGCTACAATGTAAAGTAGTGAGTGTGCATTTTGCATAACAGTGTAAATTTGCTGTCCTCTCAAAAAAACACAACACACAGCCATTAACTTCTAAACCGCTGGAAACAAAAGTGAGTACACCCCCTAAGTAAAAATTTCCATATTGGACCCCAAGTGTCAATATTTTGTGTGGCCACCATTATTTTCCAGCACTGCCTTAACTCTCTTGGGCAAGAAGTTCACCAGAGCTTCACAGATTGCCACTGGAGTCCTCTTCCGCTCCTCCATGACAACATCACAGAGCTGGTGGATGTTAGAGACCTTGCGCTCCTCCACCTTCCGTTTGAGGATGCCCCACAGATGGTCAATAGGGTTTAGGTCTAGAGACATGCTTGGCTAGCCCATCACCTTTACCCTCAGCATCTTTAGCAAGGCAGTGGTCATCTTGGAGGTGTGTTTGGGGTCATTATCATATTGGAATACTGCCCTGCTGCCCAGTCTCTGAAAAGAAGGGGGTCATGCAGTGCTTGAGTGTGTCACAGTACATGTTGGCATTCATGGTTCCCTTAATGAACTGTAGCTCCAATGTGCGGGCAGCACTCATGCAACCCCAGACCATGACACGCCCACCACCATGCTTGACTGTAGGCAAGACACACTTGTCTTTGTACTCCTCACCTGGTTCCTGCCACACACGCTTGACACCATCTGAACCAAATAAGTTTATCTTGGTCTCATCAGACCACAGGACATGGTTCCAGTAATCTATGTCCTTAGTCTCTTGTTTTCAGCAAACTGCAGGCTTTCTTGTGCATCATCTTAAAAAGAGGCTTTTTTTCTGGGATGACAGCCATGCAGGCCAATTTGATGCAGTGTATGGTCTGAGCACTGACAGGCTGACCCCCCCTTTCAACCTCTGCAGCAATGATGGCACCACTCATATGCCTTTTTCCCATAGACAACCTCTGTATATGACGCTGAGCATGTGCACTCCTTTGGTCGCCCATGGCGAGGCCTGTTCTGAGTGGAACCTGTCCTGTTAAACTGCTGTATGGTCTTGATCACTGTGCTGCAGCTCTGTTTCAGGGTCTTGGGATTCTTCCTATTGCCTAGACAATCTTTATGTAGAGCAACAATTCTTTTTTTCAGATCCTCAGAGAGTTCTTTGCTATGAGGTGCCATGTTGAACTTCCAGTGACCAGTATGAGAGAGTGAGAGCGATAACACCAAATGTAACACATCTGTACTAATGAGTCACAAGACATCGGGGAGGGAAAATGGCTAATTGGGATAAATTTGGACATTTTCACTTAGGGGTGCACTCATTTTTGTTACCAGCCATTTAGACATTAAAGGGTTTGTAAAGGAAATTATTATTTTTTTTTTAAATAACAAACATGTCATACTTACCTCCACTGTGCAGTTCGTTTTGCACAAAGTGGCCCCGATCCACGTCTTCTGGGGTCCCTCGTTGGCTGTCTCGGTCCTCCCCGCAATTAGTCACCACAGTCATGCGAGAGCTCGTATGGTGATCACTAATTGCGGGCGTGTTACCGTGATACAGCGAGCGGTCATAGCCGCTCGCTGTTTCACTCGGTCCCGCCCCTCGGCGTGCCGCATTACTGGATGTGATTGACAGCAGCGCCAGCCAATGGCTGCGCTGCTCTCAATCAATCCGCGCTAGCCAATCAGCGGCCAGGCTGAGCGGTGAAGAGAATATCGGGACCGCGCGGGACTTTCAAGGGGTCAGGTAAGTACGGGGCTCGGGAGGGGGGGCCCAGCAGCAGCAGATGTTTTTTCACCTTAATGCATAGCTTGCATTAAGGTGGAAAAAACATTTTCCTTTACAACTCCTTTAATGGCTGCGTGTTGAGTTATTTTAAGGGGACTGCAAATGTACACTGTTAAACAAGCTGTACACTCACTACTACTACATTTTTAGCAACATGTAATTTCTTCAGTGTTGTCACATGAAAAGATATAATAAAATATTTACAAAGATGTGAGGGGTGTACTCACTTTTTTGAGGTACTGTACATGACTGTCTTGCATCTCTATAAAACCAGTAAACCCAAATTAATCCAAATTACATTATAACAATTTTACTTGACTGCATTGTCAGTGTAAACAATACAATATGTAGTAGTTAGCTAGACTTAAAACGCTGGAGCAATTAATATTTAAAGAATGTAAACAATATGTAAACATTGACACAGCAAGCAATCTGCTTGGTTTTACAATTAAAAATATGACTAGGATAATGAAAGACCTGGGGCACCCTGGGATATGCATGCTGTGATGTGATTTTGCCTAACAGTGGGAGGGGCATAAAGAATCTGTGCCTAGTTGCGGTATACACTGCACACATACACCACAAAAAATAACCCTACTTACTGTGTCACAAGTGACAGTCTCCCAGATATGCATAAACCTCAGAACAAAGAATCATTTTTTTTATTTAAGGTTTTCATTACATATGATTTTATGCACACTGAAAGATATCACCTTTTCTGTCTGAACCTGACCTTAACCACTTCCATACCAGGCACTTACGCACCTTCCCGCCCAAGCCAATTTTCAGCTTTCAGCACTGTCGCAATTTGAATGACAATTGCGCGGTCATGCTACACTGCACCCAAACAAAATTGGCGTCCTTTTTTCCCCACAAATAGAGCTTTCTTTTGGTGGTATTTGATCACCTCTGCGATTTTTTTTTTTTGCGCAACAACTAAAAATAGAGCAAAGATTTTGAAAAAAAAATAAAGTTTTTATTTTTTTCTGTAAATTTTTTTGTAAATGAGTATGTTTTCTCTTTCAATTACGGGCACTGATATGGTGGCACTGATGGGCACCGATGAGGTGGCACTGATGGGCACCAATTAGGTAGCACTGATGGGCACTGATAGGCGGCGCTGGTATGGGGCACTGATGGGCACTCATGGGCGGCACTGATGGGCACTCATAGGCAGCACTGATGGGCACTCATAGGCAGCACTGATGGGCACTCATAGGCGGCACAGGTGGGCACTCATAGGCGGCACAGGTGGGCACTGATAGGTGGCACAGGTAGGCACTGATAGGTGGGCACTGGGCATGGATTGGCACTGTGGGGTGGCACTGACAGACACTGGGGTGGCACTGATGATCACTGAGGGGTGGCACTGATGGATCAATGTTGCCAATCAGTGCCCATGTGTGGGCACTGATTGGCATCATTTTTTTTACTGCCCCTTTTTTTTTTCTTGCTGACTTTTTTTTTATTTGTCATTTTTTTTTCCTTTTTTTATGTTCCCTGGTGGTCTAGTGTGGGCACTCCCTGGTGGTCCGTGTGGCGATCCGAGGGGGGCTGCGCTGATAAACAATCAGCGCGAACCCCCCCTGTCAGGAGAGCCGCTGATCGGCTCTCCTGTACTCGCGTCTGTCAGACGCGAGTGAGGAAGAGCCGTCGGCGGCTCTTCCTGTTTACATCGTTTACATCGTGATCAGCCGTTACCGAGATCGGAGGTGCAGGGTGTCAGACTGACACCCCGCATCACCGATCGCCGCGCGCCCGCACGGGCGCGCGCGGCATGAAATCGTGCTAGACGTTTGAGAACGTCTAGTCACGATTTCATAACCACTTCCCGGCCGTAAATCGGCTATTGGCCGGGCGGGAAGTGGTTAAAGAAGAACTTTACCATCAACTGTTGGGACAATTTACACTTTGGTCAGGACTATGTAATGTACAACAAGGAGTAAGTAATATCCAAAACAATATATAGAGTGCAGCAGTCAGGGCAAGCATGCTATTCACGTCAAATCTCCCCCCCCCCCCTACATCACTAGTCCCCATCAGAGTTCTCGCTTACACCATGTCACTGTCAGAGTTTCTCCCAACATCAGGTTTCCCAGAGTCCCCTCCATCCTTACATCGGGGTCTTCAGAGTTTCCACCATTACATCAGGGTCCCCAAAGCCCCCCTCCTTACACTAGGATCCTCAGAGTTACTGCCTAACATGTTTTGCAGAGTTCCCCCCTTACATTAAAGTCCGCAGAATCCCCCCCGATACATCAGGGACCCCAGAGTGTTTCCCCTTACATTAAGGTCCTGAGAGTCCCCCCCCCCCTTTGCATCAGGGTCCCCAGAGTTCCCTACCGCCTTACATCAGGGTCCCCAGAGTTCCCTCCCCCTTACATCATGGTTTCTGATGTTGGAGGAAACACAGGATTTGCCTCCCACTGCACTGCCAGTCATCTGCCCTATTTGAACAGTTCTCCCATCCACAAATGTTTATGTATGGAAAAGATAAGTATTTTTTTACAAACTGTATCTGAAAATACAAATGATTGGCAACCCTGGCACTTTTATGCAGATTTATGCAGGGCTGTGAAGCTGTCTGACCAGATTGCCTGAACACAGCTGGATCCCTCATAGGTGAAGACAGTGGGTTAAGGATCATTACACGCCCATGTCCCCAGAGTCCCCCCCCCCCTCGTTATATCTGTTTACATCAGAGTCCTCCCCCTTGCATCAGGAACCCCAGTCTTCCCTCGGCCCCTTAAATCCAGAGTTCCTCCTTAACATTAGGGTCTCCAAACTCCAAGGTCACATGGTATGCCCATGTGAAAGAGGTCTAATATTAATATTTTATTCACATAAAAGTACATATAGATATCTATATATAGAGATATATATATTGTAGCAGGGTGGTGCCCTACCAGGGTCCAGGTCTAATAAACAGCCAGTTCAACTTAATTGAAAAACAAATTGAAATCTTTTATGATTGGGAAGCAAAAAAATACATAAAAATAATGTGGTTGCATAAGTGTGCACACCCTATTATAACTGGGGATGTAGCTGTGTTCAGAATTAAGAATTTACATTCAAAGTCATGTTAAATAGGAGTCAGTACACACTGCCATCAATTAAAGTTCAGCTGATCTAGTAGGTCTTTCCTGACATTTATTTAGTCGCATCCTACAACAAAAGCCATGGTCCGCAGAGAGCTTCCAAAGCATCAGAGAGATCTCATTCTTAAAATGTATACGTCAGGAGAAGGGTACAAAAGTATTTCCAAGGCATTATATATATGCCATGGAACACAGTGAAGACAGTCATCATCAAGTGGAGAAAATATGGCACAACAATGACAACTAGCCAGGGAGGCTGCCAATAGGCCTACAGCAACAGTTGTACAGGTCACATTAAAGGTGGAAAAAGTTCTGAAATTATTTATCTCTGTCTCATTTTTTTACATCACGGAAACCTGACATTTTAACAGGGATGTGTAGACTTTTTTTATCCACTGTACATATAGGGGGTAGATTCACAAAGCACTTGCGCTGATGTATCTGCAGATACGCCGCGTAAGTGCAAATATGCGCCATCGTACCTATGCGCCGGACTCAGAAACCAAGATACGCCAGAAAATAGGCTTTATCCGACCGACGTAACTTGCCTACGCCGGCGTATTGTGGCCGCATATTTACGCTGGACGTATTTGGCGCTCCCATTGATTTTCTATTCAAATATGCAAAGGAGGGAGGTACCGCGATTCACGAAAATACGTGTGCCCGGCGCTGGCTACGCGCCCCGCGTGTAAGTATACGCCCGACGCAAAGTTATTCCTCATAAAGCAGGTGTAACTCTGCAACAGACGTGCAAGGTCAGCTGGAGAGCAGCTGCAGCAGCACCGTTATGGACGAGCTGAACATCCACACTTGCAGGACAACACATCTGTATGCCAACATGCCAGGAGCAGCCATGGTCATAGTACTACTGTGTCCACAGGCACGGAGGAGGGCACGGGAAAGGATATACCGAACGCGCATTAACGTCTTTGGCATGGGGGAATCGGAGGTGTATCGCATCTTTTGATTCAGCCCTGATGCCATCCTGGAATTAGCCACAGCCCTGCATGATGAAATCACCAGCCAGACACAACGCTCACATGCAGTGCAGCCACTGGTCAAGGTACTGGCAACACTCCATTTCCTTGCCAGTGGATCTTTCCAACGTACAAGTGGAGTCGTGTCTGGGATGTCACAATCCACCATGAGCAGATGCGTGCACCAGGTTGTCCCCGCAATCCTCACACGCATGTCCCACCACATCATCAAACCGACCCATGAGCACCTGCGGCAGAAGGCAATGCAGGATTTCCACAGAATTGACCGATTCCCACGCACCGTGGGGGCCATTGATTGCACAAATGTGGCACTATGGCCCCCCCCCACAGAGCACATATACCGCAATTGTAAGCAGTGGCATTCCATCAACGTACAGGTGATAGCCGATGCCCAATGCCTCATATGGCATGTCCGTGTCAAACACCCCGGGGCCAGCCAAGACAGCTTCATATACCGTCAAATCAACATTCCAACAGAATTCGAACAAAACGTGTACAGGGACAGCTGGCTGGTTGGTGAGTGGCGTGAGTGTCAGGCATGACTGTCCGACCCCATGATGCAGACATCATGAGGGGCACATGCACGGCTAACATCCTCCTGTCTTTTCCCTTCCAGGTGACTCAGCATATGCACTTGGGCCCCATCTCATGACTCCATACCGGAATCCCCAAACCAGAGGAGAGAGAAGATACAATGCTGCACACATACGTACCTGTGCAGTGGTGGAGTGTACATTTGGCATCCTGAAGTCCTGTTTCAAATGCCTGGATAATTCCGGAGGGGCCCTGTTGTATTCCCCAAACTTTGTGTGTCAGATCATCGGTGCCTAGCGGTCAGTGCGCTGGTACTGCGGCAGTCCATTGGTCAAACACAAAAATTGCAGAGAAATAAAAAAGTAAAAAAGGTAGAACAGTTCCCCTTTTTTTTTCTGCTGAAGCTTTTCCAGTGTGACAAATAGAGAAGTTGGCAAAGTTCCACTCTAACTGACTGAACCCACCCCTCCCAAGAGTTAATCACAAAACCGTCTATGTGAATCCGGAGGAGCAGGGGGGAAGGGAAAACTTGGAAGAAACAAAGTGAGTGGGGGCGAGTACCCTTGTCCACAACTTCCGTAGAGTTAGCAAACTGCACAAAGTCTGCGTGTATTTTACTTATAAAGACGAGGGTCCGGCAAGATAACAACAGTGCCGTCCGCTGTGGTGGTGGTAATAGAGAACACCCGATCCTCTTTTCCGGGGGCCCTCAGCACCACTCGATCTTTGTAAATGTGGCGGCCGTGACTCCAGTCACGGTGACAACGTTCAAACCTAACATTCAAATAGGATAGGCCCAATTCCAAGCTTGGCAAACTACTTGGGTCTCCGCGTCCCGGCATCACCAAGGCGTCTGGTGTTCTTCTCAGAGCGGGCACGGGTATAGTGAGCGCAGCAATAGACACAAAACTTGACTCACCGATTCCCCAGGTTAGACACGGGACGTTCACGGACGGCTGCTGGGCCTGCTGGGTGGGCTCCGGCCGGAGCGCTCCTTCTTCTGGGCACCATTAGAGGTGCCGGATCCCTTGGAGCCTTCTGACCCTGCGAAATGTGGCTCAAGTGGATAGTCACGGTCAGTAGGTAAAGAATCATCCGGTGTCAGATCAAAGTCCTTCAGACGCCACTCTTCCGTTTGCAAGGGACTCTGAGCTAGCGGGCCTCGACCGCGATTGCGGGAGTAGGTCCTACCCCGGCAGGGGCAATCCACCCGGAGACTTCTGTGAAAGTGGCTGTCGTCCCCAGGGTGGTCTCAGTCTGGGTGCTTGTCACGTCCGATAGGCTTGTCATGCTGTATAGAACGCTTTCTAGATCCGGGTTTACCCCAGGGCTTACCTCCAACGAGGAAGGTGGTGAGGTAGCCGAAAGTAGAGTCAGGGTAGACGATATTGAAATCACTTTGGGATTCCAGACCTCTGGTTCCACGATCATCACCGACGGGGAAGGTTGAGGCCATACTGCTTCCTCCTCTGTGGTTATAGTAGTGGTGATGAAATTCACCCGGTATGTTTTTTGAGTCTGTGTGGGCGATACAGCGACAAAAAGGTAGGCCCGACATCGCTGGCATCTGGCAAAGGGTTGGATCTTCACAGATAAGTCTCCGCAACGGGGACAGGTCAGGCCTAGCATCTCCGTACTGCTGCTGGACAGGAGCACAAATTTCCCCCCAGGCGACAGGCGAACGCCTGTGTCGGTCACAGGCACCCCTGACGGGACGAACATGTGGGAAGTTCTCGGTAAGGTGGTTGGGGGCCTCGAACTTGGGGTGGCAACACCTGGTCGCAGGAAGGCAGACATTACCACGCGGTTCTCCTTCTTCCTGGCAGGTGGGCGGTACTCTGCTGCCTGGCGCGAAATCCTTCTGCACGTCTCACGCAGAAGAGGGTGACTCCTCCCAGTTGGGAACTTGTCCAGACACGTTGTAGGCGCGTGCTGTGTGGCACATACGCCCAGGCTTAGTGGTGCGAGGTTTACTTCCTCGTTGCCGGACAGTTCAAACACAATGGTGGACACTCTTCGCTCCTCAGTAAATTCAGTACTCACTTTCTGGTTTCCAACGGTAACAGCCAACATCCCACACAAGCCCCCACATGGAGCGCTACCCCCTCAGGAGCCGCTGGTTGTTGTTTGGGATCGGCATATTAAGTTACCTTGCGATGTGTCTAGGGGTAGTAGCAGTGAGCGAATGTCCAGTCACCAAATGGATTTTTAAATGCTTTATCCCAGGGCCCAACAGCCAACATCAACAGGAGATAGGAAAGGTTGATGAAGCAATAGAGAACAGTGCGGTATCAGGCCTGGATATAACACAGAGCAGTCTCGCTCTCGGTAGTAGTAGAAACAGTTCGTCGCCACTCAGGAGTGGGTGAAGTGCCTCCGGACAGACTCCTGTTATAAGCCTGGCAGCCAGAATGTCACTTGGAGCTTGCTGGGAAGAACAGGTCTCTATGACAGACCTGGCTCGGGCCTCTGCCACAGGCGCAGTACTTTAGTACTCGAGAACAATTTGGATTGAGCGAATCCTCTCAGTAAATGCAATGAAAGGGTCACCGGTTGACAGCTGACATGTACCTGTCAATTCCAGTAACCAGATCCCAGATGGTTCGTTTAAGCCCTTTTGGATAACCTGCCTCCGGGTTCTCCTCAAGCCAATCCCCCACCGAACGGCACACAGCCTGGGATCTTCCAAGTAAGGTTGGGGACCCAGTAAGTCACTGGGGCCCCCATCGACATCCGAATGGGTCTCCATAGGTTAGGTGGTCCTGGCCAGGTGGGCCATGCGAACACTGGTGCCCCCATCGACATCCGAATGGGTCTCCATAGGTTAGGTGGTCCTGGCCAGGTGGGCCATGCGAACAGGGTTCGTGGATGCACGCACCCTGAAGGTGGATGCCGCACCTGGAACGTGGACCCCGCTCAGAGAAGAGGAACCGCCACCGACGACCCAACTGACCCCAGAACACGTGGCAGCTGCCACAGATATACCTCTCTCGAGCATGCCCAGCGAGAGAAGAACTCCTCTAATTGCTGGGGAAAAGTGGCTCCGTCAGAACCCCTCTAGCGCCAACTGTCGCCCAGGGGTGTAATCACACCTCGGGCCCGCAGACCGGCATACAGGACAGTTCTGAAACAGCAGCAGCCTGCAATTTAACAAACAAGAAATGGGAGCAAAGTAACTCTCCCATTCACCCACTAACTTTAGCGTAGCGCCCGCACTGAAAGTAGGGGGCCCTACAAATGGAACAAGCGACAGTTGAAGTACCATTAGAAGGCCTTGCTTGGATCCCAGATTTCGAAATGACAGCAGATGTAAAGAAACATCCAATGATAGGTGCCACTATACGTGTAACTAAAAAGATTTTTGAAAAAACTCCTATGTCTAAACACCCAAGTCCGTTAACTCCGATTCTGGGTACTAAGGCTTTTCAAGCAGGCATGATAGACCCAAGGTTTATAGCATTAGGACAGAGGGGTATCAGTAGGATCATTCACTTCTCAAAAGATAACCGATTAAAGACAAGGAGCGAGATCGAAAAAAAAGCTATACCAGAATTTGATTTCCTTAGGCTGCTACAACTAGAAGCATTCCTCCGGAAAAAGGCAAACACCTATACAAGAGTGAAGCCGCGTACACACGGCAGAGAAACTCGACAGGCAGAACACATCGTTCCGCCCGTCGAGGTTTTCTGCCGGCCGTCGAAATCGACGACCCGCCCGTCGGGAATGGCAACCAGCCATTCATCCAGGCGGGCCGTCGAGCAAAAAGAGAGCGTGCTCTCTTTCCGCTCGACGGGATTCCCAACGGGCGGGGCGAGCCAGGAGCATACACACGGCAGAGGTCCTCGCTGGAATGCAGCTTCCAGCGAGGTTCTCGCTGGTTTCCAGCGAGAACCTCGGTCGTGTGTACGCCGCCTTAGAAATCCGTCTAAATTGGAGCAGATATGTCTAGAGGGGGACCCAATAATATTTTTATGCAACATTAATTAATATAGACATACCACAAGAATTTGCGTTTATACAAGCCTGGGAGAGAGATCTGGGATTAATATTTACCCAAGAACAAAAAGGATAGGATTTGGCGGTTTACACACAAGGCATCTATAGCAAATAAATATGAGGAGGGAGGATATAAAATACTAACAAGATGGTACAGAACACCAACATTATTACATCGCATATACCCTCAGATGTCAGATGTCTGTTGGAGATGTCATGAAGCAGAAAGGTTCATTAATACAAATTTTTTGGGAATGCGGAAAAATACAGGAATTTTGCAAAATGGTAATGGAGACAATCAATAAAATCACAGGAATAAATTTAAAAAATAGACCATCGGCGGTTCTAATACTAGATATTGCAATGTCAGTGGAAAAATAAAAAAACTTGCTGATAAGACATCTGATTATAGCCGCGAGGGCGTGCATCCCTGCCCTGTCTAAACAAGAGACCCCCCCCCCCCATCTAGAGCACAATGGCTCGCTAGAGTCACAGAGATACAACAAATGGAAAAACGTAACAATGGCAATGAAAGATCAGGATGAGAGATACCTTTCGATATGGGCCCCATATGTGAAGTTTAGGGAGGAAGGTTTTTTTTTTTTTTACTTAGGGGGAGAGGAGGGGGGGGTAATAAAATGGGGACAGAAGGAAAGTGAGAAGTTTTGCGTAAACAGAAAAGAGGGGGGGGGAGAGGGGGGGAAGAAGGGAAGATTCCTGTCCATCAATATTTTTATTCTTTGAAATGACTTTAATCCAACTGGAAGATATGAAATGTAATAATCTGTAACGCAAATCTTGAAATAAAAAAAGAATTTATAAAAAAAATAAGAGCTTGCATACTATTGATGTTAGGCTTACTGGTCTGTAATTCCCAGGAATGTATTTTGTATCCTTTTTAAATATTGGTGCTATATTGGCTTTTCTCCAATCAGCTAGTACCATTCCAGTCAGTAGACTGTCAGAAAAAATTAGGAACTATGGTCTGGTAATTAGTTCCCTAGGTACCCTCAGGTGAAAGCCATCTGGTCCCAGTGATTTATTAATGTTAAGTTTCCCAAGTCTAATTGTAATTCTGTCCTCTGTTAACCATGGAGGTGCTTCCTGTGTTGTGTCATGAGGATAAACACTGCAGTTTTTGGTTACTAAAGCCCTCTGATTCCCTCATGAAGACTGAGAAGAAGAATAAATTCAATACCTTTGCCATCTCCCCATCCTTTGTAACCAGATGTCCTTCCTCATTCTTTATGGGGCCAATATGGGCTGTCCTCCCTTTTTTACTGTTTACATACTTAAAGGAGTTCTCCAAGCTAAAACTTTTAACCCCCGCTGTGCCCGGGCTGTAAAACTATACAAAATAAACTTTCACTTACCTGCCTACGATCCCCCGTTGTTCCGATATCGCCGCCCGTGCTCCGGTCCCTGTCAGCTTCCTCTTCCTGCAGGTCGGTGACTTCACTCTGCGCTCAGCCTATCAGCGGCTGTGGCGGGACATTGCTGCGGCCGCTGATAGGCTGAGCGCACTGTGAGTCACCGACCCGCAGGAAGTGGAAGAGACCGGGACCGAAAAACGGGACGGCGATATCGGAACAACGGGGGATCGTAGGCAGGTAAGTGAAAGTTTATCTTGTATAGATTACAGCCCGGGCACAGCGGGGGTTAAAAGTTTTAGCTTAGAGAACTCCTTTAAAGAATTTCTTGGGATTTTTTTTGCTCTCCTCAGCTATGGGCCAGATTCAGGTAGAGTTACTCTGGAGTATCAGTGATACTCCAGCCTAACTTTCACTTTGAGCCGGCGTTTCTGTTTTCAGTAAGCAGAAAACAAGAAACGCCGGGTTGGAGTTCCTATACGAGCGGCGTAATAGTATTTCGCCGTCGTATCGGAACTGCAATTTTAAAAATGGCGCTCGGGGCGTTCCCGCTGATTAACGCCGAGAATATGTTAATCAGCGAGAATCCGCAATTCACGATCGTATTCGGGCCCGACGCAGTGACTTTCCGACGTTTCCGTAAGAGATACGCAGCGTAAAGAAAAAACAGCCCCCTAGTGGAGTATCCTATGTTAAGTATGGCCGTCGTCATCGCGTCGAAAAAAGAAAATTCGAGTCGTTTGCGTAAAACGTCCGTGAATGGGGATTGACGTCATTGACGTTCACTGACAGAATTTGGAGCATGCGCACTGACAGTCGACGCATGCACAGTACGTTCGCCGCGGGATCGCTCCTAGTTTAAATAATACACACCCCCTTCCCGCCCAATTTGAATTCCGCCGGCTCATTTTCGCTACGCCACCGCAACTTTAGGAGCAGGTGCTGTGTGAATACAGTACTTGCTCCTAAAGTTTCAGCGGAGTAACGTAAATGAGAAAAGTTACTCCAAAATAAAGATTCGCCCATCTACCTGAATCTGACCCTATGTGTCTTTCTTGTTTTTATTTTAGCTGCCCTAATTGCACTCTTAGGCCTTGTACACACGATGGGATTTATCCGCTGTAAACGGTCCCCGGACCGTTTACAGCGCATATTTACGCCGGGATGTTTTGATCCGATGGCTGTACACACCATCGGATCAAATTCCCCGCCGGCGGACAGCGCGGTGACGTTGACGCCGCCACGTCACCGCACCAGGAAGTAAACACTTCCGCGCGCATGCGTCGGATCCATTCACAGGATACGACGCATGTGTGGGCAGATATGTCCGCTGGTTTGCCGTACTAACCAGCGGACATATCTGATGGGCAGCTATCCGGCAGAAAAATTCCAAAGCGTGCTTTGAAATTTTTCCGCCGGAAGAATCCGGCCAGAACGGTCCGTTTGCCCCTACACACGAGCGGATTTTTCGGCTGAAATGGTCCGTCGGACCATGTTCAGCGGATTTCTCATGTGTCCAAGGCCTTAGGCCTTACATTTCTTGTTACATTCTTTATAAAGTCTGAATGCTGACGATAATCCCTTAACCTTGTATTTTTGAAGGCCTTCTCCTTTGCTTTTATATGCATTTTTACATTGGA
Source organism: Rana kukunoris (assembly GCA_029574335.1). Classification (NCBI taxonomy): domain Eukaryota; kingdom Metazoa; phylum Chordata; class Amphibia; order Anura; family Ranidae; genus Rana; species Rana kukunoris. Next base: position 131,612,278 of record CM056055.1, on the reverse strand, counting down.
GTTTAGCCATACGGGACTTTTTTTGGTCTTTTAAATTTATTACCCAATGGGATGCATTGGCTACTGCCCTTATTTATTATGCTCTTAAAGCAACCCTATCGCTCCTCCGTGTTCTTTGTTCCTAAGATTTTGTCTCAATTTAAACCTTCTAGCAAGGTTCGTAGTTTAGGAAAGTTGGCTCTTGAAATTCAGTGTCTTTGTATTATATTTCCTATTTGTGTGATTTATACTGAAGCCAATTGTCCTAATTTGCCCCATATTTCCACATCCGTGATCAGGTCTTTAGTGTTGGTAATCAGTAGATCCAGTAATGCTTTATTTCTTGTCCGTGCATGTACCATCTGACCCATGAAATTGTCCTGCAAAACATTTAGGAACTGCCGAGCCTTAAACGAATGCTTGGTTCCCTCTGCCCAGTCTATGTCTGGATAATTAAAATCCCCCATTATGATAATACTTCCCATCCTTGCTGCTAATCCAAATTGTGATAGGAGATCTGTCTCCCCCTCCTTCCTCAGGTTAGGGGGCCTATAGCATTCTCCCAGTTTCATCTCCCCTTAGTTTCATCCCTTTGAACTCTACCCATAAGGATTCCACCTCCTCCCTAACTCCCTTAGTGATGTCATTTTGCACATTCACTTGTACATTATTCTTGAAATATAGGCATAGCCCTCAATTTTTTTTTACCCTCTCTATCCCTGCGATAAAAGGTATACCCTTGAATGGTTGCTAGCCAATCATGAGAGCTGCTGAACCAGGTTTCTGAAATGCCCAACAAATCAAAATCCTCTAGTTTACCCATCTTGTCTGCATGGCTTCTGGCATTGGCGAACATGCCACATAGTTTAGACCAGTCGCATACTATGCTCTTATTGGGTGTTCTGAGATTGCAACTAGGACTTGTTACTATACTTACCTTGGGTTTATGTGCTTTAGTCAACCTACCACTAATGCCCCCAATACTACCCTCTGGAATATTTTCCGCACTGACTATCTCTACCTCTGGACCCAACATCGCCTAGTTTAACCACTTAAGGACCGCCTCCTGCACATATACGTCGGCAGAATGGCACGGCTGGGCACATGCACGTACAGGTACGTGTTGTGCTAGTACACAGCCGTGGGTCGTGGGCGTGCTCCTGCGGCGCTATCACACGACCCGGTTCGAAGCTCTGGGACCGCAGGATTCGCAGACCCGATTGCCGCTGGAGTTCTTCACTGTGGCGGCGTCATCGATCACGTGATCCCTTTTATAGGGATACACAATCGATGACGTCACAACTACAGCCACACCCCCTACAGTTGTAAACACACATTAGGTCACACATAACCCCTTCAGCGCCCCCTTGTGGTTAACTCCCAAACTGCAAATGTCATTTTCACAATTAACAATGCATTTTAAATGCATTTTTTGCTGTGAAAATGACAATTGTCCCAAAAATGTGTCAAAATTGTCCCATAATGTCGCAGTCACGAAAAAAAAAAAAAAAATCGCATAGCAGGCATCGTGGCAATCAGAGGTGCTGTGTGTCAGTCTGACACACCGCAACTCCGATCGTGGTATAAAGCCTCTGACAGAGGCTTCTTACCACGTGATCAGCTGTGACTAATCACAGCTGATCATCGCGTGAACCACAAAGTGCTGGTAAACTGCTCTCCTCGGTTCACGCTGACAGGGAGAGACGGTCAGTTTCTCTCCTTGTCAGAGGGGGGTCTGTACTGATAATCAGCACATTGATTATCAGCACAGCCCCCATCAAATGGTGCCCATCAGCTGCCAATCAGTGCCCAACCTCTGCTAGCCTGTCCCCATAATAAATGGATGCCAGTACTAATCAGTGCCCACAACAGTGCCCAAAAAAGTGCCAATCAACTTCCACTAAAATCTATGGGTACAAGCTGCCTAGAAGTCGCCTTGAAGTAGTACAGGAACCCTTTCTGAAGTCTAACATAGTAGTGTACATTAAGACGGCTCTCATTCACTTCTATGGCATTTCTTATGTGGAGCAAATAGAGGAATTACAAGTCAGATACCAAGTTGCTATAGCGTGAACTGGCACTTAGGTGTTCTAATCCCTCTTTATTTATACTTTAAAGTGTTACCAAACCCACAACAGTAAAAGCAGTCTGTATATGCAGTAAAACATGCTTGTTATACTCTGCTGATACTGTAGAACAGAGCCCTAGGAGGCACTCTGCACATGCTCAGTTTTGTGTGTTACTAGAAAGCTTTTTTTGGGGGGGAAGTGGTTCATGTGATCAGCACATGGTTAATCAGCAGAAAGTCAGGTGGTCATGCAGCCACATAGGACAGTCAGAGGAGAATGAAAAGTCCCCCTACAAGCGTTAGGCCTCGTACACCTCGTGGACCGTTATCATCGGTCAACACCGATCGTGTGTGGGCCCCATAGGTTATTTAACCATCGGTTAAAAAAAAGCCAACTTGCTTTAAATTTAACCGATGGATTCCTAACTGATAGGTCAAAACCAATCGTTAGTAGGCACGACCATCGGTTAAAAATCCATGCATGCTCAGAATCAAGTCGACGCATGCTTGGAAGCATTGAACTTCATTTTTTTCAGCACGCCGGTGTGTTTTACGTCAACGTGTTCTAACGCGATCGGTTTTTTAACCGATGGTGTGTAGGCACATCAGACCATCAGTCAGCTTCATTGGTTAACCGATGACAACAGTCCTTCAGACCGTTCTCATCTGATGGACTGATCGTGTGTACGTGGCTTTAATCAGTGTTTGGTCACAAGACTGCTATATACTGCTAATGAGAAAAATATGTAGCAGTTTATATTTTGTAAAATAATTACATTTCTATGTTCTGTGTACTATCGTAGACCAGACATAGTGAATAGAGGGTCCTGGGTTTAGTAAAAGTTTAGGCTTTATTGTCTAGAGAAGTTTCAGATTGGAAAATAATACAGATAACAAGATCATATATCAGTTTATTTTTACCCAACGTTACTCAACGATATACATATTAGGTTTAGTATCGTTCATGATTATGAAAGCTAATGTAAATCAGAGATGAAAGGATATAGTTTCGTAAGGGAGATCACAAGTGAGGAGGTATTGCAAAACATTGAAGCATTAATGTACAGCAATGCGTGGAAAACATGAATGATTCAATCATGAGGAAATAGGGAGAAATATTATCTATGAAGAAGAAAATGCTGTTTTTCTTCTATTATATTTTCAGTAGCAAATCATTTTAGAGAATGTTCTGCTCCTTCATGCAGGCCAGGGTACAGTTCAGATGTTACCTTCATACTCCCAATGTTACACACACAGGGCCAGATTCAGGTAGATGGGAGCATCTTTGCTCCGGAGTAACGTTTCTCATTTACGTTACTCTGGCGAAATTTTAGGAGCAAGTGCTGTTATTCATGAAGCACTTGCTCCTAAAGTTGCGGCAGCGTATCGTAAATGAGCCGGCGGAATTCAAATTGGGCGGGTACGGGCGTGTATTATTTAAAATAAGCGCGATCCCGCGGCGAACGTACTGCGCATGCGTCGACTGTCAATGCATCCCAGTGCGCATGCTCCAAATTCTGTCAGTGAACGTCAAATCCCCATTCATGGACGTTTTACGCAAGCGATGCGATTTTTTTTCCGACGCGATGACGACGGCTATACTTAACATAGGATACTCCACTAGGGGGCTGCTTTATCTTTACGCCGCGTATCGCTTACGGAAACGTCGGAAAGTCACAGCGTCGCGCCCGAATACGATCGTGAATTGCCGATTCCCACCGATTAACATATTTTTTCAGCGTAAATCAGCGGGAACACCCCCGGCGCCATTTTTAAATTAAAGTTGCGATGCGATGGCGAAATTCAATTACGCCGATCGCATCGGAACTCCAACCCGGCGTTTCTTGTTTTCTGTTTACAGAAAACAGAAACGCCGGCTTAAAGTGACAGTTAGGCTGGAGTATCACTGATACTCCAGCCTAACTCTACCTGAATCTGGCCCACAATCTTATTAGTGAAGTCATACAATATACACAAGTGCCTAATTTCCAGGCAGTAGGACAGTTTCTGAATGATACAGACAGTTACCTAGAGCTCCAACAGCTGGACAGGATATTGGAGTGGAATGACAAACTGTAGACTTAGGCCGCGTACACACGATCGAACATGTCCGCTGAAACTGGCCCGCAGACCAGTTTCAGCAGACATATCCGATCGTGTGTACGGCCTAATAGACAGGTTTCCAGCGGACAAATGTTTTAAAACATGCTTTAAAACTTGTCCGCTGGAAACCTGTCCATCGGACATGTCTGCTGGTTAGTACGCCTAACCAGCGGACCGAAATCCCCCTCATGCATCGAATGGTTTCGACGCATGCGTGGAAGCATTTTACTTCCTGGTTTGCGGACGTCGCGGCGGCAACGTCACCGCCACGTCACAGCGCTTTCTGTCCACGGGGATTTTGGTTTGATAGTGTGTACACACCATCAGACCAAAAGATCCCCGGAGACATGTCCGAAGAAAACGGTCCGCGGACCATTTTGATCGGACATGTCTCCTCGTTTGTACGCGGCCTGAAAGGAGTTGTAAAGTAAAAAAATGTTTTTCCTAAAATTAATGGGCCAGATTCAGATACAATTGTGTATCCCCATTGAGAACGTCAACATATGACGAAACACATCTGGGTTAGAGGCGTGCAGTGACGTCACCGCGTTCACGTTAGGAGGAAGGGCTCCTTGTTTGATGCCAGCCAGCACAATTTTACTTTTATCGCTCGTTTGCACTTCCTTGTGTAAGTAGCCTTTTAATTTTTTTTATTAAACTGTACGGTACTACGCTATGTTGCGGTCTCCTTCCTTTTATATGGTCTACCGCTGCTCTGTATGATACCGATGGTGGCGAGTATCCAACGTTGCATCCTGTGTCCATTTCGATGTGGATCTCATGACCAGCTGGGCTATACAAGATTTCTGATAAGCTGTGACATATACCCGTGGGTTATTCCGGTTCGGATTACTATATGCCTTTATTAGCCTTATATCTGGTAAGCCTCAGTCCGTGTGGTGGTGGTTCACGATTTTTCCATTTGCACCTGGGTGCTGTTCATGTCATATCCTATGTCATATTTATCTTCATTGGACTTTTAAACAATTTATGTATTCTTTATAATTGTGCATCTATCCGGTGGCATAGCGTATGCTCTTTACGCTACGCCTCCGCAAGTTTTATGGGCAAGTGCCTTATTCAGAAAGCACTTGCTCCGTTATTTGCGGCGGCGTAGCGTAAAATGGCCGGCGTAAGGGAGCCGAATTCAAATTAGTCATGTAGGGGGCGTGATTCATGTAAATGAATCATGACCCCACGCAATTTACATATTTTCTGAATGGCGCAAGCGCCGTCCGTGGACGTATCCCAGTGCGCATGCCTGAAATCACGTCGCAAGTAGTCAATGTAAACGACGTGAACGTAACTTACGTACAGCCCCATTCCCGAACGATTTACGCAAACGACGTAAACGACGTACAATTCGATGCTGTCCCGACGTCCATAGTTAACATTGGCTGCGCCTCATATAGCAGGGGTAACTAACGCTTACGCAAACAACGTAAACTACGACGCCCGGCCGCAAGTACGTTCGTGAATCGGCGTATCTCCCTAATTTACATATTCGACGCGTAAATCAAAGAAAGCGCCACCTACCAGCCAGCGTAAATATGCAACTAATATACGACGGTGTAACAGACTTACGCCGCTCGTATCTTAGCTGAATTCTGGCGTATCTTGTTTTCTGAATACAGAAAAAAGATACGCCGGCTATTCTTAGGCTCCATTCACATCTAGGCGTTTTGTCGCCTTACGCCCGACGCTGAAGCATTGTCGGCTATGGAGATGGTTCACATCTCCACGCCGAACGCCCAAACGCCCATACGCCTGAAGCTCAAACAAGTCCCGGACCCTTTTTTTCAGGCGTATCGGGCGTACGGGCATAGCCGGCAATGTTAATTCACCTCTTCTGCAAAAAATCAATAGGCGTTTTGTCGCCGCAAATCGCGGGGACAAAACGCCTATTGATTTGTCGCCGCAATACGCCGCTACAGCGTACGCCTAGATGTGAATGGAGCCTTAGTATTTACACGGCGTATCTCTAGATACGCCGATGTAAATACGTTCTGAATCTGGCCCAATGTCTGCAAGGTAGACATACAGAATAGTGTAATGATTCTGTTAACAAACGAGTAAATACCTATTAAATACCTTCATCTATATCACCTCCAGTGTTCTAGTTTCTATTCTCTCATTCACTTTCTGGTTTGCATTACTTGTTCATGTAAGAACTACATTTTCCAGTATGAATTGTGGCTCCCCCAGTAATTCACACCTCCTTGAAGTCTCTAACACATAGAGAGCATCCAGCCACACAGATGTAGTTCCCAGGAGGGGGTGAGCATGTTACTGACCACCGCAGTAAAGTCTCCCTTCACGATGGTCAGTAAAATCAGACAAGCAGGAAGTGAACAGAACAGAGAAGAAATAGAGCAACTTCTGAGCAAAAACGAACAATGAGGAAGTGAAAAGAGGAATGTCTGCAGGTAAAGGATGCTTATTATGAAAAAAAAAATCCTTTACAGCCCCTTTAACCACTTAAGGACCGGACCAATATGCTGCTAAATGACCCAAGGAGTTTTTACAATTCGGCACTGCATCGCTTTGACAATTTTCTTTTCTTCCCACAAATAGAGCTTTCTTTTGGTGGTATTTGATCGCCTCTGCGATTTTTATTTTTTGCACTATATCCAAAATTTTAGTCAAACATTTAGGCCAACATTTATTCAGCCACATGTCTTTAGTAAAAAAAAAGAAATCGCAATAAAAAAAAAAAAATAGCTACCTAGCGGGAACAGCGAAACTAATACAGAGAGAGAAAAATGATCGCTTAGTGACACTGGCAATAGGGGGTGAAAGGGTTAACTAGGGCGGTGATCAAGGGGTTAAAACTTTATTAGGGGGGGGTACGGGGGCTACCCTGGACCTAACACTAACTGCCTGTCATACTGACACTAAATGCAGTGATCAGTACATATATGATCACTGCATTCAGTGACACTGTGACAGGGGAGTGGGGGGGGGGGTGATTGCAGAGGGTTAATGTGCCTGCATGTACTGGTGTCTGTGTAGTGTTGTGCAGACTTACTATGTGATGTGATCTCTCCCCATTCGCGGTTGAAAATACCACTGAGAGGAGAGATCACATCACTTCCCTCTTCCTGTGTTTACACAGGAGGAGGAAGTGACACGCAGGGGAGTGCACGGATTGGCTGGGAGCGATCCGGAGGGGGCGGACAAAAACGAACAGCCGCCCCCTCATCCCGGATCGCTCCTGAAGCCACGGGGACCGCCGCATGTACCGGGGGGGGGGTCCTGACCAGGGCCGGTACAAGGCAGGGGCCGAAGGAGTGGATGCCCTGGGCGCTACCATTTGCGGACAGGAGGGGGGCGCAGATGAAGTGCCAGCAGTGTGCTTCACTGTACACATTAGACGGCGCCGCTAGCTGTACTATAGTCATTGTACCTTAATACTGTAATGTGCTGAGTGCGCTCCTGCTCCCGCCTACACCGTCCACACCAGCCATACATGTCAGCGCTGCTCCTCTCTCCCCCTATGAAGGGACCTTGTAGTCCCGTCCTGGCAGCGTGACATCACTCACAGCCGGAGGCGGGATAGGAGGAGAGTAGAGAGCTGCTACTGAAGCTGAGAGAGGAGCCGCCGAGGAGGAACCAGAAGAAGTTCAGCAAAGTGTGTGTATTGCCAGGACTTTCTTCACCTCTGGCAGCCCTCTCCTCTCTGACTTGTCACGTAACACATAGACAGTAGAGGAAGTTTTCTGCACAGCTCACTTCCTCTCCTGGCTTTTCTATGTTAGCTCTGGGCCCAATTCTGCTCCCAGCACTGTAAGCTACTGAAAGTGATTGACGAGGCAGATTGTCCCTGCTTGCTGCTTCTATTGGTACATAACAGCACTGAGCCGAGGAGCTCTGAAACTCCTACTCGGTTCTGTGCTACAGCAGGCAGAGCTCTCTGCACTCTGCTGGAAAAATAAATAAAAAAAGGCTGTGCATACCATAGAGACTTGTGCCGTCAGAAGAGGTGAAGGATTGCCAAGCCTGAAGTGCAGAGAGGAGTGCACTGTAAAGGTGTGGGGGAGAGATGTGCTGAGAGAGGGAACAGTGAAGGGGGGGGGGGGGGTAGCATGGAGGGGATCTGGGGTGGATTGTACATGGAGGGGATCTGGGGTGGATGTGTGCAGAGAGGGGATCTGGGGTGGATTGTACATGGAGGGGATCTGGGGTGGATGTGTGCAGAGAGAGGATCTGGGGGGGGATTTGTACATGGGGAGCTGGGGGATGCGTGCAGAGTGGGGGATCTGGGGGTGGATTTGCACATGGGGGAGAGCTGGGGGGATGCGTGCAGAGTGGGGGATCTGGGGGTGGATTTGCACATGAGGGAGAGATGGGGGGATGCGTGCAGAGTGGGGGATCTGGGGGTGGATTTGCACATGAGGGAGAGATGGGGGGATGCGTGCAGGGTGGGGGATCTGGGGGTGGATTTGCACATGAGGGAGAGCTGGGGGGATGCGTGCAGAGTGGGGGGATCTGGAGGTGGATTTGCACATGAGGGAAAGATGGGGGGATGCGTGCAGAGTGGGGGATCTGGGGGTGGATTTGCACATGAGGGAGAGCTGGGGGGGATGCGTGCAGAGTGGGGGATCTGGGGGTGGATTTGCACATGAGGGAGAGCTGGGGGGGATGCGTGCAGAGTGGGGGATCTGGGGGTGGATTTGCACATGAGGGAGAGATGGGAGGATGCGTGCAGAGTGGGGGATCTGGGGGTGGATTTGCACATGAGGGAGAGCTGGGGGGATGCGTGCAGAGTGGGGGATCTGGAGGTGGATTTGCACATGAGGGAAAGATGGGGGGATGCGTGCAGAGTGGGGGATCTGGGGGTGGATTTGCACATGAGGGAGAGCTGGGGGGGATGCGTGCAGAGTGGGGGATCTGGGGGTGGATTTGCACATGAGGGAGAGCTGGGGGGAAAGCGTGCAGAGTGGGGGATCTGGGGGTGGATTTGCACATGAGGGAGAGATGGGAGGATGCGTGCAGAGTGGGGGATCTGGGGGTGGATTTGCACATGAGGGAGAGCTGGGGGGATGCGTGCAGAGTGGGGGATCTGGAGGTGGATTTGCACATGAGGGAAAGATGGGGGGATGCGTGCAGAGTGGGGGATCTGGGGGTGGATTTGCACATGAGGGAGAGCTGGGGGGGATGCGTGCAGAGTGGGGGATCTGGGGGTGGATTTGCACATGAGGGAGAGCTGGGGGGGATGCGTGCAGAGTGGGGGATCTGGGGGTGGATTTGCACATGAGGGAGAGATGGGAGGATGCGTGCAGAGTGGGGGATCTGGGGGTGGATTTGCACATGAGGGAGAGCTGGGGGGATGCGTGCAGAGTGGGGGATCTGGAGGTGGATTTGCACATGAGGGAAAGATGGGGGGATGCGTGCAGAGTGGGGGATCTGGGGGTGGATTTGCACATGAGGGAGAGATGGGAGGATGCGTGCAGAGTGGGGGATCTGGGGGTGGATTTGCACATGAGGGAGAGCTGGGGGGATGCGTGCAGAGTGGGGGATCTGGAGGTGGATTTGGACATGAGGGAAAGATGGGGGGATGCGTGCAGAGTGGGGGATCTGGGGGTGGATTTGCACATGAGGGAGAGATGGGAGGATGCGTGCAGAGTGGGGGATCTGGGGGTGGATTTGCACATGAGGGAGAGCTGGGGGGATGCGTGCAGAGTGGGGGATCTGGAGGTGGATTTGGACATGAGGGAAAGATGGGGGGATGCGTGCAGAGTGGGGGATCTGGGGGTGGATTTGCACATGAGGGAGAGCTGGGGGGATGCGTGCAGAGTGGGGGATCTGGGGGTGGATTTGCACATGAGGGAGAGATGGGAGGATGCGTGCAGAGTGGGGGATCTGGGGGTGGATTTGCACATGAGGGAGAGCTGGGGGGATGCGTGCAGAGTGGGGGATCTGGGGGTGGATTTGCACATGAGGGAGAGATGGGAGGATGCGTGCAGAGTAGGGGATCTGGGGGTGGATTTGCACATGAGGGAGAGCTGGGGGGATGCGTGCAGAGTGGGGGATCTGGAGGTGGATTTGCACATGAGGGAAAGATGGGGGGGATGCGTGCAGAGTGGGGGATCTGGGGGTGGATTTGCACATGAGGGAGAGCTGGGGGGATGCGTGCAGAGTGGGGGATCTGGGGGTGGATTTTCACATGAGGGAGAGCTGGGGGGATGCGTGCAGAGAGGAGAACTGGGAAAGTGTGGAGGGGGGTGGATTTGTGAGAGAGAGAGAGAGAGAGAGAGGAGGACTGGGAAGGGGGAGCCCTGTGCAGAGGGGAGAGCTGCAGAAGGCAGGTTGTGCAAAGTGAGAGCTGTGGAGGATGGGGAAGGTTGTGCAGAGGCGAGAGCCATGGGGGAAGCTGGTGGTGCAAAAGTGAAATATGGGGGGTGGCAAAGGTGAGAGCTGTGGATTAGGGTGAGGTTTAGATTGAGGTGCAGAGATAATGGGGGTGCAGAGGTAAGTTGTGGACTGGGGGTGTAGAAGTGAGATGTTGATGGGGAGGGGCAAATGTGAGCTGTGGAGGAGGGGACACAGAGGTAGAATACTTGAGGGAAGGGGGATTTTTGCTTGGGGAAGACCAGGGATGGGGGACAGTAAAGCATACAGAGTTCAGTGAGCAAGAGTTTGTAATGCATGGCTGTATGTTACATATTAAAGGCCTTGGGATGGTACTACTGCATGCTGTATTCTGTACAATGGGTTTTGCGTTACATACTCCTGGGCCCTGCATTCTGTATGCCGATCTGCATTTTACATATGCTTTACCACTGCATGCTGTGTGATACCCTCTGTTACATTTTCCTAACCCCTGCACTCTGTACACAGGGCTATATGCTGCATATACCTGAGCAGAAGGGATGCTTTGCATTGAATGTAAGTACTGTCCCTTTTGCTGATTTTTTGTGTGTGCCTTGTGTGATATGCACTTTTCACCACTGCACAGTACACATTCCTCATGAGTGGCAGTTAATTAACTCCTTTGTGCTGCATTAGTGCAATACTTACCCTGACACTGATGCAACTAATGCAGCACAAAGGGATTAATTTACTGCTACTGGTCAATTACTAATGCATCAGTGACCAGTGGCTTTGACAGAGGAGTCAAACAAGATAATACATGGCAGGTAGTCATGCATGTCTTTGGGGCAGGAAATGGGGAATAAGGAGAACATTCTCATAAAGGTCAAAAGAAAAGCCCCTGTGAAGCAAGGAGGACTGGCTTCTAGGGTACTTTGTTTCAAAGTAGTGTAAGAAAAAGAGCCCCCCCATGTAAAATACAGGGGGGGGGAGCATACAGTAACTACCACTGTTTGGGGTAGCAGGAGAGAAAATGTTTAATTCCTGCAAAAGCCCTTTATAAGAGAGAAGTACCTTTTAGCAAAAGGGAAGGGTTCTGAGTGGGCAAGAATAAGTGCTGAAATTTCCAGAGAGGCACAGATAGTCACAGCAACGACGATGAACGGCGACGATAATTGGGGGGGGGGGGCGCAGTTTGCCTCCTTCGCCCTGGGCACCAAATGACCTTGTCCCAGCACTGGTCCCGACCCACGTCTAGGCAGGCATGTACAGGTACGTTGATGTGCCTGTCCGTGCCATTCTGCCGACGTATATGTACATGCGGCGGTCTTTAAGTGGTTAAGCAAGCCATACATGGTGCAAATTTCTTTCCTGCAACCAAGTGTTGCAGGAAAGAAATTTGCACAATTCCCCCATCAACACAGACAGTGCTGACAGGGGAATCCCTCCTGCTAAACATTTGTCTGCTACCACCGGGGGGTAAGCCATCCCCACCGGGAGAAGACAGTGATTATCGCTAGAGGCTATAGCAGCTACTAACGATAACGTTAATCAACTTACATTCAGCCTGCCCATCGACGGTTTGAATCTTGGCTGGTTCAAAAGGAGATTCAAACCATGTATGGCCAACAGGGCCGTCTTAATAGCATCATGGACCACTGGGAAAAGCACTGGGGCCCCTACCAGCTTGCCCCAATTTACACACCTACTTACAAATAAAGTATAAATAGTTGATGGAATTAAACATATATTCATTAGTACTTTCAATAAAAATCGATTTTACATAAGGAAAACATCCCATAAATCAAAGACTAGCGTTGTAGAATCTCATATTAGCCAATGTATTTCATATTATTCATGTTGATTTGCATATGTTTTATTGATATTATTAAATATTATTATAATTATATGGTAGTGGTCTTATCAATATTTTTGTTCAATAGTAAGCAATAGTTATTAAATATTTATTAATGTACACTATTCTACTATTCTATAAAATACAGAGGGCCAGATTCTCAGAGGGGTTACGACGGAGTATCTCAGATACCCCGTCGTATCGCCTTTTTTTTGTCCTCGTATCTATGCGAGTGATGCTTAGCATCACTTTTGCATAGATACGCTTCTACATCCGACAAGTGTAAAACCATTACACTTTCGGATCGTAGGTGTAATGACAACTCCGGCCACTAGGTGGCCTTCACGTTGTTTTTTCATTTGCATATGCAAATGAGGCTAGTACGGCGATTCCCGAACGCTTTTACGCCGCCCTGTCGTCGCGTACGTCGTTTACGGACTCGTAAGGTTACCCCAGCTTCTATGTGGAGTAACCTTACGAAGTTCCGTCGGACGCCATGTTAAGTATGGCGTCGGGTCAGCGTCGGCTTTTTCCGTCGCTTACGTTGTTTTACTAACTCGTTCGCGAATAGGGACTTGCGTAAATGACGCTCACGTCGTTTTGACGTTGGTTTCAACGACGCTTCCCGACGTGAGCTGGAGCATACGCACTGGGCTTTTTCCCCGGCCGGCGCATGCGCAGTTCGTTCGAAGCGGGGGCGCGCTTAATTTAAATACAAGCCGCCCCATTTGAATTGCGCGGGTTTACGCTTGGCGATTTACGAGACGCCGGCGAAAACTACGGAGCAAGTGCTTTGAGAATAAACCAGTTATAAATCACTTTAACCACTTGCTTACTGGGCACATATACCCCCTTCCTGCCCAGGCGAAATTTCAGTTTTCAACACTGTCACGCTTTGATTGACAATTGCGCGGTCGTGTGACGTGGCTCTCAAACAAAATTTAAGTCTTTTTTTTCCCACAAATGGAGCTTTCTTTTGGTGGTATTTTATCACCTGTGCGGTTTTTATTTTTTGCGCTATAAACAAAAAAAGAAAGCGACAACTTTGAAAAAAAAACCTCAATATTTTTTAGTTTTTGCTATAATAAATGCCGTATCCCATTTAACCACTTGTCCACCGCCCACCGTCATATGACGGCGGGCGGAGGATGCCAATATCCTGACTGCACGTCATATGACGTGCAGTCATTTGAATAGGGAATGCGCGCGATCGCGTGCGCACATCCCTATACTGTCGGTAGCGGCATGTCACTAAGACACTGCTCGTTACCGATAGGGGTGAACAGCGGCGCGAATGCGCTGTTTACCACGTGATCGGATGTGATGAAGTCACGGCTGATCACGCACCGCGTGCCCGTCGGTGGCAGCGTGTTCCCGGGAACACTGCTCGTCACCGACAATGGTACACAGCCATTGGTCAGGGCTGTGTACCACGTGATCAGCTGTGATCCATTCACAGCCTGATCACTAAGTGTAAACAAAGAGCTGTAACTAACTGTTACCAGCTCTTCTCCCCTCACACATAGTTTCCAGTGTGAGGAGAGAAGAGCTAGAAGCAGTGAGTTACAGATCTGTGTTCTGTAGTGTCTGCACAAGCACCACACCTGTCCCTTTGCCCCCCCCAATTGTTAACAGTCACCCAACAGTCACCCATAAAGTGCACCTGTCACATAAAGAGACTGCCATCAGCGGTGCAACCGTCACCCACCAGTGACCGTGCCCTGTCACCGTCACCCATCTGTGACCTACCCTGTCACCCGTCACCCACCAGTGACCGTGCCCTGTCACCGTCACCCATCTGTGACCTGCCCTATCACCCGTCACCCACCAGTGACCTGCCCTGTCACCCGTCACCCACCAGTGACCTGTCACCGTCACCCACCAGTGACCTGCCCTGTCACCCATCAGTGACCTGCCCTTTAACCCGTCACCCATCAGTGAACTGCCCTATCAGCGGTGCACCCATCAGTGACCATCACCCGTCACCGTCCGTGGCCTGTCACCCATCAGTGACCATCAGTGACCATCGCCTGTCACCCATCTGTGACCATCACCCGTCACCGTCCGTGGCCTGTCACCCATCAGTGACCATCGCCTGTCACCCATCTGTGACCATCACCCGTCACCGTCCGTGGCCTGTCACCCATCAGTGACCATCGCCTGTCACCCATCTGTGACCATCACCCGTCACCGTCCGTGGCCTGTCACCCATCAGTGACCATCGCCTGTCACCCATCTGTGACCATCACCCGTCACCGTCCGTGGCCTGTCACCCATCAGTGACCATCGCCTGTCACCCATCTGTGACCATCGCCTGTCACCCATCTGTGACCATCGCCTGTCACCCATCTGTGACCATCGCCTGTCACCCATCTGTGACCATCGCCTGTCGCCCATCTGTGACCATCGCCTGTCGCCCATCTGTGACCATCGCCTGTCGCCCATCTGTGACCATCGCCCGTCACTGTCCGTGGCCTGTCACCCATCAGTGACCATCGCCTGTCACCGACCGTGGCCTGTCACCCATCTGTGACCATCGCCTGTCACCCATCTGTGACCATCGCCTGTCACCCATCTGTGACCATCGCCTGTCACCCATCTGTGACCATCGCCTGTCACCCATCTGTGACCATCGCCTGTCACCCATCTGTGACCATCGCCTGTCACCCATCTGTGACCATCGCCTGTCACCCATCTGTGACCATCTCCCGTCACCGTCCGTGGCCTGTCACCCATCAGTGACCATCGTCTGTCACCTATCAGTGACCATCTCCTGTCACACCATCACCCATCAGTGAACATCACCTGCCACCCATCGCACAACCCATCAGTGAACATCACTTGCCACCCATCGCACAACCCATCAGTTACCGTCACCTGCCACCTGTCACCCATCATATACAGCTACCTGCCACACAGCCAAAATGTCCAAAAAATGTATTCTGGCCAGGAGGCATTCCAGATCCTCTCAATGACTGATGAGAGCACCGGGGAGCTCTCATCAGATTCCATTTCTGATTCCGAATCAAGTTTGGAATTTGAACCGATTGACTACAGCAATGATTCGGATGAAGAATGGGTCCCTCCTAAAAGGGCACGGCACTCTGAAAACCAGGCAGCTGCCAGCAACCAGGAATATATACCTAGGCCCAGTACCAGTGCTGCCACCAGCAATAGGCCCAGTACCAGTGCTGCCGCCAGCAACAGGCCCAGTACCAGCGCTGCCGCCAGCAATAGGCCCAGTACCAGCGCTGCCGCCGGCAAAAGGCCCAGTACCAGCGCTGCCGCCGGCAAAAGGCCCAGTACCAGCTCTGCTGTCAGCAATAGTTCCAGTACCAGTGCTGCCGCCAGCAATAGTCCCAGTACCAGCGATGCCGCCAGCGAAACCCCCCGCGAAACCCCTCCAACAAATGCCCAGGCCCAGTACCAGTGCTGCCACATCACGCCTAAGTACCAGCACAATAAATTCAACTCCCCCAACTACTGGAGTGTCACGTCCCCCAGGAGCCAGGGCCACTACATTCGTACCAGATGTTCTTGCCAACCCAACATGGCTGCCTTCCGGATCGGGATCAACAATTATTCCCCCTTTCACAGCACAGCCAGTTGTGCAGGCCAATACCCAATATTTTTCAGAAATTGATTTCCTTCATTTCTTTTTGCCCGACACTTTTCTGCAGTTTATTATCGACCAGACAAATTTGTATGCCCAGCAGTATATTGCCAACAACCCCCAATCCTCTTATGCCAGTCCATTTGAGTGGAGAGATGTAAATTTGGAGGATTTTAAATTGTTTCTTGGCCTCACCATAAACATGGGGCTTAACAAAAAATATCAAGGACATTCCTATTGGTCCACCAAACCCATCTACCACCAGCCCATGTATTCTGCCAAAATGTCCAGGTCCCGATACGAGATGATTATGAGATTCTTTCATATTAATGACAATACCCAGTGCCCTCCCCGTAATCATCCAGATTACGATAAGTTGTACAAGATTCGCCCCCTGATAAATTTCCTTTCCCATCAATTTGAAGAAATCTATGTCCCCGAGAAACATATATGTGTGGATGAGTCCCTGGTACCCTTTTGTGGGCGTCTAAGAATAAAGCAGTACATTCCTAGTAAAAAGGCTAAATATGGAGTCAAATTTTACAAACTGTGTGAGAGAACCACGGGATATCTGTATGCGTTCCGCATATACGAAGGAAGAGATTCCAAGCTCCAGCCCCCTGAGTGCCCGGCCTACATAGGCACAGCCGGAAAAATCGTATGGGACCTGACTTACCCACTCCTAAGAAAAGGATATCATCTTTATCTAGATAATTTTTATACAAGCCTGCCCCTTTTCCGACACCTATATATTGAGAAAACCCTGGCCTGCGGAACCTCCAGAAAAAATAGGAAGGGCTTCCCACAATCTATTGTAAATAAGAAGCTGCGAAGGGGGGAAAGAGCAACAGTGAGGTGCAACGAAGTGCTGGTCTTGAGGTGGAAGAATAACAGACGTGCACATGATGTCCACCATTCACAATGACACTGCAGTTGTTGTTCAACAAAGACGAGGCCCCATTGAAAAGCCGACATGATTCCAAGATTACAATCTTTACATGGGGGGGGGGGGTGGATTTCAATGATCAAATGATTCAGCCCTATTTATCAATAAGGAGGTCCCGATTCTGGTACAAGAAGGTAGCAAGTTATCTTATCCATTTGACCATTTATAATTCTTATGTAGTCTACTCCAAATCCACTGAAAACCCTGCCCGCTTGCTACAATTCACAGAAGAAATAGTCACGTCACTCATTTATCCACAAAGACCCCCCTCAGAAACCCTTTGCTCTGATGTCGTTAGCCGACTTCATGGACGGCACTATCCGTACCACATCCCACCAACCGAAGGAGGCCGAAGACGGCAAAAAAATGTCGCGTTTGCAGCAAAAGAGGATTTCGAAAAGATTCCAGCCACCATTGTCCCCGGTGTCCCTCCCAACCTGGCCTTTGCATTGGAGAATGCTTCGAAAATTATCATGAATCCCTAAAATTCTAGCCCATTTTTTTAACCATTTCCCCCATCTGACCATTTTCATGCTACTGCCTTCAACGTAAATTGACCCTGGCCTGTTTTATGGACTATGCTTTTGCCTACCGCTTGGACTGCTTCCACGTAAACTGACCCTGGCCTGTTTTTTTTACTATGCCTCTGCTTACCGTTTGGACTTCTTCCACGTGAACTGACCCTGGCCTGTTTTATGGACTATGCTTTTGCCTACCACTTGGACTGATCTGTTGCCCTTGTAGTACACAGGGGTCTCACATATGTGAGGGGCTCCAGAATAGTTTTTCGGGATGGAGAAAACATTTTTTTTGTTTTCTCCGGGTTTTGTAATATCCGGATTAGGGTCTGAGTCCGGAGGCTTCATAGAGATTTGGGTGGGTCGAAGCCTCTACCCCTGTGCAAAGGTCTTACTCAATTGCAGCCCTCAGCCTGCTGCTGACTTACTGCCATCATGCCTGCCATCATCTTTGCCTGCGGCATGAACAAGCCACACCACTGCTACCTGGACTATTCAAATATGCTGCCTGGAGACTTACTATAGCTGTCGCTAAGCACATCCCTGACTGCTGCCTGGACCAGTGCTCTCTTCTGTGGACACTACTAAAAGCACAGGTAATACTTTTTTTTTTTACCCTTTCCACAATAGAATTTATTTTGGATTGTAATTCTTGGTATGTACATGCTATGTGTTAGAAATATGAAGAGCCTTCAAAAATGATAGGTTGCCAGGAAATGATATATGTAATGTATGCTACTAGAACGCCTGATGGTGCTACTTGGATGTTGGGCATCTGTATGTGCCAAGCTGTGTAAAAGTCTCACACATGTGGTATCCCCATGTAGAATGTATTTTAGGGTGTAATTTTTGCTATGCATTTGCTATGTGTTCGAAATATCTTATAAATGGACAACTTTGTGTAAAAAAAAATGCGTTTTCATTTTTTTCCACGTTTTCCCAAAACTTCTGGAAAAAAAGTAACCGCTCAAAAGACTCATTATGCCTCATAGATTATACGTTGGGGTGTCTGCTTTCCAAAATGGGGTCATTTTGTGGGCAATTCCATTGTCCTGGTGCTCCAGGGCCTTCAAAAGTGTAATAGGTGGTTGAGAAATGAGATGTGCAATTTATGCCCGTAGATCGCCTGATGGCGCTACTTCAATGTTGGGCCTTTGTATGTGGCCAGGCTGTGTAAAAGTCCCACACATTTGGTATCCCCATACTCAGGAGGAGCAGCAGAATGTATTTTGGGGTGAAATTGTTGTATGCATATGTTCTGTGAGAGAAATAACCAGTTAATATGACAATTTTGTAAAAAAAAAATAATAATAAATAAATCATTTTGCAAAGAATTGTGGGAAAAAATTACAACTTAAAAAAACTCACCATGCTACTTATTTAATAACTTGGAATGTCTACTTTCTAAAAAGGGGTCATTTGGGGGGTATTTGTACTTTTCTGACTTGTTAGTATCTCAAGAAATTAGGTAGGCCGTCAGTACTTCAAGTGTGATCAGATTGATCAATTTTTAGGGATTGGCACCATAGTTTGTAGACTCTATAACTTTCACAAAGACCAAATAATACACACCAATTTGGGTTATTTTTACCAAAGATATGTAGCAGTATAAATTTTGGCCAAAATTTATGAAGAAAAATTACTAATTTGCTAAATTTTATGACAGAAACAAAGAAAAAGGCAATTTTTCACGAAATTTACCGTCTTTTTTTATTTATAGCGCAAAAAATTAAAAAACCACGAATGATTAAATACCACCAAAAGAAAGCTCTATTTGTGTGAAAAAAAGGACGCAAATTTTATTTGGGTAAAGTGTTGCATGACTGAGTAATTGTCATTCAAAGTGTGAGAGCACCGAAAGCTGAAAATTGGTCTGGGTAAGAAGGGGGTTTAAGTGCACTGTATTCAAGTGGTTAAAAAAATATATATATTTTTTTCAGTTTAGTTTGATACGTATTCTTCTACATATTTTTGGTAAAAAAAAAAAAAAAAAAATCGCAATAAGCGTATAGTGATTGGTTTGCGCAAACGTTATAACGCCTACAAAATAGGGGATAGAATTATTACTTTTTTATTATTATTTTTTATTTTTTCACTAGTAATGGCAGTGATCTGTGATTTTTGTCATGATTGCGATATTACAGCGGACACATCGGACACTTCTGACACATTTTTGAGACCATTCACATTTATACAGCGAACACTGCTATAAAAATACACTGGTTACTGTATAAATGTGACTGGCAGGGAAGGGGTTAACACTAGGGGGCATCAAGGGGTTAAATATGTACCCTTGGAGTGATTATTACTGTGGGGGAGGGGGACTGACAGGACGTGGAGCTCTGTGTTTACACACAGAGCTCCACGTCCCTGGCTCTGTGACTGCCAATCGCGGGTGCCTGCGGACATCGTGGCCGCTAGACATGCGCATCGGCACCTGTGTGATGCGGCGGGCCGCGCGCCCCCCAGTGGCGCACAGCCGGAGGCCGTATATAGATGGCCTCCCGGCAGATCAGAGCCACCTCGCGGCCATAAATAGTATTTACGGCCGCAGGGTGGGAAGTGGTTAATGAACATATAGGAATTCTGCCAATAAATTGAGACTTTCCTATCTTGTGACGGAAAATATTAGTTATATGAAGACAGGAGGCGATTATCTTATGCATTATCTCTCTTTAATAATGCCCACAGCAGAAATACAACTTCAGTGAATTCAACAAGTAAAAAGAAAACTTTTAGAACGAACTACAAGTCCCAGCAGCCCTCTGGATATGACTGCCAATCACGTGGCAGGTCTGTAGGTATATAAGGGCTGTCTCTTTGAACTCCTCCTCTTTCTTGGAGCGAACCTGCATGAACCTGGAAGCTGGAACTCAGGTAGAACTAGTCTTCCGACCACCGACGAGCCGGACCCAGTGAATCGAACAGGCAGACATCCCAACGGGGAACAACAATGAAGATAACTCCGGAAGATTTTCAGCCTTCGGTTTGCGAGATGCGTTCCTCAATAACCTGGAAACTGGAACTCAGATAGAACTAGTCTTCCGACCACCGACGAACCGGACATAGTGGATCGAGCAGGTAGACATCCCAACGGGGAAGAACAACAAAGATAACTCCGGAGGATTTTCAGCTCTTGGCTTGCGAGATGCGTACCTCAATAACCTGGAACAAAATAAATCATGACAGGGGTGGGTCGGGTGGGAAGATAATCGCCTCCTGTCTTCATATAACTAATATTTTCCGTCACAAGCTAGGAAAATCTCAATTTATATATCAGACAGGAGGCTCATATCTTATGCAAGTTCAAAGCTATATGAATTATACATAAATAATAATGACAAAGTCTACCCCATAACGTAATCACAGAACTGACATAGATATGTGTTCCTCCGGTCTAAAGTAGAATTGGCGGAAGGTGGTCTCGGAGGACCAGTCTGCCGCCAACAGTAGGTCCGAAAGCGAGCCCCCAGAGGTGACTATCTTGGTAGCCATCGCACCCCTGGAAGAATGGGCTCCGAACAGGGAAACGTCAATCCCTGCCATGTCCATGGTGGACTTAACCCACCTGGCTAATGTAGCCGAAGAAACTGGGTGATGAGGAGTTGGGAAGACAGCGACGACCGCAGTGGAGCTGTCTGTGACTCATATGTCTGTAAACAGCGAACCACACATAAGCGTGGATGTGTGGGAAAAAACGGATAGAAAATGGATACGCGTTTTTGTCCTACGAACGACCGAGAATCTAACACCTTGAGGCGAAAATTGACGCCTGGAGATGTCTAAGGCCTTGACGTCAGAAACACGCTTGATGGAGATCAGGCATAAGAGAACTGTAAGCTTAAAGGACAGTAGTTTTAGCGGGAGAGCGTCATTGTCTGCCCATACCGAGAACATGGTTAACACCGTAGTTACGTCCCAAGTGTTCTGATACTTGGGACGTGGAGGGCGTTAAAATCTAACGCCCCTTAACAGGCGGCACACCAATGGGTGTTGACCAACGGGAAGAGAATCTACTGGAGAATGGTAAGCTGAAATCGCAGAGCGATACACGTTAATGGAGCTATAGGATTTCCTGGATTCAAACGAATCCGCCAGGTAATTGGCTACTACCGATACAGGCGCTTGAATGGGATCAACTTGTCGTTGATCACACCAACGCACCCAGGTTCTCCAGGCTGATCGGCATGCCGATTTAGTCCCGGGGGCCCAGGCCAGGGTGATGAGGTCTCTAGCTGTTCGTGAAAGGTCACTATCCGCGTCCGGCACCCCGAGACCAACCAAGCGAGGAGATGTAGGTTGTGATCCACAGTCAAGGGATGGAGATCCCCGTTCGGGTTGGTTAGGAGCCGAGGGAAGTGAGGAAGCAACCTGGGGAGATCTACAGTCATTCCCAGAAGGAGGGGAAACCACGGCTGTGTCGGCCACCACGGGGTGATCAGCACGACCGAAGCTCCCAGATTCGCTATGTGTAGGAGGCCCTGTGGCCAGGTCTGACGAAGAGCGTCTATCGCTTGGGCCTCCGGATCCGGCCTCCAGCTGTAAAAGTGTGGTAGTTGATGATTGAGGCGGGAGGCGAACAGGTCCATAGATAATGGACCCCACAGGTGAACTAGAGAGAGGAACACCGAGCGGTCCAGTCGCCAATCGCTGGAATCAGTGAGGTATCGTGAATTCCAATCCGCTATCAAGTTTGATGTGCCTGGGATGTATTCCGCTATGGGAACAATGTTGCGTTCCAGGCAGAAGTGCCAAAGGTCTTTTGCTAGATCTGCTAGGGCTCTGGATCTGGAGCCCCCCAAGCGGTTGACATATTGGACTGCGGTCACATTGTCCATGCGCAATAACACACAGCAGTTGGACTTGCCCGGAAAAAGACTCCTGATGGCGAAGAAAGCCGCCAGGAGTTCTAGAGTATTGATGTGGAGTAGAGACTCCTCTGCGGACCAGGATCCCCCTGTGGACGAGAGTCCGCACCGAGCACCACAGCCGTGACGGCTCGCATCCGATTCTATGATATAATCCGGATTGGAACTGAAAATGGTTTTGCCGTTCCATTCGATGGCATGACGTAGCCACCAACGTAGTTCCTCCACTGCTTCCGCATCCAGTGGTACTTCGTCTGCATAGCGAAGACCCTGGCGTAGATGGAGAGCCTTGAGCCTCTGAAGGGCCCGATAGTGGAGAGGTGCTGGAAAGATGGCCTGGATAGAGGCCGATAAGAGTCCTACTAAACGCGCCAAACCGTGTAAAGACACTCGTTGTTTGTCCAACACGGTCCGAATCTCTCTGCGGATAGTGACCAGTTTGGTCTTGGGTAAGCGGAGGACAGTGCGTTTGGTGTCCACCAGGAATTCCAAGAATTCCAACTCCTGGGATGGCACCAGGATAGACTTCTCGTGGTTTACGATGAACCCCAGCTCCTGGAGCAATTTGACGGTCCAGGAGGCATGTTTGTTTGCCTGGTGACTGGATCGAGCCATAATGAGCAGGTCGTCCAGATATATAATTAACCTTACACCTCTGCTCCGCAATGCCGCCACTACCGGTTTCAGCAACTTGGTGAAGCACCATGGGGCGGATGAGAGACCGAAGGGGAGGCAAGTAAATTGCCACAGTCTGTCTCTCCAAAGGAAGCGTAGAAGGTGTTGGGAGGTTGGATGAATGGGAACCGTAAGGTAGGCGTCCTTCAAGTCCACCTTCACTAACCAGTCCCCGGGACGTAAGAGATCTCGTAGGCAATGGATCCCCTCCCCTCCATTTCGGTAAATGACATGTTGATTGAGGGTTCTTAGGTTTATAACGGGGCGGTATCCGCCGTCCTTTTTCTTAACTAGGAAGAGGTTGCTGGGGAAACCTGGCGAGAGAGGGTCCACCTCCACCACAGCCTGTTTGGTGAGAAGGGCTTGAAGCTCCTGATCTATGAGAACAGAGTTCAGGTTTGAGAACCGGATGGGGTAAGGAACCATAGTCATGTCTGGTAAGGAGTATAGTTCTATTCGATAACCCGCCACTGTGCTGAGTATCCAGGCGTCTGCCGTAATCGCAGACAAGGCGTGGATAAAATGTCTCAGTCTTCCCCCTATAAAAGAGTGTGAAAAGAACTTGAGTGTATTGTACTCACCGGTAGTAGAGCGGGAGCGGGGGTAGCCTCTTCCTCCACGTTCCCCTCCAGGGAAATCCGCGGGGTGGAAAGAAAGGTGCTGGTTGTGCCACCGGGAACGGGTGTGATTGAGGAGCCTGGCTGTACTGAGCAGGAGCTCTGTAGTATGGCTTGTTAGCGGAATAACGACCGGCAGAGCGGCCCCTGTTTCAGCCGTCCCTGGGAAAAAATGTAGGCGTCCCGACTTTTTTAGGGACGTCTGGGCTTTATCAAGACTAGTATATAGTCCAACCATCTTATTTATATCTTTAATAAGCGTGTCCCCGAATAGCATCCCTTTGGCCGCAGGGCCGGGTTCCGATTCCGCTAGATGGAGCGGCGACACTCTGTGGAGCAAATAGTGTTTGCACACCACAAAAGGCATACTGTTCTCTGGGCCCAGCCTCTGAGCTGGACCAGGTCAAGGGGTTTATCAGTGGCTGAAGCCTGTTCGGCTAAATTTAGAATTTTTGTAACTGGGCCAAACAGGTCGAGGATTCGATCCTGGATGGACCGAAAGGATCTTTCGGTACCCTTTTTAGAGTATTTCCCCTGCTTAATGAGGTACCTAAGGAGTACCGGATCTACCTCGGGGTAGCTATTGCCTTTTTTGGAATACAAGGCCGAGGACATTCTGCTCTTAACTTATTCCAATTGGCCTTGTCCACGGACCTGCGGGCCCAGTATTGTATGTATTGGGCGACCTCTGGGAGAGGTTCCCAGTCTCCAGATCGGGGGTGAGATATCCCTTCTGGGTCAAAGAAAGGCTCTCCACGAGCATCTAGGATTGTTTCGCCCTGGGTTACAGGGGTGGTGTCTTCAGGGAGCGCCATATGCCCACTTCCCTCGTATTCCTCGTCCTCATCTTCAGACTCATAGGCGTCTACCGCCTCAGATTCCGTGGATGAGTCTGATGCATCCACATAGGAATCCGGTTTGGACCGTCTAGCGGACCTTTGCCCCTGCAAGTGCTGCTCCCCGAGGCTCAGGGGTCGGTGAGAGTCTGGGAGGGTAGTGGGTCGGCAGACCGGGGAGGGTGCTGCCTGAGGCAAATTATTTACTTCCCCTGCCGGGGAGTCGATCATTGTGGTGACATTCTCGCATTTTTTAGACGCTTTGCCCCTTTTTGTGGGCGGTTCACCACAGCCTGAGGGGTCAGGCATGATAGTTGCAGGTGGGTGCGCTATGGGAGTTGACGCCATCGCTGCCTGTACTGATTGGTTTATCAATTCCTGAATCTGGGCAGCGGTCAGGAATATGGGGTTGTTAATAGGAGGTTCTCCCCCAGCCGGGATTTTTGCTGACCCGGCGTTCCTCTCATCAGCCATGCTGAATATAAGAACTTATAGTAATAAGTGGCAAATAAGGGACAAGCTGCTCAGTCAAATTGGCACAACAGAAAAAACTGTACAGATGCTCCTACCAGCCCAGCCGCTCACTCAGTACTGGTGTAGCGGCGAAGGGAGCGGTGTACTAGCTCAGGAGAACGTAATCTCGCGAGATTACGTCTCCCGAGCCGTGATTGGACGCCGCGGGGCCTTCAGGGCGCGCCCCCCAAAGCGCGCCGCAGTCTCGTGGGATACGGTCCCCTGTGAGTGGTGGAATACTGGGATGCGCCGACACGCCCCCTCAGCGACGGGCCGCTCTGAGGGGAGCGCGCGCGGTGTCTGAGGAGAAGGATGGTAGGAAGAAAAAGGCGCCAAGATCTTTGTAAAATGGCGCTGTCCAGTGCTGAGGGAGAGAAACCGAACCGAGGTCTCCCAGAGCGCACTGGGGCCGGAATGCGGCGGCCGGAGACTAATCGGGGGTTTGGGAAAACGAGCAGTACAGAACAAACTGAAATGTGATAAATTAAAAAATAAGATAAAATTAAATAAAAATAAAAAGTCGCAGGAATGTGGGAAAGGTCAGCGGGGAACCGGCAGGAAAATTCCCAGCAAAAAAGAACAATATAAAACATTTAAACAATTGAATATAGATAGCACTTGTCTGATTTCTTGCTGTGAGCAGAAAAAAAAAGGAGGAGTTCAAAGAGACAGCCCTTTATATACCTACAGACCTGCCACGTGATTGGCAGTCATATCCAGAGGGCTGCTGGGACTTGTAGTTCGTTCTAAAAGTTTTCTTTTTACTTGTTGAATTCACTGAAGTTGTATTTCTGCTGTGGGCATTATTAAAGAGAGAAAATGCATAAGATATGAGCCTCCTGTCTGCCCAGAGGCGATTCAGTTCGCATGTGCCGCGCTATATACGTTTTTTTCATTCATTCATTCATTCATTCATATATAATTAAGTTTTTCTGGTTGTAGGACAGGCGTTACATTGATGTAGATCTTAGCAACCAATCATCTCTAGGAGAGATGGCTAAGATAAGGCTTGTAATTATAAGGCGGCGTACACACGATCGGATATATCCGATGAAAACGGTCCGCGGACCATTTCCATCGGATATGTCCGATCGGGAGTTTGATCCGATGGCGTGTACACACCATCGGATCAAATTCCCCGCCGCCGGACGGCGCGGTGACGTAGTGGTGACGCGGCGGTGACGTTGACGCCGCCGCGTCACCGCCACGTCACCGCACCAGGAAGTAAAACACTTCCGCGCATGCGCCGAATCCATTCGGCAGCGGCGCGGCGGCGGTGGGGGCCGACATGTCTGCTGGTAAGTGTACTAACCAGCAGACATGTCGGGCGGACAGATTCCCACCGGATAGATTTCAAAGCATGCTTTGAAATCTGTCGGGTGGAGAAATCTGTCCGCTAGCCCATACACACGAGCGGAGATGTCTGCTGAAACGGTCCATCGGACCGTTTTCAGCGGACATATCCCCTCGTGTGTACGCGGCCTAAGTGCCAGTTTTACAATTGTGAGTCAGATAGGCGTCTATCAGGCTGACTGCTTGACCATGCAGCCCTATCGCACGGATGGCAAATGGTCAGAATCAGTAGGTAAATATCTGTCCATAACTTGTCTCCTCGTACGATCCAAATGGGGAAAACTTCTTAACTTGTTCCAGAGTGTGGTCTCAGGTGAATTTCCCTCAAAAACTCGGTCAAGCCAGTCGACCAACTGGTCCCCATCAGGTAACGGGTTACCAAGAATTACCAGAAAAGACCCATTTTGTTTCAAGGTGAGAACAATTCACTATTGTTTCAATTTGGTTATAGTATAAGAATATCAATATGCTTGCATTGTAAGAAATTGTATAAATTAGACCCGTATCTTGTAATACTTTGAACATAAACCTGTATGTTACCGGTTGTTAATAAACCTGTATTGTTGAAGTCCTGCCTGGTTCGAAACTTTGTTATTCTACATCACTAGTCAGTGCAAAGGGTACAGTACAGGGGGGAAATACAGAAGGGCACAGTACAGGGGGGAAATACAGAAGGGCACAGTACAGGGGGGAAATACAGAAGGGCACAGTACAGGGGGGGGATGCAGAGGGGCACAGTACAGGGGGGGATGCAGAGGGGCACAGTACAGAGGGGATGCAGAGGGGCACAGTACAGGGGTGATGCAGAGGGGCACAGTACAGGGGGGATGCAGAGGGGCACAGTACAGGGGGGATGCAGAGGGGCACAGTACAGGGGGGATGCAGAGGGGCACAGTACAGGGGGGATGCAGAGAGGCACAGTACAGGGGGGATGCAGAGGGGCACAGTACAGGGGGGATGCAGAGGGGCACAGTACAGGGGGGATGCAGAGGGGCACAGTACAGGGGGGATGCAGAGGGGCACAGTACAGGGGGGAATACAGGAGGGCACAGTACAGGGGGAATACAGGAGGGCCCAGTACAGGGGGAATACAGAAGGGCCCAGTACAGGGGGGATACAGGGGGATACAGAAGGGCCCAGTACAGGGGAGGGGGTACAGAAGGGCACAGTAACAGGGGAATACAGAACGTCACAGTACAGGGGGGGATACAGAAGGGAACAGTACAGGGGAATACAGAAGGGCACAGTACAGGGGGGATACAGAAGGGCACAGTAACAGGGGAGGGGGTACAGAAGGGCACAGTAACAGGGGAATACAGAACGTCACAGTACAGGGGGGGATACAGAAGGGCACAGTACAGGGGGAATACAGAAGGGCACAGTACAGGGGGAATACAGAAGGGCACAGTACAGGGGGACTACAGAAGGGCACAGTACAGGGGGAATACAGAAGGGCACAGTACAGGGGGAATACAGAAGGGCACAGTACAGGGGGAATACAGAAGGGCACAGTACAGGGGGAATACAGAAGGGCACAGTACAGGGGGAATACAGAAGGGCACAGTACAGGGGGAATACAAAAAAGCACAGTACAGGGGGGGGGGGTCAGGAGGGGACAATTCTGTGATCAGGAGGGCACAGTATAGGTTACAGAACACAACACTATCGGGACATTTTAGTGAAAAGCAGGACATGTTGGTAAATATGATGTAATGCAAGATTATTGTGGGGGCCCCCCCATGTACCTGGGGCCCATCTCTTTTTATTAAAGAGCCCAGAGGTCCCCAGGGCCGCGGATGGCTACCCCCTTTTTTTTATATAAAAAAGAGAAAAACTGCGCCAATAAAAAACATAAACCACAAAAAAGTCCTTATGAATACAATGTATTAAAGTCCAAGAAAGTGCTTGAAGATAGACAACACCCAAGTGCGTAGTATATTCCAGTGAACCACCACCATATGGACAGAGGCTTACCAGCAGGTAGTGGGATATTGGCATATATCAACTCCACAGCCGTTCACAGGATAGAGGTAGATGACATCCGGAATCAGCAGATAATAAGATACCAGCGTACATCCACTTAACAGCCATACAAAGGATAAGGCAGATGGCAATGGATGGAATCCAGAATGTAATCTCATAGAAGGTCCTCAATACGGGTGCAGGTATCGCCAAACATAATGAAAAAAACGAAGGGACCGCACATAGTGTAAAACCTTCAGGGAGATTTAATATCGAATAATAAAAACTACTTACAAACGAAAGTGAAAATTCGATCATAAAACGAATGCCGGCCGGTAACAAGAGGAGCCCTTCCTCGTAATGTCGAACGCGGTGGCGTCACTGCACGCCAATTACCCAGATGCGTTTCGTCACAGAATGACGTTTTCAATAGGGATTTTATATATATTTTTCTTTATTTCTTCTTTTTTTGTTAAGGCCCCCCCCCCCCGCTTCTCAATTCGCAGCAGCCCCCCCCCCCTTCTCAATTTCAGACGGCAGCCCCCCCCCCCCCCCTGGTTCTCCAGGGGGCCCATGCCTGAAGCTGTGTAAGGGGCCCCATAATTCCTGATGGCGGCCCTGCTTGAAATAGATTTATTGCCCCACCATGTATAGTATCAACTTCCTGATCTGCAGATTCCTGCTGCCTAAGGCTTTTTCTGTGGTTTGCCTCATTATCATTATGCCTTCTCTCTGGCAGGGAAACAGATGTGATTACAGTCTGTAACTTAATCCACATGTTCACCTTGAATTACTCAGACCTAATTTGCAAACAGGTATAAATTATCTCCATGATCAATCTATTCAGGGCACTGTCATTTAGAGTCTTAAGAAATCACGATCTGGCATGATGCTACAAAATGCCATTATCTTCTGTCATTCACTGTAAAGAATATACTTTGATGAGTAACTGACTAGGAATACAAACTACTGTTTAGGATACAGTATTAAAAACAATACGTCAAAAGTTTCCTTCTTACATTCCTATAGACATCACGCAAATTGTTTACTAATTACTTATTGGCTATCACAAGGAATAGAGAAATACAGGGGGTTATGCAACCATAGAATTAATTTTATATTTAGCTTTAGATTGTCTATAAAGTCAAAACTTTCTATTTTAGTAATGGGAAGGTTTAGGCAGTCTGAAGTTGACATGTGAAGTCGAGGGTTCATTGTCACTGATACACAAACACTGAATTTTAAGGTTGTCCCTAAAGCTGGATTCACACCTATGCAGTTTTAGTGCTTTTTGTATTTTGCAGATTTGCACTACAGTCCATCTAACATGGTTACCTATGGAACACGTTCTGTAGTGCAAATCTGCAAAATGCAAAAAGCACTAAAAATGCATAAGTGTGAATCCAGCCTAATCCTGGCTGGCACACACTAAAGCCTAGTATACATAAGCCGAATGTCGGGCGGCATTGGCCGAATCAATAGATCCTGTTCGACACTTGGCCTGTGTGTACTGCAGCCAGTTCGACAGAAGCTGGATGTTTGGCCAGCTTCTATCGAAGGGGTATGACCGAAAAAGGTCTGCAGATTTACCCCCAGAGTGTTCTGGTGGGGGGCCATCCCCCTGTCAGAACACAATAGAACAACAGGGGAGATCGCTGTGCTAAAATTGGAGCAGTACAGCAGCTCCGACCTGAGCTGTCAGGTTTTTTATGTCAAGCCCTCTGGGTTAAATGAAGGAAACCTAGTAGTGTGTACTAGGCTTAAGTTTTTTTCATTCAGCAAAGGAGGCTAAACGTAAAACAAAATGAGGAGCTTGTACTAACTATGCGATGGTAGTACAGAGATCTCCCCACTATTGTGTTCTGACAGTGACAATGCTTCCATGGAATGCGGCTCTCCATGGGGGGCACTCGATAAGGAGGAGGAGCTAGGAGTGCCACCAGGGGACCCCAGAAAAGGAGGATTGGACCACTTGCACAGAGCACGTAAGTATAGGCATGTTTGTTATTTAAAAAAAAAAATCTTTACAATCACTTTAAAGAGGGGGTTCACCCTAAAACATTTGTCTAACATTACATTGTGCTCACTTTTAACAATGACAGTATGCGTTTTTTTTTGTTTCTTTCGCTGTACATACCTTCGTACAGCTATTTTCCCCCAAGGCTTCCGGGTAGTGAATCCCATGGGACTGGGCATTCCTATGCAGCAAGCAAGTTATTGACGTGATGACAAACACTACCCCCGTCGCATAAAGAGCGTCACAAATTGCCAGAATAAGCCGAACGTTGGTGCGCAGGCGCCGTATAGCGCCGACTCGCCATTCGGCTTCTTTCAGCAACTCGTGACACTCCTTATGCGACGGGGGTAGTGTTTGTCATCACGTCAATCACTTGCCTGCTGGATAGGAAAGCCAAGTCCCGCGGGATTCACTACCCGGAAGCCGGGGGGGGAAATAGCTGTACAAAAGGTATGTACAGCGAAAAAACAAAGAAAAAAACGCATACTTTCATTGTTAAAAGTGAGCACAATGTAAGGTTAGAAAAATGTTTTTGGGTGAACCCCCGCTTTAAGGTTGTTTGAGGGTAAATCTTCAATTGGAGACACTCATAATGTCCCCAGAACAAGAGGTGAGGGTAAATGGTTCATTGGCGACACCTGATTTTAGGGACAGCTGTCTAAGAGGGGTGTTCTCAAATTGGAATATTGTCCGATTTCCTGTTGCTTTCTGAGAAATCTCCCCAGAACATGAGATGAGGGTAACTCTTCCACTAGAGACTCCCAGAATGTCCCCAAAAAAAGAGATGAGGGTAAATCATACACTGAAGGCATGTGCTCCAGGGACTAATATCTAAGTGGGGAGTTCCCCTCACATTAGATTTCTTCCTTCCTAATTCTCTGTTGTGTTCCCGGGACAGGAGGTGAAGGAAAATCTACTCAATGGTTTTCATGTACTTAAAGCGGAGCTCCACCCAGTATAACAACATTTTACAATGTTGTTTGAAAAAAAAAAAAAAAAAAAAACCTGAAAAAAAAAAAAAAAAATACTCACCCGAAATAGCTGTTGCTATGCGGAAGTCCGTAATCTGCCTCTTCCTAATCCGCGGTGTGTTTTCTTCTTCTCCTTCTCCTTGTGAATGGGCGCGCTGCTTCCTGGGAACTGTGTGTGTTCTCAGAGAGCAGCGCGCCCATTCACAAGCCAGCGTGAGACTCGCGCAGGCACAGTAGGAAACGGGCAGTGAAGCCGTACGGCTTCACTGCCTGTTTCCCATATTGTGAATGGCGGCGCGGGACCCGGAGCGATCGTGGGACCGGCATCGGGGGGGCCCATCAGCGCGGGCGCTTAGGACAGGTAAGTGTCTTTATTTAAAGTCAGCAGCTACACTGTTAGTAGCTGCTGACTTTAATTTTTTTTTTTACCGTGGCTGGAGCTCCGCTTTAATAGAAGACCGAGATAATGAGAGCAGCCTCTCTTGTATCTCTTGCCCAAGCACTCCTGAAAGTGGGAAAGAGGGTACAAAGGGGAAGGAGGAACACAAGAGCTAGGGAAGGTAGTTTGTAGAACCGAAAACTGGAGATGCTGGTCAGGAATATAGCAGAATGTGAGAGCAGATGTGTCAGGTGGGAACTCTGGCTGGTCTGAGGTTTCGGGGTGGCAGAGTTCACCGATGACACCAGCAGGCATGTAGGAGAAATTAACATAGCAGCGACAGCTGAATCTTAACATAGGACAAGCAGAAGTCACAGATCAAGTCAAGGTCAGCAACAAGCCGGCAACACTGTACCTAATCAGAGGCCAGATCAAGGTCAGGGACAAAGCTAGAGTGGGAAACTGGTTGATCAAGAGTACAGAGCAGAATTCAAGATTAGGTCAGAAAGAAGCCGGGTCCATAACAGAAAGCATACACAAAACACAAGTCAGGAAGCAAGGAACATGCTGAAGACCAGTCAGCACGGACACTGTAAAAGCATGTCTTAAATAGTCCCTCTGGGACCAATACTGACTGTGCATGCACACATGTTTGTGCACACACCATGACAACAAATGCCTATATTCCAGCATGCATTAGGTTTGCGAACAGCTGCTGGTAGGCAGTGATGGTCTGGAAATAGAACCAGCATAACCACGTCATCGTGACTTTTGTGAGTTTGTCATGAGATATGTTAATCAGCTCTTGCATCTTCGGCTATTTTGGTAAAGTGGTGGTAAACTCTGTTACACCACTTATACCAACAGGCAAGCCTATAATGGCATGGCCGGCGGATGCGCTCTGAAGGTTTGGCATACAGTGCTGGACCTTCAGAGACCAGGCAGTAAACACCAGCTTCCGCGTGCAGATGTCATCATGCCCCCGGCCACTCATGTAGCTGGAGGCCACGAACCTGGAAGGGAGACCTGGGGAAGATGTCAGCCTTCTCAGCGGTGACAACGTTGCACTGAAGGACTGTGTTCTAAGGTAAGTTTCTTATAATGTGCTAGTTTGTTAGTATCTCATTTCTTAAAAGCCCAAAATGTCAGGACAGTACAAATATCCCCCAAATTACCTATTTTTGGAAAGTAGACAGCCCAAGGTATTTGGTAAAAGGCATTGTGGGTTTTTTGAAGTTGTATTTTTTTGTTATAAGTTTTTGGAAAATTAAGACATTTAAATGTATTTTTTCTTTCTTTATTACATACTGTCACCAGTGCAGCGTCATCATATAATGGGTGTAACGGTGATCAGGGACACTGACTGGTGATAAAATAGAAACAAATATGTATAATTTCTTAAAACATACAGTTGTGCTTATAAGTTTACATACCCTGGCAGAATTTATTATTTCTTGGCCATTTTTCAGAGAATATGAATGGAAAACAAAAACATTTTTCACTTATGGTTAGTGTTTGGCAGAAGCCATTTATTTTCAATCAACTGTGTTTACTCGTTTTAAATCACATTACCCTGATCAAAAGTTTACATACACTGGTGATTTTGGCCTGATAACATGCACACACGTTGACACATAGGGGTTTGAATGGCTATTAAAGGTAACCATTCTCACCTGTGATCTATTTGCTTGTAATTAGTGTGTGTGTATAAAATGTCAATGAATTTCTGGACTCTTGACAGACCCTTGCATCTTTCATCCAGTGCTGCACTGACGTTTCTGGATTCTGAGTCATGGGGAAAGAAAAAGAATTGTCAAAGGAGCTGCGGGAAAAGGTAGTTGAACTGTATAAAACAGGAAAGGGATAAAAAAGATATCCAAGGAATTGAGAATGCCACTCAGTAGTGTTCAAACTCTAATCAAGAAGTGGAAAATTAGGGGTTCTGTTGAAACCAAACCACGGTCAGTTAGACCAACTAAACTTTCAGTCACAAATGCCAGGAAAATTGTTTGGGATGCAAAGAAAAACCCACAAATAACTTCAGGTGAAGTACAAGACTCTCTGAAAACAAGATGCACACAAAGGAGACACTTGAAGAAAGATGGGCTGCATGGTCGAGTCGCCAGAAGAAAGCCATTACTACACAAATGCCACAGAGTATCCCACTTACAATATGCCATACAGCACAGAGACAAGCCTCAAACCTTCTGGCACAAAGTCATTTGGACTGATGAGACCAAAATGTTGATTTTTGGCCACAACCACAA
Organism: Rana kukunoris; assembly: GCA_029574335.1. Classification (NCBI taxonomy): domain Eukaryota; kingdom Metazoa; phylum Chordata; class Amphibia; order Anura; family Ranidae; genus Rana; species Rana kukunoris. The sequence continues at coordinate 131,578,426 of CM056055.1, read as the reverse complement.
ACACTACATTTGGAGAGGAGTCAACAAGGCCTATGATGAAAGCCATGGAGGTGGATCGCTGATGTTTTGGGGATGTGTGAACGACAAAGGCACAGGAAACTTGGTCAAAATTGATGGCAAGATGAATGCAGTATGTTATCAAAAAATACTGGAGGAACATTTGCATTCATCAGCCAGGAAGCTGCGCATGGGACGTACTTGGACATTCCAACATGACAATAAACCAAAACACAAGGCCAGGTTGACCTGTCATTGGCTACAGCAGAGTAAAATGGAGGTTCTGGAGTGGCCATGTCAGTCTCCTGACCTCAATATCATTGAGCCACTCTGGGGAGATCTCAAACGTGCAGTTCATGCAAGAATTTACAGGAACTGGAGGCTTTTTGCCAAGAGGATACAAAACAACAGGTTAATTGAGCGCACTCCTGATATAGTTATGACACCTACTGCTTATTGGGGCAATGATAACTTAGGATGGATATTCTAAAGAGGATAAATAGAGAATATATTAGTCCATAGTAAAATGTCCATTATTTATAACTACAACTTCCACAAAGATGGCAGCCAGCTGACAGATGAAGATTAATCTGAAATGTAGCAAGGGAAAAGAAGCGGCACCTTCTAAGCATAGTTAAATAAATAAATAAATAAAATATTTTTTAGAAAAGTTTAAAAACTTTTTAACTGTCCTCTATTCAGCTATTGATCCCAGATAGCTCTCTTCAGGCCCTGCCAGCCAGCCTGGCTGCAACAACCTCTTTCCACTGCACTTCCCACAGTCCACTCTTCTGGTTCTACACCCAAACTGCAAACTCCCAGTTCTCTCAGATGTTCCTCCGCATTCCTCCTGATTGTGCTCACTCACCAGCCCTGCCTGTGACCAGTTGTCCTCCCTGGAGTCTTTTAGTAGTGTTCTCTCTCGCTGTCCTCTCCTTGCTCTCTCATGTGCCTCTCTCCCAGGATCTCTTCTCTCCTCCTGGATGCACCTGAGTCCAGGCCCAAGGTAACCTCAATCCCCCCCCCCCCCCAGACTGGGAAGCTCCCTGTTAGACCCAACAGCCTCCACACTCTCTCACTCCAGCTCTTCCACCCGTTAATTCCTCCCCAGCTGGGCTGACGCTGGGTATTTAATGAGGCCTACCCCCTGCCAATCCAAGTTGGGAATTGGTCAAGGCTCCTTAAAAATACCCCCCCTCCTCTCTTTGTAGTACCTTCTAGAAAAAAGAGGGAAGTGACAGTGATGCTACCTCTAAATCAACCAGCTCTGCCCTGAGCCACTTCCAGCCCAGAATGAAAACAAACAGGCCACGCAACCAAGGAGGCCTACCTAAGCTTCCTACCCAATGGAAAAATTCTCACTCTAGCACCTACCTAACTATAGCATACCTCCCAACCATCAGGGCCGGAGTCCCGCGATTCCGCCCCCCGCGATCCCCCCCCCCCCCGCTCAACAACTCCGATCCACGGAAGCCTTTTTTTTTATACATTGTGATATGATTATGAGTGGATTACATTGCTATATGCAACCACCATTTTACTGAATGAAATAAAGTTTATTTTGATGTGTTTAACTGTGATTGGTCAGAGCTAATCACATGGTACAAATGAGCTGTGATTGACCCAATCTGTACCATGTGATCGACCCAATCCGTACCATGTGATCACACTGACCAATCACAGCTAGCAACACAATTATATACAATAGATGTCTTGAAAGGACCTGTAACCTGCTTGCGGACACGATCTGGGAGGACATCATATGACATCTCAATCAAAAATAAATACAGGGCTTGCAGTTGGTGATACTATAACATTCCTGTGATAAAAAACAATAAACAAACTGCTTATTGAAATGCTCCAAACGGGTGTAAACATGCTGTGCCATGTGCCACACTCCCCTCTTGTATCCCCAAACAATGGACATTGAGCTTTGCAGTCTGGGGGTCAGACACGCTTAGAGCTGGTGAAATAGGACTTTGAAACTCCTTCGTAAGATCTCCAAACATAAAGGGTCTTGGGGGGTAACTAGAATATCCACCAGGCTCAATAAAATCAAATAGAGACTCATAGTGATGTACTGTATAAAATGGAATTTATTGCGCAATCATTAGTGCCACTTACAAGATTGCTAGTAAAACGAGCATGGGACAGAGAGTGAACTCTTCCGAGTTTGCCGAGGCTCGGTGTGATTTCCACGGAGGGCGGAAATGACATCAATGGTCAGGAAACCAGAAATACGTCAATGCGTTTCGCCCATCCTCCAAGGCATCATCAAGGACATCGGGACTTCACTATGATGTAATTTCCGCCTTCCGTGGAAAGCACACCGATTTGTGGCAAACCCGGAAGAGTTCACTCTCTGTCCCATGCTCGTTTTACTAAAAATCTTGTAAGTGGCACTTATGATTGCGCAATAAAATTAATTTTATACAGTACTTCACTATGAGCCTCTATTTGTTTTTATTGTGCCTGGTGGATATTCTAGTTACCCCCTGAGACCATTTATGTTTGGAGATCTTACTGAGGAGTTCCAGAGTCCTATCTCACCAACACCAGATCTAAGCATGAGGCTGTATTGGCAGTGGCATATCTAGGATATGGCAGCCATGGCAAGTGCCATGGGCGCCATATGAAGCGTGTGTTGTTGAGTGGCTGGACAGCAAGGCACTTACCAGGGTCTAAGGATCTCTTCTTCCTTCCTCCCGAGCATAGGAAGAATCTCCTTTTCAGGACCTTTGCTAATGGACAATGGCAGCACTATCCCTGCTGCGTTCAGCCACAGCCCTCCCTTGTTCTCCCATGCCATCTGGTCGGATTGGCAGCACACAAAGAAGGAGGAACATCAGTTTCTTCCTCTTCTCTGTGAAAACTGAGGCCTTAAGTGACAAAGACTTCATCACTTCCAGTATTGGTTCTGCATTTACCTGGCCTTGGAGGGCAGAGGAGGGATCAGGGGTCTAATAAACCCCAGATTTCTCCATAAAGAGGATATGTCACTACCCAAGGTATCACAAGGGATGATAAATATCACTAGTTTTGTTATCTGAAACATTAGTTTCAAATGTTTTGACAGGGGCGCAGTTTCAGTGCTTGCTATAGGCGCTATTTTCACTAGATACACCTCTGTGTATTGGGCACAGGCAGGCTAGGCTGTATTGGGCACATGCAACACTGTATTGGGCACAGGCAGGCCAGGCTGTATTGTGCACAGGCAACGCTGTATTGGGCACAGGTCACAGGTTGCGCTGTATGGGGCACAGGTCACACTGTATGGTAGGGTGACCAGACACCCCCATTTTCCAGGGACAGTCCCCGGATTGAGGACAATGTCCCTGGACCAAGTCTGTCCCCGGTTTTGTCCCCGGATTGGATTTGAACAGGGGCTGGAGCAATTTCAAAGACAGTCAATGCAGAATAAAAAAAAAAATCTGAACCCTTCTATGCCGCTCCTATTAGCTTAGGGGTGTGTATTTTTTTATCCATTATCTGTGCCCCTTTCTGATGATCATGTGCTGGTCGGAGCGGGGGGAATATTTCTTCAGTTTCGGGTGCATGCCCATTCAGCTCCACTCACATGTTCTTCTGCCTTGGCTCAAGTCCCGGCCAGCAGCCTGCCTATCTCCTTGCCTTCCCTGTGGAGTGATCTTCCTCTGCTCCCCACCCAGTAGTAGCCGAGGGCCAGAGAGTAAGACATGGCAGTAGTGTCATCTTAATACCGTGTTTCCCCGAAAATAAGACACCGTCTTATATTTTTTTTTCCTCAAGAAATCACACTATGGCTTATTTTCGGGGGGTGTCTTATTTTTATTACAGAAAATAAAGGTTGCCTACCTGAACCACACTTGCGCTTCTTAGCATTTCCTCTGTCCACCTGTAGACTGAGATTATCGTATTCTGCATGCCATTTTTGGACCATTCGGATATCCAACTTCTTCTCTTTGCACTCATCTTGTCTGGCTGTACAGAAAGATAGGCCAGCAAAGCTGATGTGGAGCAAAGTGGAGCTGGGGTGATCTCTTTGGGCTCAGTACGGTAGCAGCTTTTCCCCCTATCCCCTGGTGTTTGTGTGGGGTGAGAGAGGGGTTTGCTGGTCAGTGCTGAGAGAAGCTTTACAGCTTTACACAGCGTTCTTCTCCTCACTTCAGTTCCAGTACAGTACTGTACGCCTATCACGTGTTGTTTCTCGCTCCACGCCGCGCCGTTACGCATACGACACTACGTCTTATTATCGGAGATTCGCCACGTCTTATTTTCGGAGATTCGACACTACATCGCTACGTCTTATTTTCGGGGGGGTGTCTTATATTTCGATCTTGTGTCGAAATCCCGCTACGGCTTATTTTCGGAGTACGTCTTATTTTCGGGGAAACCCGGTAGCATCATGGGCCCCTGGGCAAAGTAATTTGCTGGGGCCCCTACCAGTCTGCATCAGTACCCCCTTACATCATCTTTCCCTATCACTGTGCCCATATACATCAGGTGTACCCATACATCAGGTTCCTCCCATCACAGTGTCCCCAAACATTAGAGTTGTACCCCCCCCATTGTACTCACAGATCACAAAGGCTGTTCACACCTACAATGAAGGCAGCTCCTTCTTGCTCTCTCACGTGCTGAGACTGAGATGAGTTCTCAGTCTCAGTGTCTGCTCTTTTCCGCCCCCAACAGGAGGGATGAGAAAGCTGAATCCTCTCTCAAGCAGAAGCCAGCTGCTGCTCCTTTTGACAAGAGTGACATTGCAGCTACTCCTGTCAAAGAAGGGTGGCCCGGGCTGCGATAAGCCAGTGCATTCACCCAACACAGCACCCACCCACCCACCTTTTCCATGCCCTGATCATGGGCCCCCCATGCACCTGGGGCCCCTGGGCAGTGCCCAAGTATGCCCGTTCATTAAGACAGCCCTGCTTGGCAGGCTGTGGGGAAGGCGGCGACGGGCAGAGTCGCTGATTGCCGCTATTAAAAAAAAATGTCCCCAGATTTAATTTTAAAAATCTGGTCACCTTACTGTATGGGGCACAGGCAGGCCAGGCTGTATTGTACACAGGCAATGCTGTATTGGGCACCGGTCATGCTGCATTGGGCACAGGTTGCGTTGTATTGGGCACAGATCACACAAGGCTGTATTGTGCACAGGCAACACTGTATTGGGCACAGGTCACGCTGCATTGGGCACAGGTCACACTGCATTGGGCACAGGTCACGCTGTATGGGGCACAGGTCATGCTGCATTGACACTAGGGCAGCTGTGGGGGGGAACCATACAACATTTTGCTATGGGGCCCTGTGATTTCTATTTACACCCCTGCCCCTCAGCATCTCATAACAGGTTAAATATCCAGGGCAGCTCTTTAGAATGTAACTTCCCTGACACTGAAAATGAAGTCTATATCTCCCTCAATACTACTCATTACATATAACTCCGTGTGAAAAGCTGACTCGTACAGGCCAGTCATCACTTCACATCCCATGTCCGCCTGAGGCTCACACACACACACACCACACACAAAGCCCATCCACGTAATACTCCTGAGCAAGCACTGCGCATGCGTAAGTGTCCCTGCGGTCCCTGGTCCTCAGAGGACACATGCGCAGTGATGACCGGAGCCCCATCAGATTCTGGTCATATTACCCGGTTACCATAGAGGAGGAGCGCTGTGCAGAGCGGTTCGGTGAGTCACAGGCATTGCTTTAATAGAGAGGAGCAGGAAGAGATGGGTCAGTTTTAAGGAGAGCTACAGGAAGCTTCGTGTGAGGAGAAGGGAGCCAGAGCTGGTCTCTGGAGAGGAAACATCACACGTCATATCCCGGGATCCCCAGTCAGCCAGGTACACCCTCCTCAGGACATATATATATATATATATATATATATATATGTGTGTGGTGTGTATGTATATATATAGATGTGTGTGTCCCCTCATAGCCTGTCCTATGAATGAATGAGTGATGGCACTCCAGCAGCCATTGTGTTTTTCCCAACATGCTTCTACTTGTAGACTACAACTATGTGTAACAAAGACATCCCATAATATATATTCCTGTAATTTCTGACACCCCCACATCCTGTTTCTACGATATGTATGTATACATGTAAAAAAAAAAATTATTTTTTTCCTGTTTGTCTCCGCTGGGGAGATTTATACCCCTATTCAGGTGGGAAGATTTTTTTTTTTTTTGCGTATTTGTATGCGCAGCTCGTGGTATAGAAAAACAATTGTGAGTGTGTGTGTGTGTGTGTGTTTTTTTTTTTTTTTCCCCAGCCCCATAGACTTTAACCACTTCTAACACCCTAGATAATAAAATGGTGATCATTGCAATACTTTTTGTCACACCATAATTGCGCAGCGGTCCTACAAGCGCACTTTTTTTTTATTAAAAAAATAAGACCGCAATAAATTTGGCCCAATTTTTTTTTTTATATATTGTGAAAAATAATGTTATGCCGAGTAAAATGATACCCAACATGTCACGCTTAAAAATTGCGCCCGCTCGTGGCATGGCGTCAAACTTTTACCCTTAAAAATCTCGATAGGTGTCGTTTAAAAAATTCAATAGGTTGCATTTTTTTGAGTTCTAGAGGAGGTCTAGGGCTATAATTATTGCTCTCGCTCTAACTATCGCGGCGATACCTCACTTGTGTGGTTTGAACACCATTTTCATATGCGGGCGCTACTCACGTATGCGTTTGTTCTATGTGCGAGCTTGACGGGGCGCTTTAAAAAAAAATGTTTTCTTATTTAATTGTATTTATTTTATTTTATTTTTTACACTGGGGGAAAAAAAAAATTGATCACTTTTATTTTTTTTTATTTTTTATTCCTATTACAAGGAATGTAAACATCCCTTGTAATAGAAAAAAGCATGACAGGTCCTCTTAAATATGAGATATGGGGTCAAAAAGACCTCAGATCTCATATTTAGACTTAAATGCAAAAAAAAGAAAAAAAAATGGAAACTGTCATTTTTTCAAATGACAAAAAAAAAAGTTTCTTTAAGACGCATGGGCGGGACTGACGTCTTGACCTCACTTCCGCCCAGCAGAGCTATGGGGACGGGTGGGGGCCATGTTGCCCTCACTCACATCCCCCACACAGCAGACGGCAGGACCTGATCGCCTCCGCTGCTACCGACGGCTCCGGTAAGCGGCGGAGTGCGCGGGAGAGCGGCAGGAGGGGGGAACCCTCTCAAGCCGCCGATAACGGTGATCTCGCAGCAAATCCGCCGCGGAGACCACCGTTATCTTTTACAGGACCACTCACACTAAAGATGGATACCTCGGTTGTGGCAGCAGCTGCTGCCGTTATTAAGATATCCATCTTTAAAGTAGCGCCGTATATAGTCGTAAGGTGGTCTGGAAGTGGTTAAAGTAGAAATGCCTCTGAAAATCGCACATAAACATGCTTCTGTTCAAGTCTATGGGGGCTGAAAGATGTGCGTTCTGCTCCACAGAAGCCTGACGCAACAAGCGACACATCGCTCAGGTGTGACCGGGTCTGTGGAGAATAATAGCGCTCATCATTTTTGAATACTGACGTGCTTTGGGGAATCGCAGGACAAAATGCTCAGGTGTGAGTAGAGGTGCACTTCCTGTAAAGACGTCAAATGAGAGGAGAGCTCTTGACCAGAATTCCCATCGTAGTGTTGTCACGGGAACAGTGTCCCCTTCAGAGGATGTTTCCTCGCCGCTTGCTCTGGTGACAGCTTAAATTTTTCTTTTAAGATGGGTTATGCCATAATGTTCTAGTATGCATAGCATATTAGTACATCATGGTAGACTTGCCTTTAATATGGTGTCCCCCAACCCAGCGCTGAGACTGACCCAGCGGGCTCTCTGCGCTTCTATCTTTGCCCAGTCTTCCTTCCGGGTCCCATGCCTTCTGCCACTTGATAGGCCAGGTCACGATGACGCCACTACTGCACATGGGAGTCGCATCACAGCTGCATGGATCGGGGGCTGTAAATGTTCGCTGATCTGCGCATGCATGGCTCAGTGACCATGACAGGCAGAAGGATGCATTAAAGTGGTTGTAAACCCTTTACAACCGCTTTTTACTACAGGTAAGCCTATAATAAGGCTCACCTGTAGCTACCGTGGATTTATCCTAAACCTGCACGGTTTAGGAGATATCCCTTGTATCGGCATGTGACGGCATCATCAGCACTGAAGAAATGGCATTGTTCATACCGTTGCTTCTGCTGAAGTGCCGTTACTGTTATTCGCGGCTCTGGCCAATCACAGTACCGGAGTCCGAAAAGTAATTTACAGGAGACATGTCGCCGGGCCAAAGCAGTGTGCTGGGACTGCTTCAGGGGCTTCGTACTGAGGTAAGTATATAATGAGCTAGTATACTAGCTCATTATGTCTTTTGTCTTGCAGGGTTTTTTTTTTCCCTGTGGGTTTACAACATCTTTAATACCCTGACTGTCAGCCAGTTAATTACATATCAACTTTACTTCCTCTTTAAACAGTTTTGGTTTTCCCATTGGACTCGCGTCAGTAAAGTCCAAAAGAGAGAAAATAAATTAGGGCACCCAGACAGTTGGTCTTAATGTGCTAGTATGCACCGCATTCTAGCACATTATGACATGCTTACCTTAAAACAAAGCCCTCCAGTGGTGCGCTGTAACTGCTGTTGGCACCTCCATTTTTTACCTGGTCTTTCTTCCAAGTTCATGCTCTCCGGCTGTTTGAATGGCTGACCCGTAATGACGTCACTCCCAGACATGTGCAGGGGAATCGCTGTCGTGGCATTGCGCTCTCAATGGATGGCATACTTCAGAGCACATGCTGTAGTGACTTCACCGGCTGCAAACAAAAGTGAATATCTCCTAAACAGTGTATTTTTAGGAGATATTCGCTGTACCTCAAGGTAAGCCTTATTATAGGATTACCTGGAGGTACAAGTTATTAAGTGGAGTTTACTACCACTTTAATACTCATCATATAGTCATACATGAAAACATTCCCAGGGCAATACATAAATAAATATGACGTTCTTTAGAATTACGACTTGCCTCTACACAACAGTATGATGTGACTTTTTGTCCAAATATTTATGGGAGCTCATGTATACTAGAATCTGAGTTGTATTTGTATCCCTTACAAGTCATCTGGATAGCAACAATGTGTATTGAAGACATTTCAGTATAAAAGTATATTTTATTATTATTTTTTGATCCATCTCTACATAATCCCAGGCTTAAAGTGATACTAAACACACACACACTGTTTCATTTATGTTGTCCCTTCTATATCAGTATATGGATGATGGCACCATAATTATTTTGTTTAAATAAATTACCTTCTTTCCCAATTGATTTACAGATGTTACATGACCCAGCTCTTTCCCAACCTGTCTGCAGGGAAACAAACAGGGAGGGCTTCTAGTGCTCTGCTGTTGGTCACATGTTTACGCCCCCCCCCCCCCCATAATAAAAACAGCCTTTGGCACACAGAGTAAGAATAAATGATTAAAGGGGTTGTAAAGGTACACATTTTTTTCCCCTAAATAGCTTCCTTTACCCTAGTTCAGTCCTTCACTTACCTCACCCTTCGATTTTGCTTTTAAATGTCCTTATTTCTTCTGAGAAACCCTCACTTCCTGTTCTTCTGTCTGTAACTCCACACAGTAATGCAAGGCTTTCTCCCTGGTGTGGAGTGTTGTGCTTGCCCCCTCCCTTGGACTACAGGCGAGTCAGGACGCCCGCTAACACACAGCTCTTTTCTCTATCTGCAATGTAGAGAGCGTCCTGATTCTCCTGTAGTCCAAGGGAGGGGGCGAGCACGACACTTCACTCCAGGAAGAAAGCATTGGATTACTGTGTGGAGTAAGGTTGCCACCTCATCCCTTTAAACCCAAACACATATGAATTACGCAGGTTCTGTGGCTGATTAAGGTGGTAATTAAACTCACTTGGTGCCTTATCTGCATTAAATTAGCCTCAGAACCTGTGTAATTCATATGTGTTCGGGTTTAAAGGGATGAGGTGGCAACCCTATTTTGGAGTTACAGACAGAAGAACAGTAGGTGAGGATTTCTCAGAAGAAATAAGGACATTTAAAAGAAAAATGGAAGGATGAGGTAAGTGAAGGAGGACTGCATTGAGGTAAAGGAAGCTATTTAGGGGGGGAAACAAATTGTACCTTTTTTACAACCCCTTTAATACCAATAAACTGTTTTAAATTGTCATGCAAATGTATATTTGAAACCAAATCTTTATACTGAAAATATCAGCCGTATCTCTGTGTCTAGGGTCAGAGATGCTCCTGTACAGCCACTTGTACAATTCAGTGACCAGGTGCAGATGTATTCTGGTAAACGCAGATCTGAGCATATACATATGTAGCGATATTGATGTGCACTCCAGACACGGACATTATACCTGTACGCATGTATATGCTTGAATCTGTATTTACCAGAATACAGCCACATCCTGTCATTGAACAGGTGGCTGTACTTAACACTGTGACCCCTGGGCACAGAGACTCAGCCCATTATGTAAAGTGCATTGGCCCTGTTTACCCATGTGCATGAGACCTAAATGTTGCAGAGTTTTGGGAAGCTTTCAGCATGAAGGAGATCACTTCTTGTTTTGAATGTTTTTCTTAGCAGCATTCTTAGCAGCTTCAAATAGAAGTTTCTCATTTCCTCTGTGTCAAAGTGGCAGATAAGTGACAGCTCTGTGCAGATGGTGTTCAGTATGTGTTAGAAGTGCTCACTTCCTTCAGTGGTTCTGTCTCTAGATCAACATTTCCCCCAAACCTGTCCTCATTGATGAACGGGGCATCCACACACTTTGTGGGTGAAGTGATTAACGTAGATCTTTTAAACTGTTGCTGAATAAAACTTTGAAAACATCATAGGGTTAAGGTATATCTGAAAACCAAACTTTCTTTTAACATTTTTGGTAGTGTGGTCTAGGATTAGGACTTTTATTTATTTTTTGGTAGTTGTTTGTGTCCCCATTGGGCTGATTCCCCCTCCCCCTTTATTTTTTGATGACTGTAGTCACCAGGACTGGAACTGAGAAAAAAATCTAAATTTTAGAGTTTTCGCTGTTACAGGATAGTTCCAGTGACCACTACTTAAAGAGAAAGGTATGGATACTTTATACATAGTCGCATTCTGTCAGTTTTGCACGCCAGGGAGGGTTAGATAAAGTGTCCAGCACAGCATATTGCAGCATATTAAAGTTTGTGATGGGCTGAAATATTTAACGAGCGGATCATCCAGTGTGCATGAGGCTTAAAACTTTAAAAAAAGCTGTAGGTAAATATTTGATGGCTGAGACTGCCTAAATTCTTTCTTGTTTGTGTATGGGGAAACAGTTTGTTAGGCTTAGATTCGTTGATTCGAATGATTTCATTTTTGTTTATTCCAGATTTCACAAACCTGTCCAAATACTTGCTTTAAACGGTACAAATAGTAAGTTTTTTATTTTTTACGGTGTATATTTGCACATGATGGTAAGAGTGACAAATGACTCTTCACCATGCTACAGATCCACTTTAAAGTCATCCATACATGATTTGAACCATGTTATAGCCACTAGCAATAATCACTGTGTTCTCCCCATGGGGACGGCCATACTTCTCTTTTAAAGTGGTTCTAAAGAATGAAGATTTGTATTTATTTATTACTTCATGCATTCTCTCTATTAGGCTCGATTCACACCTATGCATGTAGCTTTTGAGCGTTTTTGCGGTGCTTGCTGCGTTTTTTTCACATTTCCTTTTAACAACCAGCTATAAAAGGGTTTAAAAAAAACACAAATCACGGTAAAAAAACGCGGTATTTGCGTTTTTGGATGCGGGTCTATTGAATTCTATTACATGCAAAAACACAGAGGCACAAAAAAGCATTGATGTGAACATGTTCAATAGGAAACCATGTTCAAAAATGTCCCTGCAAAAGTAATTTACTTAAAAACAACAATTAAACACGTACATCTTGGTAACAGATTGCTGTGTCGAGTGAGAGAGCTCTGGCCGGCAGGATTGGCTGTCATGCACGGAGTGCCAGGAGCCCCTGAGGGAGTGGGGGAAGGTAGCGGTGTGTCCCTCTGGGGCAGAGCAGCAAGCCACGAGGATGTGAGAGAGCTTGTATAATGCGTTTCGGAGGCCTCACCTCCTTTGTCAAGTATACCCAATGATAGTGCAAGGTTGTCTTATACCGGCTACTGGAAGCTGGTAAATCAAGCGGGAGAATTGATTAAATGTGTCAGATTGGCTTATTCAAATCATCTGGCGGGAGCTGGATCAAGGCATGACAGTAGTTTAGGCTCAAATGGACTTGAGAGGCATACAAGTCAGGAGAAGGTGAGAATATAACAAAAGTAACAAATGTTTTTACAATAAGTAAACTATCTTTGGAAACACAGTATTGGTATTAAAATATATATATATAAAAAAAAAACACCAAGAGAAATAATAAATTTTTTTTTTTTTTATATATATATATATATATATATATATATATATATATATATATATATATATATATTATACACACACTGGTTTCTCCCTCTGCAGGTAGGGCACTCCGTGCATGACAGCCGGTCCTGCCAGACAGCCACACCGGCCACAGCTCTCTCACTTCACACAGCAATCCGCTTACCTAGATGTACTATAGCTGGTTTATTTAATAAATAAATTGATGTTTGCACTGTCTCCATTTCTGTTTTCCACATGTCCTAAGGATCTTCCCTGATGAGCTCTACTGCACCATGATTAGAACCTGAATGTATCCATTCATCCTGCTATTTTTTACAAGGCTGCTGTCCATTGCACCCCATTCTGGTTTTCTCCACTGAAACTCAGACTCTAAAGAGCATTGTGGGTAGATCTCCTACAGACCCGGGTACTTTGCTTTTATCCTTCTAACAACTTTATGCGCCTGAACCATTGACCGTAGACGTAGAAAGACTTGTTTTTAAATACTTACTGATGCTTGATCTCTATCCAGCTCTGTGCAGTTACAAGTATAAAATTGTGTTATTTGCAAATTATATATAATATATATATATATTTTTTTTTATCGCTTTTAAGGAGCTGTAGTAACTGGCTGACATTTTTACTATCTCTTCTGACAAATATAATGCTTTTGTTTGTTAGTTCCTCCTTTTTAAGAAAATAAAACTCTCAAAAAATGAAGTGAAATCCTGCATGATTTTCAGATTTCCCCCAGTTTAGCTAAACACTGGCCAGAAACAAATGTCTTCACTGGTGGCATACTTCTTTTGGCCATGCAGTTTAAAGTATCAAAGTCAATTGACATTTTCAGGAGGAGGTACATATGTGATGACAGATGCCTTTTTTATCTCTTACCCCCTCCACCCGGTCGGTCAGTCAGTAGCACTCGCCCCATCACCGGCAGTTTCCCCTGCTCGGCAGCGGCATCCCGTTTTCCCGACCTCCACGGCTCGGGAGTCTTCTTTTTTTTTTTTTTGCCAATTGGAAAACGGTCCCGCACTTGCTTCTTACTGGTCGTATTGAGGATCAGTGTTTTAACAGAAAATATTCATTCTTTGTAACGCATCTGGGTGGGCTCCTTTCACACTCTCTGCAACCCTTGCCCACCCTCCTGTTTCTAATTGGGTACTTAAAAAAAAAAAAAATGAACCTTTTAAAGGGGCCAGACACAGAAATAGGGGGTGGCCGGCATCTGTAGATAGATCTATCATTGCTTATAGGGGGAGTGGAGAGAGGGGCAGCACCAGGGCGCCCCTAATGGACGGGCCGCCACTGGTAACTAATGCGGCAGCATGTAAACAAATTCCTAGCCACTATAGCATCTGAGTATGTGTTTACATTTTTTCTGCTGGGTATGTAAGCCCCATTTACATTTGAGTTGGCAGATGATGGAGGCACGTAGACTGACAACTGTGTTGGGGCTCAGCAGCCATGATAACCTGTGGTCATTTTACAGAGGGAAGGGCAGAACTAGGCAGGATCAATCGGGTATTATGATACAAGGGACCAAATTACACTGCACAAGCACCATGCTGTTATTCATGCTTTCAAGGAACAGGGTCCTTTCTTTCTTTTTTATTTTTTTCTCGCCGTGAGGTCCGATTTTATTAAAATGACAGGCAGACTCCTGCCTGTCAGGTGAGAGCATTTGTGTGGCTCCGCTGTCACACGATCGCTCTCGCACATTCCCGGTAGTGGCACCATGCTTGCCACGCTCCGATTGGCCATCGGTGGTCCTGTGATCTCCATGGCGGGTGGAGAAGGAGAAGAGCAGACACGCATCCGCTCTTCTCCCCTTCTTGTGACCCGGGAAGCATCTGTGTCCCTGGCTCACTTTGCCGAGAGAGGATGTTTTGCAATGCAATATGCATTGCAAAACATTCAGTGGGGTACAGGGTCTTAGAGAGTTTTAGACCCTGCATATTCCAATAAAGAGGACCTTTCACCTAAAAATCATCACTTAAGGAACTTTTTGTTTCCTATGGGGTGGGGGGTGGGAGTCTAAGTAAAAATTATTGACGGCCCCCGCAAATAAATATGCAAGAACGTAAACGCATGCATCGGGGCGCCTACGCGTGAGAACATTGATTGCGATACACATGTTGCATATCGCCACGTATGCCGGAGTGAGAGCAATTCCATCACCAGACCACCTCCTGTAACACTAAACTGATACGTATAGGGCAGTGATGGCGAAACTTGGCACCCCATATGTTTTGGCACTGCATTTCCCATGATGCTCAACTACACTGCAGAGTGCATGAGCATCATGGGGAAATGCGTTTCCTAGACCTTTTGCGTTAAAATCGAGTTACATAAATTGCAACTACCACTATTTTTTATTCTCTAGTGTGTGTCTGCTTTCAGAAAATAAATAATATTGGGTTTTGTGTAATTTTCAGGCCTAAAATTTATTTTTTAAGATTTGTGCAAAAACGACTCTGGCAGCAAAAGGGTTAAAGTGTCACACATGGGCAATTTTGGGCACAATAATTTCTTGACACTTTTGCAAGCGCATGCAGTTTTTAGAGTTGACATATATTTGATACCGGTTTTCTCTTTTTTTTTTTTTTTTTTTTTTTTTTGCAAGTTAAAATCTTCTGCAGCCATTATTGCCCCTTTATTTTCTTTAGGCACCACACTGAAAACCTACCGGAAACCATGCATTTTTTTTCATGCACTCCCATTGACGTCTGGGGTCAGAATCGCACCTCCCTGTTTGAAATAAAGTTTCCAAAAACACACTGCAGGAAATTGCATAGATTTGAAGAGGATCTATAAAAAATAAAAAGTTAAATGAATTGTGGAGAAATCCTGCATGTCAAATGCACTAAAAACCGCACTGTGTGAACCAAGCCTAATGGACCCCCAGCAGTGTGTGAAGGAAAAACAGCTTTGCCATACATTTTTTTATTTTTTTTGCAATTTTATATTGGATTTATATAGCGCCAACAGTTTGCCTAGCACTTTACAACATGAGGGCAAACAGTACAGTTACAATTCAATACAGGAGGAATCGGAGGGCTATGCTTGTTGGAGCTTACAATTTAAAACCATGCAGACATACTCAACAAAATGAATTTTTCTTTCAGTATAGTCTCAGTTTTCTGTACAGGCACCTACCTATTTGTCACAGCACCTGGTATTCGCTGGAAGTTTATGGTTTATTGTAAACCTTGAGGCGATCAAATGATAGCATGTCCCCAGGGTGAACCTATTTTTACTGAGCAGTTATCAGACTGATAATGGGTCCCTCATATAGGTCGATATGACATTTGCTCTGACAGTCAGTAGTTGTGTACCCACATAAATACTGACATTTATCTGATAGATTAGATTATCACACTCCAAAAAAATGTTGTATAGTGTCACTAAGATTGCACCTCCACCTCTGGCCAGAGACTAATTGCATTACTCTAGCAATTAATAGGACAATATGCAAGTACTTATCTGCATTATTGCCATGTATGAGATCACATGCTTAGAATAGAAACAGTAAAATGATAAAACGGAACTCCTTTTTCACTTGTATCTCTACATCAGTGTTCCTGTCACCTATGAACTGCGCCCATTGTCCACATGAAGCTCCCCAGCTTGTAAACTGCTTTCACAATGGCAACGAATGAATTGCTCTGGAACTGGCATTCTATCAGCTTGTGTAACGAAAGCGACATTCCAACCAAAAAAATGCTTGCTGCACATGCGCTATGCGTTCCAAACACTTTATGATCTGATGGGTAGCGGTAATCTAAAAGGACATCTTGCTACACCCAGTTACGTTTCGAATTTCAGAGTAATTTTAGCAATAAAGTGAGCGTGTCTAAATAAATATATAGTATATTGACATCTGTGATGCTGTTTTGATACATTTTGAAAGAAGCTGGGTGCTGCTGTTTTGTCAGATATTGCGACTCATAAGAATGTGTAATGGATGTGAGGTTCCATCGCCGCCATCTTACTATACCCTGCACTCCTCCATAGTAAGGCTACATGGGGGGGGGGGGGAGAGAGGACATGTTGTTGCACCCACCAGACTTTTAGATTTGACACTTATATTTAACAGTAAAGTGAGTTTTTATATCAATCCAGCACTTGGAACTCTGTCTGACTGACTGTTAGGATGTTGAACTTTAAAAGCAGCGGCAAGCCTGACAGAAGTTCGCTGCTTTTAAAAACGCATGGTACATGTGCAGTAAGTATTTTTGGTCAAAAGTCACTTGACCGTGTAGGAACCAGGATGGTCTGGCTGGAAACGCACAAAGAAAGTGTTTCTAGTTTGTCTATAACAGCCTGTCTAAACTAGGGTTCCTCCATAGTTTGCTAGGGGTTAATCTGATGGTGCTTGTATGGTTCAAAGACCAACGTCGCTTACCAAAGCTAGTGGAATTGTACCAAAGCTAGTGGAATTGCACCAATATGTTTTTTTTTTTTTTATTATAGTTACTGGAATCTGGAAGGGTGGCGTTCTTACCACAACTGTGAATGTGGCATTCTGACCACCCATGTACCGGGCATTCTTCCCGCTGATGAATCTGTTTTGAGCAGGGGTTCCCTGAAATGGGAGAACTATTTAAAGTGTTTGGGGTAAAAAAAAAAAAGGAGCGTGAGAGAGGGAGAATGCGGATTTGTTTCTGTTATAAAAATGATGGCATTAGTTAACCACTTCAGCCCCGGGCCATTTGGCTCGCCAAATAACCAGAGCACTTTTTGCGATTCAGCACTGCATCGCATTAACAATTGCGCAGTCATGCGACGTGGCTCCCAAACAAAAAAATTTAAGTTTTTCCACAAATAGAGCTTTCTTTTGGTGGTATTTGATCACCTCTGCATTTTTTTTTGTGTTTTTTTTTTTTTTTTTTCGCTGTAAACAAAGCGACAATTTAAAAATATATATCTATATATAAAAAAATTTTTTTTTTACCTTTTGCTATAATAAATATCCCCCCAAAAAAAAAATATATATATATATATATATATATATATATATATATATATATATATATATATATATATATATATATATATAAAAAAAAAAAATGTTCCTCAGTTTAGGCTAACACGTATTCTTTATTTGGTAAAAAAAATCGCAATAAGTGTTTGGTTTGCGCAAAAAAACTTATAGCGTCTACAAAATAGGAGATCGTTTTATGGCATTTTTATTAGCGCAATAGCATCTGCAAAAGGACCAAGTGTGAAAGGGGTCTAAGGATTTACAGGGCATTATATTGCTCTTTGCACCATGGTTAAACATCATTCCTTCTGGCTATCGTTTTTTCTTAAGCTCCCTGTTGGATGCAGTCCAGTCATTTTGGGTTAATCTGGGTATAGCATGTTCTACGTGTGGAAAGATCTTTCTGGTTCTAATACGGTGTAGAATCCTTGCTGTGGCTGTGTTCCAACCTGCAGATGTTAGTTTGCAGATCCTTGACACTGGCCAGAAGGCGGCTGCCAGAAAGCTGGGAATAACACCTAACAACATCCTGTATTGAACACATGACCAAAAAAGCTTTCACCTTTCCGTCTAGCCCGGGCTTCTATGTGCTCTGACAAGTATTGCATTTCTTGTCATCTTTAACATGAATATGTATATTTTAACTATTGAAAGCATGCGTTCTTCATATAAATTTGACATTTTGATTTCTCTTACATAATTATTAAAAACACAATTTGCATAATTTTTTTTTAGACCATGTCTGAAGACGATAGTCGTGTTTTACGGAGTCGTCGTTTAGTCTCCAAACCTCCGGAGAAAGAGGAAGTTATAAGAAGGACGGAAGCAGACAGACCATTCAGAAATATGACAAACGGTAGGAATCAGATTTTTGTTTATCGCTCGAAAAACGAATTGCTATGAAATGGGGTTTCTCCTAGTTCCCCTATGTTTGAAGACTGGCATATGCAAGTTGGTGCCACATTGTTGAAGGAGCTGCATGGGTAACCATAATAAATTCTTTAAACTTTGGTAGCCATGGTTTGCGGTACTGGGTTTAGCTCCTCTATCACTTTTCTCACTCTGGCTACTGCAATGTTACTTGGAGTAAAGCCTATCCTCACCAGTATATATGTTGCAATGGATTACGTGATATAGGGCAGGGATTGCGTGATATAGGGCAGTAGTGAGGAGTGGAGATTGTTGTCAAAATGTATATCACTAAGTGCTGGTGGAGCATTGTACTGTGTATACACTTTCCTCCCCCTTTTTATTATTTATTTTGTTGGTTGTTTGCCTTCATATCCTAGGCCAGTGATGGCGAACCTTTTTGAGCCCGAGTGCCCAAACCGCGATGCAAAACCAACTTATTTCTTTCAAAGTGCCAACACAGAATTAAACCTACCAGCGGCTCTGTACAGAGGATGGGACTAATCATTCCTCTGAATGAGCCCTAAGGGACCAAAAACGTGCAATTCTGCCAGATTCGCCCAGAATGCAGGGATTAGGAATGCGTTGTGCTCAGAATGCACTGTGCAACATACACCGACCTAACTGATGCATGCACTCACCTACCTGACCATTGCACTCACCTACCTGACACATGTTTTCTGCACTACTCACATCCCCCTACACACAGTACAATGTAGATCGGAGGATCCATCCTCCCTTCCTTTCCATGGCCTCATCATCCAGCTCTCCCTGGGCAGTATTGAAGGAATCCCCGCCATTCAGCCGCTCCTCAACATCCTAGCCGCCGGGAGGTCAGCTAGCAGCCACTGCACCTCTCCCCTTGGATGATCTTCTCCGAGCACTGCCCCTCCCCCTCCACTTTTGAACAGACTGAACCAAAGTCGTCCTGGAGCCAGGTGGAGCTGGAATAGGGCGCCTGCAGAAAGGAGGACCGGAATGCCTTACTATAGGTGTAGGGGTCACGGGGAGGCAATAAGCTGCAGAACAGAGTCGGGACGGTGGAGGAAGAATTTTAGATCTCCCACAAGATGACTGGCTGCCGACGTCACTGGCACGCGTGCCGTAGTGTACCATCGGTGCAAGTGACTGCCTGGCTGGGGGATTCCCCTGGTGTGCCAACAGAGAGGGCTTGGCGTGCCAGCTGTGGCACGCGTGCCATAGGTTCGCCATCACTGTCCTAGGCCTTTACCTTACCAAAGTCTTCCACACCAATATCTGATGTTTATAGGGAACAGATTTGTATCGCTATATATTGTATGCCTACCTTGCAATGTGTGTAAACAAAATGTTGACGTTAGTCTTTCTGTACCTGGTGTTTTTATATATGCACGTTTGAGTGTTTTTATGTAATACAAAAAAAAACTTTTCAATAAAAACTATTCGGAAAAATAAAATGGTGAGAGATGGTAGGAAGGATTGGGGTCTGCATGTGTTCATATTGTTTACTCGGTGTATGTAAACTCTAAAATTGAACTTATTTTTCTCTATTTTTTAAATACAGAGATTAGCCACAACACCCACCTAATAATTAAGTAGGTTCCCCCCCCCCCCCTTTTTTTTCTTGTGGTTTAGTGTGCTTTAAGAATGGCTACATGACAAAATAATTAATAAAATCCCCTTTAGACAAATGCTTTTGCATAGTTTGTATTGCCCAAGCTGTTTAGATTGCACCTTCTAAATTTAACCTGTTACGAGGAATACATGAGATATTCAAGAAAATACTAGCTGGCTGTTATGCTGAGACACTGACTTCATTACTGATCTAGGACAGTGTGGAAATGAGAAATGCTAGATGTTATCTGCATGCTTACTTCCATACGCAGGGAAAAATGATCGGAAATAAATGTGCGAGAGTGCTTGCCAGGCAACAAACACCATATGCTAGGTTTGTGCAAAATTACTATCATTACAAGCTTGGGTACACATGATCCAAATATTTGGACAGTGTGTACACCTGCCTGTCCAACAGAAGCCATTCTCATGGTCTCGCTGGAAAACCAGCATCCAATCAGTACTCGCAGCCATTGGCCAGTGTGTTCCGGTGAAGGGGGCCCTGTTGGATACAACGGCAAAGCGGGGGAGAGCGCTGCATCACCATTGCTTGTGTTGGTGTGGCTATCTGTCACGTTTTTTTTATTCAGCCTGCTGGGTTGAACAAAAAAAACTGTGTGTGCGCTAAGCTTAATTCCCCTTGGCATCTGCTTATCAAGCTCGTTTTTTTTTTTTTTTTTTTTACTAGTCTGCATCACAATTTTTTACAACAATCGTTTACAAGTCTTACAGCAGAGCTCAGGCAGGGAGTGGGAAAAGCATCACAAAGAGCCAATCAGTTGTTGTGCTCTTTTAGTGAGGAGGGGCATGTGGAAAGGAGGACAGAGCAAAGTGACAGATTACCTAAACTGCCTAGTCGCAGGCTGAGGGAGGGACAAGACCTGTGAGCAGTGAAAAGTTAATTAATAATAAACTTCCCTTATTCTCTGTGGCACCTAGATGAAGGTGATGTTGCCATCCTTTGGGCAATATCCCAGGAAATGCTGGGTACTGTGGCATCTTGTGAGCGTTTGGGTAACCAGTATTCCCTGGGATATCGTCAGAAGGATGCTGATGTCACGCTATGCAGCTTGAAAGATGTAGGAGAGGTCATTCTTTAAATTTCAACCCCCCCCCCCCCCCCCCCCCCCCGTGTTTGTGTGTGTGTGTGTGTGTGTGTGTGTGTGTGTGTTTTTGTTCTTCTCTGGGAGTGGTTTAACATGGGGGGGAAGCTTGTACTAATTAAGCTGACCTTGCATAAAGTGCAAGGTCCATTTTTAACTGCAGTAGAAAAAAATAGGCCTCCTGCCTGCCCCTATCGGACAAGGATGTCCTGTGTGGCAGAGCTGTAGTAATCTCAGGACTGGATGGGCAGACATGCAAATCCTTTCAGAGGTAAAACAGCCGACATATAAATATGTTTGCCTATTTATTTAACTGATTGCTTCAAATTGCTTAAAGAAACTTTGTTCTGGGATAAAGGGAGCCAATTACTGCAGGTATTTGAAGGGCAGGAACTCGGAGGTACTGCACCAAAACTGTCCTCTAGTGACCAAATCTCAGGCCTTCTTGACAGCAAAGCTTCTGCACTTCCTGTAAACAAAAATAAAATTTCCCAGTTTGTCTGTCTATCTTGGATCCCTTTCACACGGCTGTTCTGAGAAAATCTGCCTGTCGGTTCTAGCTGAAGTTTAGATGGGCAGAAGGATGTAAACATTTGCGTCCATTTCCATCCACTTATGTGTGCCCACTAGTTCCAGACAGGAGCCTTTCATAATCTCTTCTCATCAAAGCTTTTAGCTAATTTGCATTGAAGTGCTGCTTGCCTTTCTGATATCCATTGTGTTTTTATAATTTCCGACAGTTTTAATGAGGCCTTGTGCACACTTCAACTCAAAAACGGACGTTTGACGTGGTTTGTGTTTTTTTTTTTTTTTTTTTTTTTTTTCTTCAAATGCCTTTACATTAATCGATGTGTCTAAGCACATACATTGTTTTTACAGGAGTTTAGAGGCAGAAAATACACCATCACTTATGTGTGCAAAAGAGTAGCGTTTTGGCTGAAAAAAAATGAGGAAACTGCTAAATGCGTATAAACGCGCTTAAAGGATAAGTTCAGCTTCGGGAACATATTGCATGTTCCACCTGTTTTTAGGGTGGAACATGCTTCTACAGTGGCTCTGCGATTCAAGCCCTCTGGGACAGCAGTACGGGGAGAAGTTCCCCATACCAACTGTCACTGAAAGATCTAGGCCATGTGGAGCACCGCTCACACAGCCACATCACTCATTCAGAGTTCTATGAATGAACAACAAGTACCTACATCCTTTGCGGCTCTCTGCTTATAGTTGTCAATGAACTGTCACGGCGCTGTTGCGTCAGTTCCTGTCAATGTGAAACTACCTACCAATACAATGAATGGGCAAACCAAATGCATCAGAGCTTGAAAATGTTTGTTTTGAATCTAGGAGCCAGTGTGTTTTTTTTTTTTTTTTTAACCAGTTGCCTACTGGGCATGTTCACCCCCCTTTCTGCCCAGGCCAATTTTAAGCTTTCAGTACGGTCACACTTTAACAATTTCATGGTCATGCAACACTGTACCCTGGGTTCAAAAATATAGGGAATGGGGAAACATAAAAGCACTCACATGTAGCCGACATCCGAAGTAATTGAATCAAAAATAGAAAAATACTACATAGGGTAATAGAAAGGCGGACTTTTTCAGGCAATCACAAGGACATAAAAGTTAAGAAAAAATATTTAATTATATATCATAAAATCCAAAAACAAAAAATAAAATATACAAAAACAAGGTATACAGAATATACATAAGCAATGTTAGCTTGCATCTCGCCTACGCGTTTCGCCTACCGGCTTCTTCAGGGCGAGTTTGAGAGAGGGCTGGTAGTATATAATTGCTAATTTCATACATCTGCAAAAAGGAAAAAATACATAAACAAAAACAAAACAGTTTTTTAAAAGTTTTTTAAAAAAACACAGAGTCAATAAGCAACAAGGGATCCCCAAAAGAACAATACCAAAAGAATTGCTATCCATCCGATTACATCGAAGATGAAGAAATAAGTATTCGTATGGCTTGTAAGAGCTCAATGCGACTGAAAAAAAGAAGAGAAGAAACAACGCAGAAAGGGTGTCATATATGTTTAAATTCTGCTATGAGTTTATAGACAACAGATTGAAAGATTCGGAAATAATAATAATAATAATGAGGAATTACCAGACAGAGTACTCCAAGATACACGAAAAAATATATATATATATATCCTATGGTTGGCAGCGAGTCATCATATAAGGATGTACATGTGTATTTCTACAACAAAAATAGAGAGCGTGAACTAGTAAATAGATATATATGAAGACGCCTGGTATATACATTCATAAAGGTTTCAGAGAATGTCAGTTTACCTGAAATAAACTGACATTCTCTGAAACCTTTATGAATGTATATACCAGGCGTCTTCATATATATCTATTTACTAGTTCACGCTCTCTATTTTTGTTGTAGAAATACACATGTACATCCTTATATGATGACTCGCTGCCAACCATAGGATATATATATATATATTTTTTCGTGTATCTTGGAGTACTCTGTCTGGTAATTCCTCATTATTATTATTATTTCCGAATCTTTCAATCTGTTGTCTATAAACTCATAGCAGAATTTAAACATATATGACACCCTTTCTGCGTTGTTTCTTCTCTTCTTTTTTTCAGTCGCATTGAGCTCTTACAAGCCATACGAATACTTATTTCTTCATCTTCGATGTAATCGGATGGATAGCAATTATTTTGGTATTGTTCTTTTGGGGATCCCTTGTTGCTTATTGACTCTCAGTGTTTTTTTAAAAAACTGTTTTGTTTTTGTTTATGTATTTTTTCCTTTTTGCAGATGTATGAAATTAGCAATTATATACTACCAGCCCTCTCTCAAACTCGCCCTGAAGAAGCCGCTAGGCGAAACGCGTAGGCGAGATGCAAGCTAACATTGCTTATGTATATTCTGTATACCTTGTTTTTGTATATTTTATTTTTTGTTTTTGGATTTTATGATATATAATTAAATATTTTTTCTTAACTTTTATGTCCTTGTGATTGCCTGAAAAAGTCCGCCTTTCTATTACCCTATGTAGTATTTTTCTATTTTTGATTCACTGTACCCTGGGTATTTAATCACCGCAATGGTCGGTGATGTGGCACTGATGGTCGCTGATGGGGTTGCACTGACAATCTGGGCACTGATAATCCTTGTAAATTTCCCCAGTTATCGGCTTTTCTTTCCACTGTGACAGCGCAGAGGAAGGGAAATGCAGATAACCGGCATTTGTTTAAATATGATAAGCCATGCCCAATCATAGCTAATCACATGGTAGAGGGTCACTGTGATTGATTGGACCTTTTACCTTGATTTTTAATCAGCTGTGTCCAAAGAATACAACAATCGCAAACTGTGCCTGATGCCTCAGTTTGGGGTGACCGCACTGTAGCCATCTTTTGGCTATAGCAGTGTTTTTCAACTCCAGTCCTCAAGGCACACCAACAGGTCATGTTTTCAGTCTTTCCATTATTTTGCAAAGGTGATTTGATCAGTTTCACTGCCTTAGTAATCACCACAGCCATTTCATCTGAGGGAAATCCTGAAAACTTGACCTGTTGGTGTGCCTTGAGGACTGGAGTTGAAAAACACTGGGCTATAGCGTGGTCGGCAAATGGGAGGTGGATGTGGACAGCTGACAAAAGCCCAGGCGCCAGGATGCAATTTCTAATCACCAATGGCGACCTGGCGCCTGGGATTTGTTATACCCTGGTTTACACGGACTGTCTGTAGGAGACCTACATGGCATCATGAATCTGCTTATCGCTGGTGCAATGCTTTGCAGGCTTTTAACTAAATGTATTTTATTTGCATTTATCACTTTCTTTTCTTCAGTGGCCAGAATAAGTGAAAACTCTGGCCAATAAAATATATAAACCCCCCCCCCCCCCCAAGCACTTGACGCCCCTAAACGCTTATGCAAAAATGCGGTGTGTGTGTAGTGTGTTTTTTTTTTATTTTTTAAGCCGATTTTTCTCCTGCCAGGAGAAAAGTGTTTACAAAAGCACAAGTAAGCATGAGCGGACTCGTGATAGTGACTCCAATACTTCCTGTGACCTTACACTGTGTACATCCTGGTAGCTTTCCTTGTGTTTCATTATGATGACCTCACTGTGACTAACAGTTGAAAACTGAACTCTAATAAACCCAGCAAGTGTGACAAGGATAAAGGTTTTTGAAGGCGGAAAAAGTCACATTACAGACATCGTTGGAAGTTTATTCACCTTTTTCATTTTGGAAGCTATTTTTAAAATTTCAGTATAAATTAAAGCGGCTCAGCTCATTGTTGCATTTTTCTTATTGCTGAGCCGATCCAAAAATCCCCCCACAGGTTTGCGGTCTGTGGCGCATAAGAGATATTCTCCGTTCATTTGCTACAAGATCTCAAAGTAGTCAAAGATTATATATACAGTATTATATGCTGACTGCTGTGTATGGTTCTCTAAGCAGTTCTCAACAGAGGGATTAATGTAATTGCTATGAAGGGACTCTGACTTACGATTTCTGGGCTTCCATCCACAACAAGATCACGTGGCCTACTCTTTTGCTTGTTAATGTAAGACCTTACAATACTGTAAGATTTTATAATAAATGGACCCCTATTTTGGTCTATCTCAGAAGCAGAGCGTTACAGCACGTGTCACACTCCAGTAATCTGAGTTCATACTCCGGGTTGCTCACACAGCACAATGGCCACATGACACAAAGGAAAGAACTGAGAGTCCTTGTGTTTTGTCTCTTCTCTGGGTGAATGGTCAAAGACTTATTCATTACACTGAACCTGAACAAAGTCTTAATACCTTTTTGGTCACAGCTGTCAGATTATGTCGGTATATTCTTCCTGCTTGGAATTGTAAATTACACTTTGATTAGTGACGGTACAATGAGGTTTATTTATAAGGATGATGGAGGCATTACTTTGACTTTTTTCTATAACAAATAATAAAGTTAATACTCTCTTTGGGCAATAACTTTATTATTTTTTTTATTTTTTTTGTGGTGGTCTGTTTAATCTGATTGTCTCTCTATAAAAATTATTGCTTTTCTTGAATCTCCTAACTATACCTTTCCTGCAACCCAAAGTGGGCCTATATGAAACGTTACAAGTCTATGGATGAATTCTCAACATGCCACAATATACAGCCAATTGTTCAAAATGCAATATCAGTACTAGTCATTAAAGTGGATGTAAACACTATTCATGAAATTTGACCCAGGCACATTATATCTATAGTGTTTACTTATCGCTCTCCAAAGTCCAGAGTCTTTATGCTGATTCGTTTCTTTATCGGCATGATAAGTTCTACAACAGCCTGAAATTTGTAGAGGTGGGTGCTATAAATTAGCAGAGAGCTTGTCATGGCACAGCTCTGCCTATTTGGAGGGGGTGTGTGCCTTTCCTCCATTTGGCTGTCACAGTGTATGCCAAGACTTCACTCCTACTGCTGAATGAGTCTGGAAAGCTGAAGACTACAGATGTGCATGTAAAACTTATGTAGGGAGACTGGTTTCATCCCTGTGTATCATCTGAGGCTGTTCACTTCACCGGGTATAGGAGATGGTTTACATCCACCTTAAGGCTATGCTTACACTAGCTACAGTTGCCTTGTACTGTGTCTGCGTATGATTGCGCCACCCCCCCCACCTCAGTTCCTGCTAGTCTGCGTTCACAATTTTCGGGCCAATCGTGCTTATGTCATCACATGCCAGACTACAGTGATCCCTGCTTCCATGCTTCATGAGTGCAGTGATCCATGAGAGTTCTGCACTCGGGCAGGATTAGTAATAACACTTGTACACACCGTACTGGAGACCAAATGAACCATGGCTGAGACTGACTACCTTTTTTTTTTTTTTTTTTTTTAAGCCGGCCAAGGTGTAGAATGTGTTTTGGAGTGATCAGATAGGAACTGGATTTTGGGGATCAAATGTGCTCAGGCACAGTACATAAATCCTAGTGTAACCTCCCCCTGAAGTGCACTCGTATTATGGGCAAGCTGAAATTTTAGGAGTTTTTTTTATATGTGTGTGTGTGTGTGTGTGTGTGTGTATGTGTATATATATAATATAATTAATTTGTTGGCACTAGGACAGGTACTTGCATGAATGATCTGTGTTCCATGTGCTTAAAGCTACTCCTATTTCTTGACATCTTCCATCCCCAGATTCACCTGCAACTGGTGATGCAGGGGTTAATATGAGTAACTTCATCTTTCATGGGCGCTTGTCAAAAAATGCCTACTATGCCTGCCCTTTTTACCCACACACCCCAACTCCATTTATAAAACCTTTTACTATTGGTTCCCAAAATGAAAAGTTCTCCATCAGTTTAAGAGGCAGACCTTCTATTCATCTGCCCATACATTCATAGAATGTTGTCATTGCAGAAACGGATTAAAGCTTCATTGAATAAAATCCTAACAAGCACTAAGGTTTCTTCCACGCAGGTGGCCAGGAGGCAAAAAAACAGGCGGTTACTCTGCATTTTTACCCCCCCTCCACATTTACAGAGTTCTGTCAATTTGATACCGACAGACTTTGCATCTGTCAGCTTGTAGTACTCAGTGAACTTCCATGGCGCTGTTGAGAGCTCTAGGTAGTTCACACTGTTAGTGTAACTGCCCGTCAGTACAAGGTGCAAGCAGACGCCTTACACTGACAGTCTGTAGGAGTCCTGTATTGCACATAGATATGCTGATCGTGGATGCAATGTTTTGCAGGCTACTAATTAAAAATAATTGCACTACTTTTTGCATAAAAAAAATGTACATTTTTTATTTCTTTTCTCATTTTTATTTTTTAACAAAGGTGAACCTATCATTGGTTGTATAGGCTCAAGTTTTTTTTTTTTTTTTTTTTACCTTTTTTATGCATTCTATGCTTGAAGGTAAAAATCCTTCTCTGTGCAGCAGTCCCCCTAATACTTGCCTGAGCCCCAAAAAGATTCCATACTTTTATTAATGCTATCAAATATTAAAAAAAAAGTGCGTAAACCTTTTGAAAGAGACTGTGTGAGTGTGTTTGTGTTTATTTTCTTCACCTTCCTTTATACTTATAATATGGTAAAAGATAAGCAGATGAAACGGAGGAAAAGAAAACAAATGCAGCAACCACATCTGATTTGGTGAGCTGCAAAATGACATTTTTGGTTTTGCTTTAGTACTGTACATAATACATGGCTCTCATCTTTCTCCTGTCTAAAACTTGCATAGCAGAACACACCGATTAGCTGTGTGATCAATGTTCACATTTATCTCAAGGATGTATCCTTCCAAATTGCTGCATGTGTACTTTGTGGCTTTCCCTTGTACAGTCTTTATCCAGGATGAGATTACAGGAAGTCATATAGTCCAGAAACTTCATATAGTGTAAAGTCGAACTACAGCCAAGATTTGCTAGTTTGGAATAAATTCTTTCAGATTGCTTCCAACTATTTGACCCCCCCCAGTTTCCTTCACTTCTTGTGTAGTCAAAAGGACAAAGTTTCAATTCCCTGTGCAGGCTCATGAGTGGACAAAATATTCCAGCTTTGCTTTCTGCTGGATGAGCACTCTGTACAGTGGAATACTAGGTATATTTTTGGTTGTTGAGAAATGGAAAGTTAATTGATTGCTCCAGTAGCTTTTTCTCTGGTCCTAGCTATCGTACTTCCGTTTTCCATTGGGCACGGTAGATAATTTATTAAGCTACATAACAAAATTTAAATGGGAGAGGGAGCTCTATTTACAGAGGATTTAATCTTGCTGCCTTACCTTGTGATTTCACATTTGTACTAGAGATTTTTAAGGACTGGGCCTATTTTTTTCAGACCCGGTGTTTACAAGTTAAAAATCTGTGTGTTAGAAAATGACTTGGCAGCCCCAAACATTGTATAATTTTTTTTTTATTATTATTAAAAAATAAGACAGTAAAGTAAGCTTTTTATCTTTTTTACATAAAATAAAAAATTTATGCCGAGTAAATTGATACCCAACATGTCACACTTTAAAATTGCGCATACTCATGGAATGACAACAACGTTTTTACCCTTTAAAAACCTCCATATGCGACATTTAAAAATCTCTACAGGTTACCAGTTTTTTGAGTTGGAGGAGGTCCAAGGCTAAAATTATTGCTCGCCTGCGTGTGAGCCCAGCGGGATGATACGTGTGTGTGTGTGTGTGTGTGTATATATAAAAAAAAAAAAATTCCCCCTCCACTGGGCATCCATGCTCGCAGGAAAGTGACAGCTCCGATGAGAAGCGGAGATGACCGGAGCGTGTTGGAAAGGGGGCTCTTTCCAACCCCTGATAAGTGATATCACCCCTGATAAGTGATATCACCCCTGATAAGTGATATCACCCCTGATAAGTGATATCACCCCTGATAAGTGATATCACCCCTGATAAGTGATATCACCCCTGATAAGTGATATCACCCCTGATAAGTGATATCACCCCTGATAAGTGATATCACCCCTGATAAGTGATATCCATTATTATAATAATAATAATAAAAAATGTTCTGTGCAATGGTATTGTACAAAATGGCCCTGAACCTCCTCTTCGGAGGTCCCTAGCTGGTGTTGTCTGCTCCTACTCTTCTCTATCTGCCTCCATAACTATGCTATGGGGGCAGAAGCGTGGGCTCGATCCCCAACTGGGCTGTGTGCTGTCTGCTCCCTTATCACATGATTTGATTGGCATCAGCAGTAGACAATTTCTAATGCAGGGAATGCATCAGAAAATAAAAATTTCCTACCCCTGGCCATCCACAATGTAGCTGATGGAATAGAACAAGCACCAACAATTTCCTAGAAACTTCTAGCAATAAGCTGTTTTTATATATTTGGTCTAGGGCCAATTTATAGGCTTTTATGTGTAATTTTAGTGGCAAGAATCTGTCCCTAACTGTAGGTAACCTCTGGGTATGTGGATATGTGAGTGCCAATGGCTTCCCTTAGTCAGTCATTGCTTTGTACAGGTGAAGTTGTTATTGATGTTCACATATCGCCTAGCTGCACATATTCACCCATATGAAGGAGGCCAAAGCCGGTCCGTGTTCATCCGCTCCCCCATAGGGGAGAGAAGAAAAAACAGGGCGGTCTCTGCACAGTGTGCGGAGACCGCCCTGTCATCTGTTGGCTCAGCGGGGATTTACGGAACGATCCCCGCTGAGCATACGGAGGCGGATCAATACTGATCCGCCCCGTGTAAAAGGGCCCAAGTGGTTGAAAATTGCTGTTTGAGGTTGTCTGACTGCTTACTAAGACATTCAGGTAGCTGAATTTTCAATACACAGTCTCACACTCATCTGCTAGTTGCACATCAGCAGGAATGAAAGTTAAAAGATCTTTTATTGCTATAGACCATAGTGTGAATCGTTTGTGTGACTACAAGTATGAGGCTGGCCGAAGGGCTTTATCCGGCACGAGGGAGCCGCTCGCCCGGGGGAAGGGGGGGTCCATCCGCCTGGTCAATTTCCTGGGGCTCCATCCGTCATGGGGAGCCGTCCGCCTGCTTCTCCCGGTGATATCGCTCTCTCTTGTGGGGGCGGGGACGACGGCGACGACATTTGCCCGCTTATTGCCCCATCCAGCATGGAGGGAGCTGCCCGCCACTTCTCCCGGTGTTCACGCCGGATGGAGGGGGTTCCGGCCGCCAGGTTATTGCCCGAGCCTCCATCCAGCATGGAGGGAGCCACCTGCCGCTGCTCCCGGGCTCACACTGGGGGGAAGCACTCGTACGTGTCCGGGGGCACCAAGGGGAGGGGGGGGCATCCATCCATTTCCACAGTGCATGTCAACATCTGGTGGCAAGGCATCATCTCCTTCTGGGCCATGTTGGACATCAGGGAGGGGGGGGGCCCGCCGTCCACATGCTTCTCCGGTGCTCATCCGGCTTCTCCTCCCGCACCACATGGATCATGGGGGGGGGGGCTTGTCCATCCATCCACCCACCCACCTTTTCTCCGGGTGCACGCCGGCAGCATCTGCTGGGCTGCCGCTCGGCCACCCACTCTTCCCGGGCTTACGCTGATCCATCCAGTCATCCACTCCTGGGCCACGCTGGTTCACCTCTCTGCTGCAGGGGGGGGGGTCACACGCTGGCTGCATAGGGGGGGGCTGTCTACCCATTCTCCAGGGGTCACTCCACCAGCATGGGGAGGGGCTGTCTACCCATTTCACTCTGGGCCACACTGGCTGTAGGAGTGGGGGGGGGCCTGTCCATCCATCCGTGGGGGGTGAAGGTCCAGTTCTACAGGGCTTCCTCCCACATCTCGGATCATACTGGCGGCTTTCCTTGCGACGCGTGCAGTTGTCGCAAGCATTTAGTTAGCGCTTCTGTCCCAGCATTAGTGTCTCTGCGTGTTCCTGTCTCGCACGATCTCTCATAGCGTTTCTGTCTGCCCCAGGATTTCTGTCATTATTTCCTGCCTCAAGCGGATCAGTCTCAGCTTTGTCATAGTGTTTCTGTCTGCCAGTATTCTGCCTTTGCATCTCTGCCTCTGCGTTTCTGGCGCAGCGTTATCTTATAATGGTTCTGCCCCAGGGTTTCGGTAATTTCTGCCTTAGCGTGTCAGGCTCAGCGTTCTCTCACTCCATTGTTGCCCCAGGATTTCTGTCATTACATTTCTGCCTCAGCGTTTTAGGCATAGCGTTTCTCTCATACCATTGCTTCCCCAGTTTCTTGCGTTGTATTTCCCCACGTTTCTGCCCAAGGGGTTTCCGTCACAGCTCCTGGTAGGTGCAGGGGGGTGGTTCAGTCCTTGGGCCCGGTGGGGGGTTTCTACCTACGGGTCATGTTGGCCGTGCAGTCGTCTTGGCATCCTCTGCGTTCAGTCTCTGTGTTTTCAGTCTCTCTGCGTTTCTGGCCCTACATTTCTGTCTCTGCGTTTCTGGCCCTGCATTTCTGTCATACATTTTGGTCTATGCATTCAGTCGCAGCATTTCAGGTTCTGCATTTCCGTCTCGGCGTTTAGTTGAAGCATTCCGTCTCTGGGTTCTTCCCTGGCATTTCTGGCTCTGCGTTCTGGTCCAGCATTTCTGGCTCTGTGTTTCCATCACAGCATTCAGTCGCAGCATTTCTGGCCCAGCATTTCTGTCATGCGTTTCTGGCCCAGCGTTCCAGCCTCTGCGTTTCTGGCCCAGCGTTCCAGCCTCTGCGTTTCTGGCCCAGCATTCCAGCCTCTGCGTTTCTGGCCCAGCGTTCCAGCCTCTGCGTTTCTGGCCCAGCGTTCCAGCCTCTGCGTTTCTGGCCCAGCGTTCCAGCCTCTGCGTTTCTGGCCCAGCGTTCCAGCCTCTGCGTTTCTGGCCCAGCGTTCCAGTCTCTGCATGTCGGTAATAGCGTTTGTCTGTCATGGCGTGGTTGTCCGTGGGTTATCATGTCTCATTGTACTTGTCATGTTGCACCTGGGTTAGTTAGCTAGTACTCCACATCTCGGATCTGTCACGTCTACAGATCCATCTGGGCTGAGGTTTAGTTTTAATGATTGTTGACCACAATCTTCTCACCTGTATACCATACGTCATACGATGCACGTTCATTCTTGCACCTATACGACCACCCACCACACTCCGTGGGTACACTAGCCTTGAGTGTTCAGTTAATGGCCTGTGTCTGCGCCGCAAGTCACTTGGGCTCATTTACCACTCACACCAGGTTGGGGGGCTGTCTTAATGGTCATTCACGCACAGTGGTCTTGACGGTTCTGCTCATGTTCTCATACTTGGGTAGGTGCAGAGGGGTGTTGTTGTTGTTTCATGTCTGGTGGTCTGTTGTCATGTTTGCTGGTTTATGTTCCTGATTTTGGTTCCATGTGTCAATACTATTGCCTTGTGCATTGGCCTTATTCGCCTTCTCCAGGTAGCTGGCACTTGGTCTCCTGCCAGTTGTCCTTTTGCAACTTACTCTCTCACTTCCCCATATCTGCATGGGTAGGCCAGGGGTTGGGGGATTTCAGAGCCTCTTTAATGGTGTCCGGTTGAAGGATTTCCACCGCTTGGCCCTTGCGCCATTTCCACTAGCAGTTTATTCTTATGGCAGGGTTGTCTCGAATCAGGCTCCATCCATCTTTCATGGGTTATGGAGTTCTGAGCGGTTTCACAGGTTCTATAGGGGGTTCCTTCTATCACAAGCCTTGGCTTGGTGGGTTTCTCCTGTCTTAGCGGACACGCATACGGTTCCCTTCCAGGCACACGCTACTCCACTGGACGGATTGTTATCTACCCTTCTCCACCTAAATAGGTATCTTTTGCCCTCTTCTCAGGCATACCGACCAGCTAGGCCAAGGCACACCTCAGGCCTTGGTTGTTGGGGTCATCGCAGTTCTTACTCGAAGACTCTGACTACACGTGTAATCTGGAGTTAAATAGTAACACCTTTAGGTGAGTGAGACATCAGGGTAGGAAGAGGGTTATGAGAGTTCATGGAACTGAAAAAGAGCTTGGAAAGCCCAGGAGGTGTTTGTCACCAGTAATTGCAACATTCTACTCTATTGTTTTGCTTTTTGTACTTCTGGCCACCATTGATAATCTAGAAGTATTGTCAGAGTGCAACCAAGGTCTCTGTGCAGCTTCTCAGCTCTGAACAACATTGCAAGGTCTGAATAAAGTCCAGAGGCACCAAATATGTGTATAGTGTGATGGAGTTAAAAACCTACTTACTCAAGTCCTGGCTTCCTCTGTAATGGGTATCATGGCTATGGCCGCACAGTCTCTGCTGAAGGAGTCTGTTAACACCTCTTCAGTATTTTTCAAGGCATTGTTCCCTTTAATGTGGAACTCCAGTATTTTTCAAGGCATTGTTCCCTTTAATGTGGAACTCCTGTCAAATCCTAACTATGCTTAAACATAAAAATTGGCTGGAACACCCCTTTATTAAAAGCCAGCAGCTACAAAAAGTGTAGCTGCTGGCTTTTAATAAACATACTTACCTGCTCCAGCAACGCGCGGGCCCGGCACTGCGCCGTCCGATTGGACAGGTGATCGCCTAGGACCTGTGATGTGTACTAGGCGATCGCCTACAGGGAGGGGCTGAAGATAGGCGATTAAGCTATTCCCTAACCAGCCCCTCGGTGGAAGGAGGATGTGGGACAGGAAGTCTCGCTCCTCCTGAAGCCCCCACTCCCCCCCCAAAAATTGCAAGGTCATGCAATGTTGCACCCAAAAAAATGTAATTTCTTCATAAATTATGGCCAAAACGTATTCTGCTAAATTTTATTTTTTACTACTAATGGTGAAGATCATCAACTTCTAATGGGATAGTGACACTGACGCTGGGGTGAATTGACAATAGGTGACACAATACAGTGATCAGCGCTAATACTGTACTAATGACACTGTCTGGGAAGGGGTTAAGTGTGCCTAACGATGTGTGTAATGTGTCTAAAGTGTGCTGCTTTTTACTAAAGATCTGTTTTCTCATCCCTGCAAAGCAAACTGACTGACTGCTTCTTCTGTACAGAGCTCGGTGTTTGTTTACCCCATCACAGATTGCTCCGGAAGTGATGTTCCGTCGCCGCCTTCTTGCTACACCTCACACCCCTGCACAGGAATAGAGTGTGAAGGAGACAAGCGGACATCTTGTTAAACCCATCTGAGTTTTAGATTTACGTTTTCAACACAAACACAGTTTATATGCTTAATTTCAGTATTTTGAAATCCAATGGACTATTTACATGTTAAATGTGAAAATCAGAGGTGTTCTGTCACATTAGCAACCATGTAAAGTCAACAGGTTTGCTGCTGCTTTTAAAATGTTACATTTAAACAATCTGTCGAATTTCCAAATACTGTATTTAAGCATATAAGTTCCGTTTTGTGTTGAAAATAACTGAAATCTAAAACTCCGGAGGGTGTAACAAGATGCCCACTTGCCCCCTTCTCACTCTCATTGCTGTGCAGGAGTGTGGGGTGTAGCAAGATGGCGGCGACAAAACCCCACTTCCGGAGCATTCTGTGATAGGGAGCGGAATGTGACACTACACCGGC
The DNA here is from genome assembly GCA_029574335.1 of Rana kukunoris. NCBI lineage: Eukaryota > Metazoa > Chordata > Amphibia > Anura > Ranidae > Rana > Rana kukunoris. Next base: position 131,543,439 of record CM056055.1, on the reverse strand, counting down.
TGTCAGATTACAACTGGTGACAGCTGGAATTCCTCCATCCACGCTGTTTAGTGCCAATAATGGAGTCTATTGATTTTCTCAGCTTGCAGGCTGATTTGGAGAAATATTAAGGTTACCCTAACATTCCTGAATTTTCTGTACTAAAGATGTTGCATAGTGTTAAACTCTCCTCCATGCACATTTATACTTTAACTGTCAGTGTTCAGTGCACAGTGACCTGACTTGTGATTTCTTACTGACAGGTTTTATGGATTTGGAACACGTCATCAACAGAAAAATGGACCTAAAGAGGAAGGCGGAGGTAAACATCCTGTTCTATCTGCAAACCTAAACTTCTGAAACGAAAGATTCAGCAACTGCGCTGCTTGACTGCATTATCTATTGTAGTATTGCACATGGGGGAGAAAGTATACCTGAAATAGACTGCTGGTACATACAAAAATTTGGGCACGCACTCGACTCACTAGAACAGAACTGTGGTACCAACACCCTTTATTTTATCCTGTATCTAGAGAAGAGAAAAATCTGTAGGAAAGGAAAATGTCTGTATTTGCAAGTTCATAAATAAACATAGATGTTAAAGGGTAGGGCCAACTTTTAGGGTTCAGTTCTGTGTGTGGCACAGCAGGCTGAGTTTTGCCTTTTGAGTTCCTAAATGCCTCCTATATACCCAACAGCAACATCCCTATAAGATAACGCCCACCTGTTCCTGAGAAGTTTGGGTGTTCTTGTCCACCGTTTTCATAATGAACTAAAATCCAACAAGGATAGTGGAGAACAGTTCCTAATGGCATCAACGCATGTGCAGACCCAGGAACTAATTAAAAGCTTCGACATTTTAGGATCACTGAGCTTTTTATTTTCTATATATTCTATACATGAAAGAAAAATACATTTTGATACATTTAAAGTGCTTCCTCTTGCCCTCTAGCTTTTAAAGAGTGAGTTAATGAAGGAAGTAGACATTCACTTTGATGAATTTGTGAACAATTTGATTGAAGAGTCCACGGCTCTAGAATCCTCCACTGCAGCCACCAACTTCCACCCTGGAAATGGAGAAAAAGATGGCAACAAAGTAAGGTAATAAGAAAGAATAAATTATTGGCTTGAATTTTATTCCTTTTACTCACTTTGATGGAATGTTGGATTTGCCTTCCTGTGAGTGCCATGAACTTTGTCAGGTTGTTGGTACAGTTTTTGGCTTCCTATCTCAGTGACAACCCCACAAAAATTGCTTCTGAGTGTCCGTACTTTACTTAAACATAGTGTCATTGCAACTGCAATGTCGATATACTTGAGGGGCAAAAGATTGTTCTGTATGTTTCCTGAGTTCGCAACTCCCCCTGTTATGACTCGTACAGCCAACTCATACTATAAACATATAACAGCTGAACAGACGTTGCTGTAATTTTCACTTCTAAACCGCATTGTAGATTCTGTAATCTGACCGTGGATAGTTGATATTTTATTGATTTGCCATATTCTTCAATTCCCTGTAAGGGGTAGTAAAATTTTTATTTTGAATTCCTTCATTAATAAAGTGCCTAATGCTATGCAGTCCTTTGTAATAATGAACCATTTTGTACCTAATATATCTCCTAAGCGCTGGTTTACACCACATGAGGTAATTCTGCGTTGGGCAGCTATTCCAGCGCAGTCCCACCGCATAGATGAGGAAAAATACATGGTCTCCTATGCGCCACTGCTTTGCGGTTGTGTATGGGCACAATGTGCTGAAAAGTACTGCATGCAGTGCTGTTTTATCAGCCCAGCACAGTGCGAGGCAATTCACTGCCTTGCCCCACACGGCTGGCATTTGAACTTTGCGATATCTGTGTGACATCTCAAAGTTAAAAAAAAAAAAAAACTGCAGGAACCGGTGCAATTCGCTGAGCGATGTGCTCGGCGGATTGCACTGCTTCTGTATTTTATTTTTTCATGACTGTGCTGATCTTTGCCCCACCGCATTGCAATGTAGCAGCTCGTTTGAAGCAGCGCTGACCTTGTGTTACTTTTGTGTAGCATTGCTGCTGTGCATAGAACTGTAATAACACAAAATTATTATTTTTCCATAGGACAGTGGTCAGGCCGCCACCTGAGCATGGGAAGCTGTTTATGTCAAGACGTTCTCTACTTGAGTAAGTGATAACCTTCCTATAGAAATTAGTGGATTACATAATAATCTTTGTTGCAGCTTAGTGCCCAGAGACTTTTTTTTTTGGGTTGCTTATTAAATCTGTGTAGGAAAAGACTAAAATAAAACACACACATAAACACGTGTAAATATTATAAAAGTTTTATGAGTGGTGGTTTAATAATTTACACTTTTTTTTTTTCCTGTAGTGAGCTCTTTGAAGTCAATCATTTTCGGACGATCTACCACATGTTCATTGCCCTCCTCATCCTCTTCATCCTCAGCACACTGGTAGTGGATGGAATTGATAAGGGCAGGTGAGTGTCCTATTAAAGAATATATTTTGTTAGCTGTATAATTCTGTACCATCGTTGTAACTATTGAGTGATAATGTGCAGTTATATGATTAATCGGATATTGCCTCACAAAAGACTTCTTTCTATGAGCGATCACGCGTTTCCCTGGATCAGTCTGATTTCACATTTACTCTGCCATGGCCCTGGCCAAGTGTCCTTCAGGCAGTCTGTGAAAACTACGAGCCTTTTCTATTAATAGTACGAAAGACCTTGATTGTGTCATTTTTCATTCTGATTAAATAGGATTTCAAAAAAGGCAATAATATATCTGTTCTGGAAATTTTATAGAGGGTAACCTTATCCTCAAATTGATTAGTGGTTCCAAATTAATAAGAACTACTAAAGTGGGGAACTTACACAAAAAGATACTCTGCAACTTTTTCAAACACATACTTGCGTAGGTATCGCAATAATACTGCAGGGTATATTTTTTATTTTTTTATGAAAAACAAAGGGTGCAAACAGGTAATCAAACGTTAGTGACGTGTGCACAATAAGTGCAGGGTGCAAAACATACAAAATAGAATACAGTTGTATACAGAATGTACAATTTATTTCACAATATCCTATACAAACTTTGTACTGTTAAATGGTGTATATATAATGTGTATATGGAATCCCTAAAGTCAAATGCAAAAATTAAACATTTAGTGCAGTTGTATAATCCTTTACAAAATAAATGTATTTTTCCATACAACTAGCATTGGCTCATGTTGATCTCTGCCTCCTGTCATCTCCTGCAGAGTAGCAATGGCACTGGAAGGCTGAATGGGCAGCACTAAGGGCCTGTTGGGTTCCATAAGCATAGGTGCTGCGAAACACATAGGCAGAGTTCATGACTTCTGTTTCTAATGGAGAAAATATGAAAGCGTTGGCCGTAAAGCGCTGCTCATTATAGCGCTAGGGGTTAAAAGCGTCCGTGTTGTGGCACTTTTCAGGCACTTCGGAAGCACTGCCTATTCATTGTGCTTTTTTTTTTTTTTTTTTTTTTCCTCTCCTCCTTTTCTTGGTGTGGCCCCATAGTTTGCTATGGAGGTGCACAGTCTGCTAGCTCCCAAGCTGTGTGTCTATGGAGCCATGCCCCCATTTCCTCCTGGCTGCATTCGATTTCTCCTGCTGCTGTTTTGAGTCCCTGTGTGAAGAGTAATAAAGGGGAGAAAAGACGCAGCCATGTACAGTGCTGGATCTCTTCTCATTCACATAGGGAAAGGGAAAGATGGAGAACAAAACATTTTTATTTTTTGTTATTTTTTTTTACCTTGATGCATTAAGGTAAAAAAATATATATTTTTTTAGTAACACTTTATTGTAAAAAACAGTATGCCTTTTTATAACCACTTTAACACCTGTTTAGGGTTTAGAAAAGCTGTGTGTGTACTAATCCTATTTTTATTTATTTTTTTGTCTTTTTAGACTTGTCCTGGAGTTTGATCTCTTAGAATATGCCTTTGGCAAATTCCCAATTGTTTTCTCTACATGGTTATGCATGTTCTTGGGCACGTTGATCATTCCACATGTACTTTTGTCGATGTGGGCACAGGGCTACAAGACCTCTTCTCATCGCAAACTCCGCAATTTGTTTTATGGATGCCTATATATGACCTTCCAGATGGGTCTTGGCTTCTGTCCAGCATACATAGTTCTGCAGCACAGCTTGCCCCCAGCATCCCGGTTTGTTGTCATTTTGGAACAGGTAATTTTTGTTTACTACAATACTAAAATTCTTCTTTACACTGAATCTGGTGTAGATGTGCATAGTAACCAAACAGCTGCTAGGTTTTATTGTTGGAGCAAGTTGGTTATCACCAAGTTCTGTGTGCAATGCTTTTAGTATATCTCCCCCAATGCGTTGCTCATTTTGATTCTTGGGTCCCTTGCATTCTGATTTTTCTTTTTAGCTATCCTTTTCTTCTGTTCTAGCCCTCCTGCTTGTGTACACAAATACATATGGGGAAAGGACCCACTTTGTTCATATAGGGGCAAACTACAGTTTCTTCTTCAAATTTTGTTTTTTATTAAAGATAATTCTAATTGGCATATACAATTTGCACAATGGTAAAAATTTGAAAACGTTGTCAAAAATTAAAATACACCTGAAGTCTCAGGCATACCAACACTCGCATACCTAGCCAGCTGACAGACGGTAATGCAGTTATCAAGGGTCAGCGAGTCCTATAAACCTCTGCAATGTTAGCCATTAACATGCCATACAGCAAACAGTAGACATCTAGGCTCAATATTCACCCAATCAGACTAAGTCTCTCACTTGGTGGACTGAACAAGTATCACATATCGGTATTGTATGATCATTTAGCATAATTAACCTAGTGCAATTGCGGGATCATCACAATATTCAAGTATAGGAAGTCCCAGAGTACTGACATATGAGCTTCAGTGAATCTCCATCCATCAGATAAGTACAGCTATGAATCCCATATGTAGCACATAAAGCAAAGGAAATAAGCACACTCTGTGTGCAAATGAAGATGCAGGAGAGCATGTTGTAAATATCTAAGAATTTTTAAATGTGTACTGTACTTTAAGACTACATTTTCATATTTCCTATTGAGGGTAAGGCCCCTTTCACATTGGAGCGGGAGCCGCGGTGGCAAAACAATCATTGGGAAGTTAATTTGCTTTTTTTGTTTTCTCAGATTCGGCTGATAATGAAATCACACTCATTTGTAAGAGAAAATATCCCTCGGATCTTCTCTTCTGCCAAGGAGAAGGCATGTGAGTAATTAGTCACCCATTGTCTACAGTTGGGACCCATGTACACTGCTGCTGCTTAACAGATGTTTAAAGGCCTTTTTCCACTGCCCTGAAATGCTTTTAGCCATGTTACGTTTATAGGCGTTTTTTGGGCATTGCAAAAAAAATGTGTTTTGTGTGTTTTTATTTTTTATATATATATATATATATACTCTATAATTTGAAATGTGGCCTGTAAACGTGGCAAAACTGACCTTTTTTAAACGTGGGTTACTATCTGTCAAGTTAGATCGTTCAGGAGAGCTTGTAAAAACATCCCGTGTACATGAAGCCTTGGAGACCTTTTTTTATCCTGCTCGTCTTACAGCCTGGTAAAAAAAAGCTAAACCTGCAGAAAAGAATTGGACGATTCTAAATAAAAAAAAAATGCTGAAAAGGAACAAAATATTATAGATCACGCAATGTGACCAATCAGGATTTATCTTTTTGCGCTCTGAAAAATTAAGCAAATAATCGGATTGATTACTTTTTATTATAGATGCTTCCTGTCCTAATTTTCAAAGTTTTAATGAGTAAAGTCAAGAGATAAAATTGTTTAACTTGCAAATATTTGTTAGACAAAACCAGATAGTAAATATTGACTTTTTATTTTCAATTTGACTTTATAATTGTACTCATTTCCATAGCCCAGTAGCAGTTTTTCAGTCTCGTAAGCATTGTTGCTCTTGGATGAAATGATGCAATGTTTTCTTGCATTACCCTGCTTTTGGAGTTGGTGTCTTTCCACCAAAGGACACAAACAGGGCTTTAGGGTTACAGGAAGCAGTAGTAATGACTTGCAGGGACACATTTTTAATGGGTTAAGCTTGGCCATACACTTTTTCCTTTGTGAATGTATATTACCAAAAACTGCAATAGGCGGATACAATCCATACAACAGTCCTATCAAATTGTGTCAAATGCAGCCTCTTTGCATTACATAGTTGATGGTAGACCTAAATGGGGTTGTACAATTAAATTGTAAAGTGTTTGGTCACCCCTAGGATTACAAGGAGAGATGGTGGTGGAGTCTGTGTTGGGGATACAAGGAGGTTTGGCTTAAGGCTGGGTTCACACTGGTGCATGGAGCTGCTCCCAGCAGGGGTCTGATGCGTCTTCCATTCATTCCTGTGCAATTCGTACCAGAGCTACTCCAGAGATATGTGAACCAGCTCCTTACAGAGACTAGTCACAATGTCCTGCTATGCGAATTGGATGCGGTGAAAGCCGCATCTAAATTGCAATGGTGTGAACCCAGCCTAAAGGTTAGTGTTAGGGTTACATGGAAGAATAGTGTTTTAGGGTTACACAAAGGGTTAGTGTGAGGGGTGCCTTGGGGTAACCAGAAGTGGTTGGTAGTATTAGGTGCCTTAGTGAAAGAATAGTGAGATGGTTGGTGTTCCAGGGAGGTTTAGTGTGGTGGTTGGTGTTCCAGGGAGGTATAGTGTGGTGGTTGGTGTTCCAGGGAGGTATAGTGTGGTGGTTGGTGTTCCAGGGAGGTATAGTGTGGTGGTTGGTGTTCCAGGGAGGTATAGTGTGGTGGTTGGTGTTCCAGGGAGGTATAGTGTGGTGGTTGGTGTTCCAGGGAGGTATAGTGTGGTGGTTGGTGTTCCAGGGAGGTATAGTGTGGTGGTTGGTGTTCCAGGGAGGTATAGTGTGGTGGTTGGTGTTCCAGGGAGGTATAGTGTGGTGGTTGGTGTTCCAGGGAGGTATAGTGTGGTGGTTGGGGTTCCAGGGAGGTATAGTGTGGTGGTTGGGGTTCCAGGGAGGTATAGTGTGGTGGTTGGGGTTCCAGGGAGGTATAGTGTGGTGGTTGGGGTTCCAGGCAGGTATAGTGAGATGGTTGAAGTTACAGAGAGGGTTAGTGGGGACATTACATGTTATAAATAGGAGGGCTTGTCTACAAGGAAGAATAGTTGAAGGGTTAAGGTACAATATTGTACTTTATGCCATAATCTGCCCACTAAAATTGTGGTTAAGTGTCATTGCATTTGACATGCCTGTGTTGTATACTTTATATGGAGAACAGCTCTTCTCCTCTGAACAGTATAGGAGCTGTGTCAATATTTTTTATTTTTTTTGTCTCCTTCCAATTTAGCTGTTGCTCCAGTCCCACAAGTTACGCAATACCTGTATTTCCTGTTTGCTCCAACTCTGATCTACAGAGACAGTTATCCAAGGTAAATTTCTCAATTGTGTTCCGTTTTTAGCTGTACTATTTGACCTGTGTCTAAAAGTAACACTGTGACCCTTATGTGATAACCTTTTGCCTACAAATAACAAACCATTTTGTACTGACATGCTCACTGTTTGTTCAATGACATCTGGCCCCCCCTCTATTTTTTTTTTTTTTTTAAATGCCATGTAGTAAGTTTTATAGCATTGTTCAGATACATTTATTGAGCTGGATTCTTATTTCTTTTTTGCTTCTTGTCTTTTAGGAATCCATCCATAAGGTGGGGCTATGTTGCAACCAAATTTCTTCAGGTAAATGGCTCTTTCTGTAATGGACAAAATTGTGTGGTGCTACTACCCTCTTGGGCTATAATCGCATGTATAGACAATACTTGTGCCTGACCACAGCTGCAACTGCTGTCCATCAATCGTCATAAAACAGGCTGGCAGCATGGTATATCAAATGTAAAAAGTAATCTTTTGTTCAATCCGTAAAGCAGGGGGGCAATACAAAAAATGTTGACAAGTTTCAGCCCTACTGGGCCTTAGTCATAATGACTTTTTATATTTGCTATACTATGCTGCTGGCCTATTTTTTTTAATGAAAAATGTCTTTCTGTATTAAAGCAGAACTGAACTACAAAGAATATTTTCCTGTTAAATGGTAGAAGTTATAAAATGACTTGTGGGCTCAGTTTTCTTTGCCTATAACTTGTTTGTCACCTGTACTGAGCGTGTATCTTTCTCGGGTTCAGTAGTATGCTGAAATGAGGTCTTGTTGCTGGGGGTATGTGGGCAGTCACTCCATCGACATCTGGAGTTCCCAAGATAAAACAAAGCAGTCATCGGCTATTCCAGTGCTGGCACCATGATCAGTCATGGGAATTCATGGACATGCAGGTAGTGGGTAGGTGCTATTCTAGGAAGAGGACACTGCAGTGCAAACCATCTAAAAGGATTGTTTTTTTTTTTTTTTTTTTTTTTTAAGAGGATAACTTTAGGAGTAACTGCAAGTTATTGCTTTATTAAAACATTATTTTTTTGGATCAAACTTTTTCTTGCACTTTTGCAGTAGACCTTTTACTTAGTGACTGGATTCCATTCCGCTGTACACAGGCAAAGAAACTCTCATCTCCTTTGCCTTCTGTGTAGCAACATGGAAAGCCATCACCCAACCCCCAGCTTTCATGTGTCTCAAAGGTATTTTTTTCTGAGCCAGATGATGGTGAAATCTGGTATTATGGTTCATCCTTTCTTGATCTAGAAGACTGCTACAGATTTAGAAACATATGGTAGTGCAGCAAGCAGTGTAACCATTAGCAGCAAAAAAGCTTCACCGATACTTTCCAGTGTATTAGGATAGGATTTCCGTATTGGCTAGAAAGTCCCTTTTCTATAATGAGATCAATGTTGTGGTTTCTTTAGGTATATTAACCACTTTAGCCCCGGACCATATTGCTGTCCAAAGACCAGAGCACTTTTTGTGATTCGGCACTGCGTCGCTTTAACTGACAATTGCGCGGTCGTGCGACGTGGCTCCCAAACAAAATTGGCATCCTTTTTTTTCCCCACAAATAGAGCTTTCTTTTGGTGGTATTTGATCATCTCTGCGGTTTTTATTTTTGGCGCTATAAACAAAAATAGAGCGACTATTTAGAAAAATAATCAATATTTTTTACATTTTGCTATAATAAAAATCCCCAAAAAGATATAAAAAAAAACATTTTTTTTCCTCAGTTTAGGCCGATACGTATTCTTCTACATATTTTTCGTTAAAAAAAATCGCAATTAGCGTTTATTAATTGGTTTGTGCAAAATTTATAGCGTTTACAAAAAAGGGGGTCGTTTTTATGGCATTTTTTTAACTTCTTTTTACTAGTAATGGCGGCGATCAGCGTTTTTTTTTCAGTACTGCGATATTATGGCGAACACTTTTGACACATTTTTGGGACCATTGGCATTTTTATAGCGATCAATGCTATAAAAATGCATTGTATTACTATAAAAATGCCATTGGCAGTGAAGGGGTTAAGTGTGGTCCTGGTGTGTTCTAACTGTATGGGGGGGGGGGTGGCCTCACTTGGGGAAGTCACTGATCTTCTGTCCATACATTGTATGGACAGAAGATCAGTGTTTCCCCCGCTGACAGGAACGAAAGGTATGTGTTTACACACATACCTCTCGTTCCCCGCTCTGTAACGAGCAATCGCGGCTGCCCGGCGGCGATCGTACCCGCCGGGCGCGGGACTCGGACGCGCGCGGGCGCCCTATAAGTAGATGTAATACTTCTCTGATCTCCACACTTCCTGCTGGTCTGGCTCCTTATGAAAAAACTCATGCTAGCTTTTCTCTGTGGTCCATGATCAAAGAGGTGTGATTACTATGTGTCTAAAACTCCTCAGAACCGGAATCGGATTCATTTTAAAAACAAACATTGCCCTGTATTTGTTTTTGTTCTGTGTGTCTCTTCACAGAGAAACATGAAACCATTTTAAAATTTAAACTAAAACTGTAGGCACATTATATGATTAATTTTTTGTATCTATTTTTAATCATTTTTAAAAGGAATCAGTTAACTTTTATGTCTCTATACCCTGTAAACCAGGGATTCTCAAACTACGGCCCTCCAGCTGTTGCGGAACTACACATCCCATGAGGCATTGTAAAACTCTGTCATTCACAGACATGACTAGGAATGATGGGAAATGTAGTTCCTGAACAACTGGAGGGCCATAGTTTGAAGACCCATGCTGTAAACAGTCATTTCAGCAAAACATTTTTTTTTTCCTTTAGTGACCCTTTAACCCCTTCCATACGGGGCATTTTCACCCCTTCCTGCCCAGACCAATTTTTTAGTTTTCAGCGCTGTTGCACTTTGAATGACAATTGCGCGGTCATGCAACACTGTACCCAAATTAAATCACGTTTTTTTTCCCCACACAAATAGCGCTTTCTTTTGGTGGTATTTGATCATCTCTGCGGTTTTTATTTTTTGTGCTATAAATAAAAGAACGACAATTTAAAAAGAAAAACACAATATTTTTTACTTTTTTATTTAATAAATATCACATTTTTTTAAAAAAAACATTTTTTTTCCTTAGTTTAGACCGATACGTATTCTGCTACATATTTTTGGTAAAAAAAAAACGCAATAATCGTATATTGATTGGTTTGCGCAAAAGTTATAGCGTCTACAAAATAGGTGATAGATTTATGGCATTTTTATTTTTTTACTAGTAATGGCGGAGATCTGCATTTTTTTTTTTTTTTACATTGCGGCGGACATATCCGACACTTTTGACATGTTTTTGGGACCATTCACATTTACACAGCGATTAGTGCTATAAAACTGCACTGATTACTGTGTAAATGTGACTGGCAGGGAAGGGGTTTACACTAGGGGGGCGCTGAAGAGGGTAAAATGTTCCCTAAAGTGTGTTCTAACTGTAGGGGAGGGGGACTCACAAGGGGAGGAGACCGATGTGTGTTCCTCTGTCCTGGGAACACACATCAGTCTCCTCACCGCTGACAGGAGGTGGATCTGTGTGTTTACACACACAGATCCACACTCCTGCCGTGATCAGCGGTAATCGCGGGTGTCCGGCGGCAATCGCAGCCGTCGGGCACGCGCACGGGATCGCGAGTGGTGCCGCGGGTGCGCGTGCGTGCGCGCCCTAGAACGCCGGGAACAAAGGACGTCATATGACGTCCACTCTCATCGGCGAGGGGTTGCTGCCGCCGTCAATTCCCTATGGCCCGGTAAGGAAGGGGTTAATGTAAAATAGCCACTGTTCTTTCAGTGAACTTTTTTAAGTAAGGCATTTTTGATGTAGCTTTATGATTGGTATTGTTTTAAGATGGTTAATTTAGAAAAAAAAATTATAAATCCAGTCAATTCAACTAAGCATATGAGGAAATTGTAAGCATAAGTTACCTTTTTTCACTGAAAAAATTAATAAAAATGATCGGACAGCTAAGGTGTGTGGTGTGTGTGTTTGTTTTTTTATGCAGATTATTGCATCCTCTTTGGGCTCTCTATTTATTTAAAGTTACAGATGACCTTCAGTAGAGTAGTGGGAAATCTTCCCATTTGGGACATGGACAGCAATAAGAATCAAGAGTAATGTTTTAACCCTGCCCAGCTCTATTCAAATCTTAAAATAAAACTCTGGCCTAACAGTAATAGGGCTCTCACTTTTCCAATACTATGTTGTCTTAACTGGCTACTTTTTTTTTTTTTTTTTTTTTTAAGTAGAAAAGATTTTTGGGTACTATTGGATATTTACAGCTATCTGGAAATACATAGGCATTTTGATGTATTTTTTGGTAAATGCGCTCTGAGCCTGAATCACATGGGTATCCTAGTTTAAAATAGTTTGGTCATTTACTAACATCTTTTCTTCTTCATTTTGTTTAGGTGCTTGGCTGCCTCTTCTATGCTTACTATGTCTTTGTCCGACTCTGCATTCCACTTTTCCACAACATGAGCCAGGAGCCTTTTAGCCTGAAGGTCCTTGTCCTCTGTATTTTCAACTCTATCCTGCCAGGTATGTTTCAGCCACCTATCATTTTTGCAGTTAGGAATAAAATTAACTTAATTTGCTAATTTTATTTGTGCTCATTATAAATAAAGCAAGCAAACATCTGTAAAGTGAAGTAACCCATAGAAACGTGTGTGTGTGTGTGTGTGTGTGTGTGTGTATATATGTATATGTGTGTATGTATGTGTGTATATGTGTGTATATGTGTATATATATATATATATATATATATATATATATATATATATTCCTCTTCTTTAGAACATTGTGAAAGTCGTATATTTTTATATAGACGCGTTACACACAGAGTGATATATTTCTTATTTTTATTTATTTAATATTTTGATAAAGGCTTACAGCTAGTGAAAACAGAAAATTCTGTATCTCTGAAAATTTGAATATTACAGAAGACCAATAAGAATTTTTTTATTTTATTTTTTTATACAGAAATGTTGCCTTGCTGAAAAGTATGTCCATGTATAATATGCGCTCCTTTTGCATGAATTACTTGGATGGCATGGAGGCAATTAGCCCGTGGCACTGCTGAGGTGTTGTGGAAGCTCAGATTGCTTTGATAGTGGCTTTCAGCTCATCTGCATTGTTGGGTCTGGTGTCTCATCTTCCTCCTGACCAGGGCTCAACATTTCAAGTCCTAAGCTACTAGACAACCCTCAAGGGTTACTCGCCACCAGTTGCCCCACCCAACCCTTCCCATGCCCTGCCCCTAAACACGCTTTCATGAAATATCTCATGAAATTACACTTAAATGTTTTATGCAGAATTATGTTCTAAAAATAAATATTAACTACTTTACCCATGCCCATTAGTGCAGCCTACCTGTGCCCACCAATGCAGCCTGCCCCCTGCTCATCATGTTGCCTATATGTGCCCAGCATTCTGTTTGTGTCCTTCTTCATGAAAGGGAACAGAGGAGAGGAAGTGGATTACTGGGTGGTAGATGAGTGCCGAGGAACATCACACTTTTATTTTAATTGCAGTGTGTTCTCGGTGTCCCATACAGCTTCGCCCCCTGTCCAGGGTACTTTGATACACATCACTCGTGATTGGACAGGTGATCTGTCTATCAAAGTCCCCGGACTAGGGGGCGGAGCTGTGTGTGACAACAAGTGCATGGAACACACAGAAATTGAAATGAAAGCCAGTAGTGATGTTCCCTGCGCTCTTATGATCCAGCTGTCTGCTCTCTTCTCTTCCCCTCTGCAAGTGCTGGGAGAAGGGACTCCCATACAACCCTGCATGACTGCGATGTGTGCACACCCCCCCTCCCTGGCAGCCCTTCCTCGCCAGCCCTCAAAATCCACTCGCAAAATGCGAGCAGGCGAGTGGAATTTGAGGGCTGCTATTGACAATACCCCAGATTCTTTATAGGGTTTAGGTCAAGCGAGTTTATTTGGCAGTCAAGCACAGTGATACCCTGATCATTAAACCAGGAATTGGGGTACTTTTGGCAGTGTGTGCAGGTGCCATATCCTGCTGGAAAATGAAATTGCCATCTTTATAAAGCTGGTCAGCAGAGGGAAGCATTTAGTGCTCTTGAATCTCCTGGTAGAGGCCTGCTCTATCTTTGGACTTGATAAATCATCACTGACTGTGGAAAATGTTGTATTTAATTTTGGAAATTGAGGTCCCAGAGTCTGCATGGGGCTCAGTGTGACATTTCCACAGTTGGTAGTGATTTGAGGAGCCATGTCATCTGCTGGGGTTGTTCCACTGTGTTTTATCCAAAATCAACATTTTCATCATTTTCAGTAAGTCAACATTTTCTGTATTAAAAAAATCCTATTTTTTTATATTGCTCTTGTATAATCTAGCTTTCTGAGATTACTGAATTTGATGCTTTTCACTAGCTGTAATCCATAATCCTCAAAATTAAAAATACTTGAAATGTATCACTCTGTGTCACGCATCTATATAAAATACATGCGTTTCACATTTTGAATTGCTGAAATAAATTTACTTTTTGATCTTCTAATTTTATTAGATGCGCCTGTATATTGTAAAGCACTAACAAACTGTTGGCGCTATATGAATGTATTAATATTATATCTCCTACTCTCATTTCAGTTAAAGGGTGAAAGGTGTTCAGGAGTTTACAGAAGATGAGCTGGGAAAGATAATAAACTTTTGAGTTTTCTGTTAGTGCAGAAATCAAGATTTGTAACCTGATAAATAGTATTTTTTTATTTTTTTTGCACTTACAGAAAATGTACATAGACTGAAAAAAGAAAACATATGCAGCCACCACCCTGAAAGGACTGGCAAGCTGCAATATGCCACATTTTGTTGTTGGGTTTAGATATACTCCTAAAATACAACAATCAACTATGGGCAAGTGATTGTTGTAAGCAAGACTGGCATTTTTATAATTGTTGTCCTTAATTAAAATACTGGCCTATGGGGAAAATGTATATACAGAATACCATGATTAGAATAATTTAACCATATAGAGTTGTCATAAAACAATATTTTTGGTAGTATGGTTGCATACATTTTATGTATGTGTTTATTGATTTTGAGTTTACCCCATCTGTTTTTAGGTGTGTTGATTCTCTTCCTGGCCTTCTTCGCTTTCCTGCATTGTTGGCTCAATGCATTTGCTGAGATGCTTCGCTTCGCTGACCGGATGTTCTACAAGGTACAGACTCTCTACCTCACCTACAAGGAAATTGGGGACCACCATCCCCTGCTTTTGAAGCAAAACCCAAACCCCCCAGGAATATTTTTTTTTTTTTTTTTAATAGTACAGTCCTTTGAAAGTGCATGGTCCTAGATGATGCAGAGACTGATGGCATCGCATGATGGCCTTCACTTAGTGTCTTTCCTCAGTCTTTTGGGTTGAGCGACTCTCTGCGTCATTCAACCTAGAAGAGGGAGAAAATTGTGTTTTTTCTGTGTGTGTGTGTGTTTGTTTTTTTTTTTTTTTTACTCTCTACAGAACTAAAGGCTTTAACCTTTTACCGCTGTGAACATGATGGGGGTTATGTTGGAACGTAACTGACAGCTGGATAACCATTGCATCATTTTCGCAGGAAATGTATTTGCTTACAGCCAGTTGGTAACCCAGGACTAATGAGACGTCTTGCCGGTCTCATCGTTTTTTTTTTTTCCTGGGTGGATAGCAGGGAGATTGTAAACATTGCTTTAATTTTGTATTGATCTCCTGCCATGTGAAACTAAGGAGGAGGCCCCCTCTGAAGCACAGTGCTTTTGTTTAGGGGCAAGTTACTAAGACCGATTTTACACTGGGGCATTTTTCAGGCGCTTTTGGGCTAAAAATAGCGCCTAAAAAACGGCTCCCCTGCAGTCTGTGTGAAAGTCTGAGTGCTTTCCCACTGAGTCCATGTGCTGGCAGAATGTTAAAACTCCTGCAAGCAGAATCTTTGGTGAAGGAGCGGAATACAGGAAGAGATACAGTCTGGCTTCAGATGGCCACACATGAGATGCCCTTGGTCTGTTGGGACTTCATAAAGTAAGAAAAAAATGCAAACCCTAAAAAGTAAAATTTTGGCCGGAACACCGCTTTTACATGTATTACATTAGGGAAGCCCATTCTTTTGTAATATAGTGTCAGTACACAATACAAGTAAAATCGGACATGAAGGTGTGTGTGTGTTTTTTTTTTTGTACAGCACATCTGTTAGGCATTGTGTACTGAAACAAAGCAAGGTTTGTTGGGGTGCCATTAAAAATGACTGGCACTACAACTATTCACACTGCAGTTTGTGAATTACTACAGCATATAAATGTGAAGCCAGCCTCAAGGTTTTCAGCCTAGATGCCCGTACACACAATATGAAAATCAAAGTAAAATTCAGTCCGACAGACAATCTGGTGATGGTGCTTTCGACATTCGATTCCGGTTTTTCGTATGACGAAAGCTGGATGTGCAGACTATATAACATTTTTGTCGTATGTGAACGTACGATTTTTGTTTTAATTCGTACAGTTTTTGTACGGAAAAAAATTGTATGAGCAAGACTATGCATGCTCAGAAACGAAAGAACATACGAAACTATTTAACGCATTACGTCACTTCTGAAGTTGTATTCTGTCGTAATGAAAATGTTTGTATGGTGAGTAAGCTCTTCGCTTTCAACATGAGATTAGCATGCAACAAAAAACGGACGAACGGTTGTCTAAAAATCTGATCCTCTGTACGAGGCTTTAAGTGTATGTAGAGGGTAAAAATGGTTTTACATACATACTTTTAAATCAGTATTTATTTGCAGCTTTACATTCCTTTTTTACGAAAATTGTACAATTTAATGTGTATTTCAAATTTTGCAGCCAAATTGTTATAACAAATACTTTGTTAATAACACAGTTTCATTTACATAGCATAACTTTAAGGACAATTCTAAATCGCTGCTTGCGTTTTGCTTGCTTTTTTTTTTCTGAAAACCCCAAGCTGATGTTTTCTTCTGCCATGCTGAAGGGTTGATTATATGTTTACTATAAATACCCTGTCTGTACTGTGCTGGCAGATTTAGAGTGGAAGTGCACCCTAACACAATTCTCCCCTGCAATCATTCATGTGAGCCAAGTTCAGCGTTATGTCTGAAGGAAAAAATCCCAAATTTTCTACCTTTTTATTTTATTTTTTTTATTTTGTAGTATCCAGTGCAGTCACATGACTTTAATTCTACTTGTTCCTGAGCCTTTAAAGCGGCCAATGGGTGTGTTTACGGAAAGCTAGCGATATCTCTTCCAGGGTGGCACCCTGTTACAGTGTAGCCAGCTGTGCTGGGCTTTGAATGAAGACGAGCATAGGAGAAGGGAGCTGGACGGGGAGCTGTCAGTGTAGCTGGATGTGCTCTTGTGTCTCGGCTCAATCTACAATGATGATAGAACAGGCAACCACACTATGGCTCCTTTTCCTCTTGTTGTGTGACTTTGGACACATGAAGTTGCATAAGTCACAGCCCATTGATTTCAATAGCACCCATTCCCATCTATGCGACTTTGAAAATCAGCAACTTTGAAAAGGTACCTGCAATGCAACTTTGATCTAGAGAGTGTGAAGTTGGATCAAAGCTGCACTCTAAATCGTGCAACTTTGGGGTCGCAATAGTGGAAATGTGGATATTGTGTGGGGAATCTCGCGCCAAAAGTGGGGAAGGGTGTTGTAAATAAATACAAATAGTGTGTAAAAGCTGCTCCCTAGATAATAGAGTGCCGGATTATAACTTTTGGATATGTGGGATAGGGGCGCTATAGAGTAAATGGTGCATATAATGATGTGGATGGGTGCAACCTATCTGGATGTAAACATCAATCCTATACATTAACTGTGTAGCACAACAAAAAATATATTATACAAGTTGCTAAAAGAATGGTGGAATGATATACAATGTGCAGTGGACCATATAAATATCAACCTATTGAATTGGCAGTGGTATGGTAAACATATAAAGTGCTCTGTGCTCGAGTGTTCTTCCAAGTGATAAGTTTCACCTTCACCAAAGGGTCACCTCAAGTGGGGATGGATGGCTCCTTACCAAATGATGTTGACCTATTAGTTAAAATAAGGTCAATAGAGCTTGTGTGTCAACAGCTTCCCATGGAGATTCCGATACAAATGGCAGGTATGTTGCGGATATCATAAAGGAAAAGAAACCGCTCCCATAGTGTAAAACAATTTAATGTGTATAAAAATAGTAAATCACAGTGCCGAGTGGCCTCTTACTTGTATAAGTGCCCGTATCCCGGCACTGAGGCTGTGAGCTTGTAGGGATATGGAGAGAGATAAAAAAGCCGGCGTGCGTTCCACCGCTGATAGCTAGGAAACCAGAAGACCGGATGTTGTTGGTTAGTGCGTGCTCAGGTACCGCCTCGGCGTACGTTTCGATATTGTCGTCATCAGGAAGCTTCCAGATAGGTTGCACCCATCCACATCATTATATGCACCATTTACTCTATAGCGCCCCTATCCCACATATCCAATAGTGGAAATGTGCCTTGTGACGATGTGTCCAAGGTCGCATGACAAGTCAAAGGCCATTGATTTTAATGGTGCCCGTTCCCATCTATGCGACTTTAAAAATCATCGACTTTGAAAAGGTGCCTGCAATGCTTTGATCCAGAGAGTGTAAAGTTGGATAAAAGCTGCACTCAAACTTGCATCAGTCACACTCCAAAGTCGCACTCTAGTCTTAGGCAACGTTTCCACTCGAGCGACTCCAAAGCTGTGCAGCTTTGATCCAACTTTACATTCTGAATCGGTTGTATTAAAATAGTGCAGGCACCTTTTTCAAAGTCACTGATTTTCAAAGGTGCATATATGGGAACGTTTGCCATTGAAATCAATGGACTGTGACCTGTGATGCAACTTTGTGTCCATGACAATTCGCACTAGTGGAAACTGAACCTTAAACTCATTACTCACATGTAGCTCCTTCAGCTGGGCATGTGCCACACCATGCACACAGTGCCATGCAAAATCGATCACATGGTTCTACACTGTAGAAAATCTGCAGCATGTTGTATTGTAATCTATCAGCTAGCCAGAAAAGGCATAATATCAAAGATAAGGATATTTAACATACTATTAATAGGAAAAAAATTTGACTGGACTTCCACTTTACCAGTTGTAAACTTGAACACTGCCAGTCCTCAGAGTTACAGAAGCTGGCCTTATTCATTCTATGTCAGTGAGGGGAAACTCTCTATTGTGGACAGATTTAGTTTCCTCTTTTCAAATTGTTCGAGTAGCTTGCAGTCTGCCTGAAGTTGAATACACACGATACAATTTTTACATGGTTTTGGTAAATATAAAGGCAATCCGACAGCAAATGTTGTTGTATAGTGTGTGTGTTTTTATGTGGTCTGAGGCCTGCCCTAAAAAACGCCTAGAAAGGTGTGACTGGATAACATAATAAGCATTTAGTGGGGTTTTCCAAATTTGACTGTGAAAGTGGAAATGCACTTACAAATATGTATTGACATTACTACAGTTTGATCCTTTAGATTTAGTAAGAATTTCAAAGGTTGTGTTTTTATTAAATCTAGTTTAATATTTTCACAACTATCATGTGATGTGTACAAAATCAGCAGTGCCACCTTTTAGTTCGACAAGCTCTGTGCTTTACTAACTTTTAACATTTTGCTTTTAAATATGGTCTAGCCTCCTGAGGAGAAAAATGGTTTGACTTGGCAGTTACTCTCATAACAATGCTTGTAAATATCTCCTTCTTTCCTTTAGGACTGGTGGAATTCAACCTCGTTTGCCAACTACTACCGAACCTGGAACGTGGTTGTCCATGACTGGCTGTACTATTATGCCTACCGGGACTTTCTCTGGGTAAGAAGTTGGGTGACTCTGTTTGCATGTTTTAGGGTTTGTGTGTGTTGACCACTTTTTAACGTGGCTGGACTTTGGTTTTAGCAGGATGGTGCCTGCTGCAGTCATCATCTCGGTATCGTTTTTGGAGCAGATGGTTGGCATTCTTGTAAAAACAATCCAAGCAGCTTTCTCTGGCTTAACTAATCCACTGGTAGACCCGAGTGACCAGCAACCCCTTCCGCCGGCTGGCCATTGGAGGTAGAAGATATGGCTGCACATCCAAAGTTCCCAAATGTGCCGTTTATTGCAGACGGTCAAAATACACCAGCGACACCAGGTGTTAGTCACGTAGATGTGTTTCACACATCTGCTCTGTGCTTAATCATTACTCATTTCGGCCAATTCAGCAGCAATCGGCAAAAAAAATAAGCAATATATGGCCAGCTTTGTCCTCGCTTCTGCTTGTTTTGTTGCCAAGAAGTAAATATCGACTGGTTGAGTTGCGGTGTTTACTGGACCTTTACTTATGTTTGATTAGGAAATGTGCTTTAGCTAGAATTAGTGTTGATGCTTAAAGTGGTTGTACACCCTTGCCTGTAGCTACCCAGAATATCTCCTAAACCTTTCTGGTTTAGGAGTTATCCCCTGTCCCCTGCATGTGCCTAGGTGATTGCCACCGGCGGCTTCCACGCACGTGCGCAGGAGTGGTGAGAGTGACGTCATTGCGGTTCCAGCCAATCGGTGCTGGAGCAACGATATCCGGAAGTAACCCCCAGGAGAGATGTCGTCGGCTGGAGGGGGTACGAAGGATGGTGCCTGCTGGGTAACTAGAAAACACAGGCAATTGGCATCATCAAAGGAGTTCAGCAGTGCCATCCTGAAATGAACATGGAACTCCTCATTGCTTTGGTCAAGAGATGATTCTTTTGTTCATACATTTTATCTCTAGGATTTTTTTATTTTTTTTTGCTTTCTGTTAAATCCATTATTGAATTTGCCGAAATAGGCTTAAATTTAAGTTATTTAAAGAGTCATCTTTTTCAACATTGCTAACAGTATAATCTAATTGCTGCTGTTTTTCTCTCTTTACAATTCAAGTTCTTTGGCAGAAGATTCAAAGCTGCAGCTATGTTATCTGTGTTCACTGTGTCCGCCGTGGTTCATGAATACGCACTGGGGATCTGCTTTGGATTTTTCTATCCCGTTCTTTTCATTCTATTTATGGGCTTTGGCAGTAAGTATTACTTGGTAAATATGTAAGACCTGTGGGGTTATACTCTACTTGATTGGATTGGATTGGAATAAATACTTATAGGGCGCCGAATGCGAGTTGTGAAACTTGCGTCTAAGCGCTTACCAACAAGCTGTATCCAGTTCCCAGGAGCAAAAAGAAGCAACTATGACATCTTAAGTAAAAGTGGGGAGCAGACAAGAAATAAACAGAGATATAACAAGAAGGGGGGGTATCTGGGCACAAAAAGCCTATCACACCTCCCTAACCATGGACCGCAGCCTGGAATTAAGGCAGCGTCCTGCTAAGGGCTTGGAAGGCTGAGTCACTATCTGTAGGCTTGTGAAAAAATAAGCGTTTTCAAGCCCTTACGGAAGGCCCTCAAGGAGGAGAATGCTCGGAGCTTGTTCCAAAGAGAATTCCCCAGTGTTTGGAAGTAGCTGTGGTTTTGATACACTGCACTAATGACGGCTAAATAGCCTGAAATGGCTGTATGCAGTTTGGAATACAGTAAAACCTTGGTTTGTGAGCATCATTTCAGAAACATGCTTGTAATCCAAAGTACTTGTATAGCAAGACATTTTTTTTTTACAGGGTATAAAAGAGAAGAGAGGCACCCACCTCTAAGTATAGCAATAAGTTGCTAAATGTTGTACCTTCATTAAATGTAACCATATTGCTACACTTGGAGGCTTCTCTCTTTTTTTTTTTTTTTTTTTTTTTTATACGTTGTGACATGACGCTACTCTTATATCAAGACATCGCTTGTATATAAAGGCAGAATTTATTAAAACATTTTGCTTGTCTTGCAAAATGCTCTTAAATTAAGTTACTCTCAAACCAAGGTTTTACTGTAAACGGCTCTATAATATTAGGCCATTTTTGCCATAATCACCAGTGGTTCTGGATCTGGTCAGAAGGGTGACAAGCAATGATGTGCATGGGCTCCTACTATCCTGAAAAAAAAACATTTATCCTCTCATTTTTGGGATATGTGCTGCAATGAAACATGTGAATACCTTGTTTTTAAAGTGCTAGTAAACCGCCACTAAAATAAAACAACTTGGGCCCCCATGCAGGGTTAAGTCATAACGTATTCGTACAATGGGGGGGGGGGGGGGGGGGGGGGGGGGGGGGGTTATATCTTGCTGACTTTGTACATTTGTCCACTGACAAAGAAATTAGCAGTCTTATCATTTTAACGGCTGCTTTATTTTTACCGTAAGAGACGAAATAACACAAAAATATCCAGAAAAACACATTTCAAAGGTTATAAATTAATTTGCATTTTAATGAGCAAAATAAGTATGATTCCCTATCAATGGGCAATATTTCGGCTCCCAGGTGTCCTTCTATACAGGTAATAAGCTAAGATTAGAAGCACTCTTAAAGAGAGTGCTCCTAATCTCAGCATGTTGCCTGTATAAAAGACACCTGTCCACAGAATTAATCGCATTCCAATTTCTTCACAATGGCCAAGACCAAAAAGGTGTCCAAGGATGTCGGGGGCAAGATCGTAGACCTACACAAGGCTGTAATGGGCTGCAAGACCATCTTTAAGCAGCTTGGTGAGAGAAGACTGAAGAAAAGACTGGACAGCCGCACTTCCACGAAATTCTTAAAGTTGCCTTTTAATGGTAAAAAATGGAAACTGCACTACAGGTCACAGCAGACAGTGGGGTGGATAGCTGACGCGTTTCGCACTGGGGTATCAGCGCTTTATCATAGCTAAAGCAAAAATGGTACACAACTCAAATGTATACACACCTAAACCAAACCCAACCAGTCATGTGATCCGCCTCCACCTGTGGCCAACCATCACTAATGAAGGGTGGTAAAAAACAATCAATGGTGATCACCTAGGAAGCTGGATCACATCAGTGGTGAAATATAACACACTAATATGTAAAAAAAACAAAGCTACATTAAGCAATAAGGTGGAAAAAGTAAAAAAAATGTGAACAAGCCAAATACAGGATGTATATGGAACAGACACGAACCTTCAGTTTAAGTTAAAAATCATGAATGAAATCTAGTGACAATAAGTATACAAATATAACTAAAGTACAATACATGATACGGAGAAATATCGTTAACTGTAAATATAGGTGCATGTGTCTCAATCCGACATATAAGTCCTCAAAAAAAATGACCCAAAGTCTCTCTTGAGTGTTGCCTCTGTTCATCTCTGACACCTAGTCCACATGATAGCCTCATGATTGACAACTTTTTATTACAGCACATGCTCTTAATAATCATACACAGTGGTCTTTTGGGGCTATGTTATGGGAGCTGCATTTAGTTTTGTGCCTCCCCAGTCCATTTTGCCTTCGATTTTCACTGCGTTCCTGGATACATGGACACACACCGATTACCCAAATTTGCCTCTTCGATACACTTGTCACTATCACTTTTTTGATTAGTGTGCATTTGACCTATTTAGTTAATAGGATTTTAAACTGTACACCATATACCTCACTTTATTACAATTTGTCATGTGAGCGTCACTATAGTCACTGATAAAAGGATTTTTAATAAACAGCTTACCTGTAAAATCCTTTTCTTGAAGTACATCACGGGACACAGAGCGCATAGCCATTACACTTGGGTTATATGGGTACCTTCAGGTGTGGACACTTGTGTAATCAATTTCACAGGAAGTTTCCTCCCTATATAACCCCCTCCCACTGGGAGTGCTTCAGTTTTGTAGCAAGCAATTCTCCCGAGGTTACACAATGTTCCCCAAAAGAGGGGTGGGAGCTCTGTGTCCCGTGATGTACTTCAAGAAAAGGATTTTACAGGTAAGCTGTTTATTAAAAATCCTTTTTTCTTTATCGTACATCACGGGACACAGAGCGCATAGCCATTACACTTGGGATGTCCTAAAGCAATGCTCTATGAAGGGAGGGAGACCGTAAGGCCAAGAATAGCCAAATAAAAACATTGTCAGGAGAAAACATGGCTCCACCAACAGAAAAACAAGGGGGCGTGAACCGGGCCAGAGGATTCTATACTGCTGCCAGTAGGACCGCCTGCCCAAAAGCTGCGTCCGTACCCTTTGCAACGTCCAACTTATAAAATTTAGTAAACGTATGTACGGAAGACCAGGTTGCCGCCTTGCAAACCTGTGCCATAGAGATCTGATGGTGTGCCGCCCAGGAGGCACTCATGGCCCTCGTAGAATGGGCTTTAACTGATAAGGGAGGTGGAACGCGCTTCAGACCACAGGCCTGAAAAATCAGCTGCTTAATCCACCTAGCCAAGGAAGACTTGGCAGCCGGCTGACCCTTCTTGGGGCCATCCGGAAGAACAAAAAGCACATCTGTTTTCCGAATCTTCTCTGTAGCCTTGAGATAGACCCTCATGGCTCGAACCACGTCCAAAGTATGAAGCCGTCTTTCCTCTCTGGACTGGGGAGTAGGAAAGAAGGATGGTAGGACTAGGTCCTGATTCAAGTGAAAACTGGATATGACCTTAGGAAGGAAAGAAGGTTGAGGCCGCAGAACCACTCTGTCCTTATGCAGAATAAGGTATGGCTCCCTGCATGACAAGGCTGCCAGCTCGGAAACCCTTCTGGCTGAAGCCATAGCCACCAAGAAAACCAACTTTCGGGTTAGTAGCACAAGAGGGATTTCTGTCAGAGGTTCAAACGGCTGCCTTTGTAAAGCTGACAAGACCAGATTTAAATTCCAGGGGCAGAGGGGAGCTCTAATAGGGGGAATTACATGCAAGACCCCCTGCAAGAAGGTTTTCATAAGCGAATGGGTGGCCAAGGGTCTTTGAAACCATATTGATAAAGCCGACACCTGCCCCTTTAGAGTACTAAGAGCCAACCCTTTGTCAACGCCAACCTGGAGGAATCGCAAGATCCTGTCAATAACAAACTTTTGAGGATGCCATTTTTGAGACTCGCACCACTCCACATAGGTTCTCCAGACTCTGTAATAAATATTTCTGGAGACCGGTTTCCTAGCCTGAATCAACGTAGATATGACCTGATCTGAGAGGCCTCTGCCCTTAAGAATTAGGGATTCAGCCGCCAAGCCGTCAAATTTAGCTGCTGTGAAGCAGGATGGCAGATTGGGCTTCGGCCCATGAGAAAATCAGGTTTACTTCTCTTTGGGCTGCTGGGCTCTTCGTGCCCCCCTGGTGGTTTATGTATGCCACCGCAGTGGCGTTGTTGGACTGTATCCTTACTGGCAGACCCTGAAGGGGGAGAGTCCAGGCGATCAGGGCCAGCCGAGCAGCTCTGATCTCTAAGATATTGATGGGAAGCAGTTTTTCTGCCCCCGACCACAGCCCTTGCTGGGTCTGTTCTTCTAGAACTGCCCCCCAACCTAACAGGCTGGCATCCGTGGATACTATCTTCCACGTGATGGGGCAAAAGGATTTCCCTTTTGACAAATTTTGAGAGACCAGCCACCAAGACAGGCTGCGCCGGACCTTCGGGGAGAGCACTAACGGACGATCTAACGCCTGAATGGATTTGTTCCAAGCAGAGAAAATGGCTGCCTGAAGATATCTGGTATGGATCTGGGCGTAGGGCACAGCCTCGAAGGCGGCCACCATCTTCCCCAGCAGTCGCATACATAGGCGAATAGTCGGCCTCTTCTTGCCTAAGATCACTTGAACTGCTTGAGCTATTGATCTGATCTTTGCTTGAGGTAAACCTATCCTCTGGCAGTCTGTATCTAGCCAAGGCCTAGATATTCCAACTGCTTTGTGGGTTTCAATACTGATTTTTCTAGGTTTACAATCCACCCGAATTCCTCTAGATGCTGAACTGTGCGACCTACTGCCTGATTGAGGTTGGAAGCTGAGCTGTCGATAACCAGAAGATCGTCCAAGTATGCCAAGACTAAAATGCCTTCTGTCCCTAGGACGGCTAGCACCGGGGCTAACACATTTGTGAATACCCGCGGAGCTGTTGCCAACCCGAAAGGGAGGACTACGAACTGGTAATGGCGGTGATCTATCATACAACGAAGAAACCTGTGCTGTGCCGGGTAGATCGGCACGTGCAGATACGCATCTTTTATGTCTATAGATGCTAGAAAGTCGTCTTGATGTAGGCTGGCTGCCACCGAACGTATGGACTCCATACGAAAGGTCTGAATGTTTAGAAAGCGATTTAGGCGTTTGAGGTCCAAGATAGGCCTGACGTCGCCATTGGGCTTTGGTATTATGAAAAGGTTGGAGTAGAATCCCAGACTCCATTCCTGGGTTGGTACTTCTACAATTACTCCTTGGAGCCAGAGACGATCCAATGCTTTTACAAGAGAGGCCCTCTTTAATGGGTCGCTTGGAAGACTTGACCCCTGAAGATGAGGAGGGGGGACTTCCCGAAACTCTAGCTTGTAGTCCGTGGTTACCACGGATCTTACCCAAGAGTCGGGAATTCTGGCCTTCCACACTTCGGAGAAAAACCGAAGCCTTCCCCCCACCCAAGAGAGTGGGGGCGCCCCTTCATGAATCTGACTTGAGGACTGGTTTAACCGGCTTGCGAGGCCATGGCCTCTTGCCTGTCGTGGCTTGTCCTTGTGGGCGGCTATTAAATGCTGAATGCCCGGGAGGCCGTTGATACTGACGGGAAGTTGAAGGGGCCGAGCCTGCGAAGGCCTGTCGCTTAAATGCGGGCCCACGCGATCTTTTCTTGATAGGCAAGAAAGAACTTTTACCACTTGATATGGTCTGGATATATTTATCTAGGTCTTCACCGAATAGTCTCCCACCATGAAAGGGAAATCCTGCTAAAAGCTTTTTGCAGGGTGCCTCTGCTGACCAGTTTTTTAGCCACAAAAGGTGACGCATATGAACCAACAGCAGAGATAAACGGGACGCCTGTTGAACGGAGTCCTTAATAGCATCTACTGCAAACCAGAGAGCTCTTGGGAGGTCAGCCAATTCACAAGCTTGCTGAGCCGGTATGTCCCTTAATATCGGTTTAGTCTGATCCTTTAAAGCCTGACAAACGCCAATGGCTGCCACTGCTGGCTGAACCACGGCACCTACTGTGGTAAAAGAAGCCTTCAGTAGGGTCTCCAATTTTTTGTCGACTGGATCTTTAAACACCTGGACATTTTCCACCGGACAGGTCAGGAATTTATTTACGCAGGAAATGGCTGCGTCCACGGTAGGGAGTGCCCATTTCTTTGCAAATTCTTCTTCCATAGGATAGAGAATGGTGACCCTTTTAGGAGGGATAAAAATCCTATCGGGTCGAGCCCAATCCTGAAAAATCACGCTCTCCAGAAGGGGGTGAACCGGGAAAGACGCACCACTCAATGGTGCCTTCAAGGAACCTAAAGAGGATACCGCAGGGGCTAATTGTTCTGACACTGGAAGTTTAAAAGCAGTGCGAACCATATCCGTCAGAGACTGGATCCACAGACTCTCTGCTTGAGAAGCCGAAAAAAATTTCATCTATAGTGGAATCTTCAATGTCTGACCCGTCAGGACTCTGGTCCGCTTGATCCCCCTGTGGGTCCAATTCCTCCGAAGAGAGGACCTCTGCATCCGAACACACCGTTCTAGGTGACGGGGATCTAGCCCGTTTGCCACCCGGCAAAGAGCGGGCAATTAAAGCAGTTAACCTTTTCTCTAGCCCACCCAGGGTGGATTCTAGCATTTCTTCCGTAACATAAACGGGAATGGGTTGATTGGGGGCCGCCTCTGCCCCTAGCACCCTCAATGGCTCCTGCATGATGCTGTTCGGTGGTCTATCTGGTGAGGGTGGGACCACTGGAGCCTGGCCCAAATCCTCTGACCCCGTTGGAGACCCCTTTACTTTTTTGGCACCTTTTGCAGCCTTAGCTGGTCCTGATCCCTTGGGAGCCATTGCACAACCTTGAGACACCCCTACAGCCAACACCCAACTGTTGTAGCTAGAAGTGAAACATTAACCACTTAAGGACCGCCGCATGTACATTTACGTCGGCAGAATGGCACCGACAGGCACATCAACGTATATATACGTTGGTGCCTTGGGGGGGATCGGGGGTCCGATCGGACCCCCCCCCCCGTACATGCGGCGGTCCGCGCGGCTGCAGGAGCGATCCGACAAGTGGGGGCGGCTATCCGTTTTCATCCGCCCCCTCCGGATCGCTCCCAGCCAATGCGCACGCCCGCCTGACCTGTCACTTCCTCCTCCTGTGTAAACACAGGAAGGAGGAAGCGACATGATCTCTCCCTCGGCGTTTGTTTCAAGCGCCGCTGAGGAGAGATCACTACAGAACAAGTAAGTCCTGCACCAAACAGCACACTGACACACACATTTAACCCCCGCGATCGCCCCCCCCCCCCCCCCCCTGTCACAGTGTCACTGAATGCAGTAATCATGTATGATTACTGTATTTAGTGTCGGTGTGACAGACAGTGTGACAGTCAGACAGTCAGTAGTGTCAGGGTAGCCCCCCCACCCCCCCAATAAAGTTTTAACCCCTTGATCACTGCCCTAGTTAACCCTTTCACTCCCTATTGCCAGCGTCACTAAGCGATCATTTTTCTGATCGCTGTATTAGTGTCGCTGTTCCCGCTAGGTAGCTAATTTTTTTTTAATGCGATTTTTTTTTTTTTTTTTTTTTTTTTTTTTTTTACTAAAGACATGTGGCTAAATAAATTTTGGCCTAAATGTTTGACTAAAATTTAGTTTATTGGTTTTTTATCATAACAAAAAGTAAAAAATATTGATTTTTTTTCAAAAATGTCGCTCTATTTTTGTATATAGCGCAAAAAATAAAAATCGCAGAGGCGATCAAATACCACCAAAAGAAAGCTCTATTTGTGGGAAAAAAAGGACGCAAATTTTGTTTGGGAGCCACGTCGCACGACCGCGCAATTGTCTGTTAAAGCGACGCAGTGCCGAATCGCAAAAACCCCTTGGGTCATTTGCCAGCGTATTGGTCCGGGTCTTAAGTGGTTAAAAAGGACAGGCTATGGTAAAAAAAAAAAAAAAATTTTTTTTTTAATTTTCATACGCCTGAGAAGGTGGCAATACCGAGGAGAGTCCTGTGAGTATTGCCACACCAATGCCCGTTAGCTGGAGTCCAAGGTTGCACCGACTCAGATACTGCCAGATCTAAGGCTGAGTCCCTTTAAGAAAAAAATCTTTTTTTTTTTTTTTTTTTTTTCTGGTCAGTGTGGACTAAGTCCAGACCTGAAGATCCACAAACCACCACTGGGTGTCACTGTTAGCCAGAAATGGCTCAGCTGCGCGCTCTGTGTCCTCACTCTCCACTGCTCTCAGGAGGGAATGACCAGCCGGCAAATGCTTTTCTTTTTTTTTTTTTTTTCTTTATCTGAGACCTGACGCTGCTGGCCCGCCCCCCCCACGCTGAAACCAACATGGAGGAAGCAGAGAGCAGAGGAGAAGCCTGGACCAGCGCTAGTAACACAGACACCCGGTAAGCCACTAATCTTTGTAGTGCACACATAGAGGAAGCTGTCCCCCTAGGCTTCCTAGGAAACAGGAGTTTTGTCAGCACTTCCTCTCTATACACGTGGGGCTGCAGTATCATGCTAACAGGCAAATCTGGGGGGAGTAGCAAAATACATATCTTTAAAAGCATATATATATCTACATCTGGGTAAACATTAGTACATCCCATCCTGCCTCAAAAGACATAGTGGAGATAGTGGCTGATGCACAAGCATACCATTAGCCAACCCAGAACCCCCAGGGGGATACCTACTGTCGAACCAAGTCCCGCAGGTTCCCTCTTACCTGCTCCACGCCGCAGGGTATTGCAAAATGCAAGAGGCCCAGCCTTCCCCCATCTCCGTGGGTATTGTCTTGGACCTTCAGGGACCGGGGTCCTGTGTTAAGGAACCCACACCCCTGGACCTATATAGCATCCTGGCATCAGTAGCGTTTAGTTCTTGGAAGAGACTAAGGCACTGGAGCCCAGAATCCAGCCCTCCAAGGAGAGGCATTATAGGCAAAACCCCACTCCAGCAGGGCCCGGGTACCGTACACCTTGGCTTTGAAGCACTTCGGACGGATCCGGCTAGCTATCCTGGGTCCCGAGACCTCCGAGGGACAGCTAGACGTGACCAACACCTAAGACACTGGCGAAAAAACTGAAGCACTCCCAGTGGGAGGGGGTTCTATAGGGAGGAAACTTCCTGTGAAATTGATTACACCAGTGTCCACACCTGAAGGTACCCATATAACCCAAGTGTAATGGCTATGCGCTCTGTGTCCCGTGATGTACGATAAAGAAAAATATACTTAATTTCACTTCTATACATTATCTTGAGCTTTGTCTTCATATCACTCTTTTCTATTTCATGTTCTTCTATTCGATCATAATATCTGAGTTTCCTGCTACAAAATGTGACTCCATATTTGATACCCATTATATATGCACAGGACTCTCTTCTTCTTTTTTTTTTTTTAATGACTTCTATGTCGGATTGAGACACATGCACTATATTTACATTTAACGATATTGCTCCGTATCATGTATTGTACTTTAGTTATATTTATTGTCGCTAGATTTCATTCATGATTTTTTAATTAAACTGAAGGTTCGTGTCTGTTCCATATACATCCTGTATTTGGCTTGTTCACTGTTTTTTACTTCCACCTTATTGCTTACTGTAGCTTTGGGTTTCTTTTACATATTTGTGTGTTATATTTAACCACTGATGTGATCCAGCTTCCTAGGTGATCACCATTGATTGTTTTTTTTTTTTTACCACCCCTTTTCATTAGTGATGGTTGGCCACAGGTGGAGGCGGATCACATGACTGGTTGGATTTGGTTTAGATGTGTATATATTTGAGTTGTGTACCATTTTTGCTTTAGCTATGATTAAGCGCTGATACCCCAGTGCGAAATGCGTCTGCTATCCACCCCACTGTCTCCTGTGACCTGTAGTGCTGTTCCCAATTATTTTTTTACACTATTAAAGGCAACGTTTTAAGAATTTCATGGAAGTGCGGCTGTCCAGTCTTTTCTTCAGTCTTCGCTTTATGCATTGCCTGCACCCACGCTTCTGAGAGGACACTGATCGCTGAGTGCACTCACCTGGAGCGGCAGTTCCCCTTTTCTCAGCTTGGTGAGAGGGTGGCAACAGTTGGTGCGATTATTCGCAAATGGAAGAACTGACGATTTTCCCTCGGTCTGGGGCTCCATATAAAATCTCACCTCTGTGGAGTTTCAATGATCATGAGAACAGTAAGGAATCAGCCCAGAACTACACAGGAGAATCTTGTCAATAATCTCAAGGCATCTGGGACCATAGTCGCCAAGAAAACAATTGGTAACCCACTACGCTGTGAAATCATGCAGTGCCTGCAAGGGCCCTCTTCTCAAGAAAGCGCATGTACAGGCCAGTCTGACCAAAATCAAGGTCTTTGGCATCAAATGTGTTTGGAGGAGGAGGAATGCTGCCTATGACCCCAAGAATACCATTATTAGCAAATTTATGACAGACTTGCCTCTAAAGTGGCTCCCTCCCACGCCTCACTGATCCTTAATGCTGCCACTTTCACTCTGCAAGTCTGAACCCCCGCTGAGCATGTGGTGGCTGGTATGTGTCTTCTCCACTTATGCAGAGCCCTCTTTTATGGATAGTCAGATGTAGACCGAAAATGTCATATGCAACAGAACAGAGCCCCATCCGTGTGTTTTTTAGCTGATCTGATGTTGGTGGGTATCAATAGACACATGTCTGACACCTGCTGCTCCATAGAGGAGCCTAAAGGGTCGGGTTGGGTCAGCCTGAAAAACTGGCAAAGGACCCTTAATGGGCTATTATTGGCTACATATTAAGTCTGTTTCGTGTTATAAACAGTCTATTGTTCATCATAAGAGAATCTTTTATGCTATGTCACTTACCTTGGCATGGCAAGTATGAGCAACTGCACTGCACATTCTTCTAGAACTAATACAATGTCGCTTGAATCAAATGTTTGCACAATGCAGGGATAGAAAACAAAAGGTTTTAGGAGTTTGGTCAAATTTTTTTATTTTTTTTTCACAATTTACTTCTGAGTTGCAGGATACATTATTTTTAAATCATGCTTTCTTTAATTACAGTGATTTTTAACTTCATCCTTCATGACCGTCGGAAAGGTCCCATCTGGAATGTGATCATGTGGACGTCTCTGTTCCTGGGTCAGGGTGTTCTCCTATGTCTTTATTCCCAGGAGTGGTATGCCCAGAAACACTGCCCCATCAGCAATGTGAGTGTATACAAGTAGTTGTATTAGTCCATTCAATAAACTTCTTGGCCCATGGCATGTTTTGTTGCAGATGTTAACAAGTATGTATCATAAAGCAGAGCAAAAGAAGACTATAATATGGAGAATCACATTGCCATGCTAATAGCCTTTTCAATAAGTGATGATGTTGTAAAGAATTTTTCTGTGTACAGTTTATTATTGTTCTTATAGATGAGGCAGGCCTGGTTGATTTACATATGCAGGCTTGACTTCCTACTTTGTAGTACTGCACACTAGCTGCACTTTACTGACTGTAGCGCTATAGTTTTAGTCTGTGGAAAAAATTACTGCGCAGGTCTTTAACAAAATATACAAAACAATAAAGTGATTGGTTGCTGCTGCTGCATAAACAATGTGCGATACACATAAATTACCTATAAAATCAAAAATATGCTGCGCTGCACTAACATATGTATCATAAATCCAATATCAATTGTGACCATTCCTCTTAATGTGAATATAAGTGAAACATAGATATCGTGACAGATCTAAAGATATCGCATTCAAATACAAATAATAAAGTCCATGTGTGTCAAACTTGCACCCAAAGTGTGTTTGAAAAAAGTTTGTAGAGCAAGATCAGACAAAGGGCACCTCCACCTCTAGTAAAATTGCCTGCTTACCGACTCCCAATGATCTTATTACTAAGATCACGATCGTGATCTTAGTAATAAGATCATTGGGAGTCGGTAAGCAGGCAATTTTACTTTTTTCGAACACACTTCGGGTGCAAGTTTGACACACATGGACTTTATTATTTGTATTTGAATGTGATATCTGTCACAATATCTATGTTTCACTTATATTCACATTAAGAGGAATGGTCACAATTGATATTGGATTTATGATACATATGTTAGTGCAGCGCAGCATAGTTTTAGTCTGACCCTATAAAAACGAACTGACAAATTGACCACCTCCCATCTGCCATATAGCAGAATGAAGTGCGCAAACTAGTTAAGTTATCCTGACTGGACGTCCTATGACATCTAGCAGGATAAGCCGCAGGGGCCCACAGCACGTGGATCGTTGGTGTGTCAGTCTGACATACCGCAATTTCAATCAAGGTAAAGAGCCTCTGACCCTCCCAAAAGTTAAACTTATGCTTATCGGATTCCTCTTTGCTCACCCTGTGCCCACTTCTGGGAGACTGGGCCGCGGCGAGGTACGTCTGTGCACATCGCTGGATCGAAATTGGGGGCTGGGGGAATCCTGCAGCAGACAATGCATGAAGGTAAAAAACCTTGAGGCTTTAGAACCACTTTAAGGTGACGTAGTTTGGCATTAGTAAAGACTAGATATAATGCACACTATCCCTAAAAATAATAATTATTAAAAACTTTGTTTTCCAGCCTGCGTTTTTGGACTTCTTGAAGCCACGGTCTTGGAACTGCCATGTTGACGAGTAAACTGAAGAAACTACAAAAGCTACATTGTCGGACTCATGGGGAAAAAAAATCGACTGACGTCCTCAATTTGTTACTGAATGTTTTTGTACCAGTTCTGGAAACAGTCTGCAGTCAGTGACTACAGCTTTTGTAAAGGATTCAACTTTTCTTTTTCTTAACAAACCACCTCTACATATAGACAAGTACCAGCATTGAGCATCATGCCTCGAATGATGCCATTCTTCTGATGTCTGTAACATCATACATTCCTATAGCCTCAGATATACCGAATTCGGTTTACAGTAGAAGTTACTGACCTTCCTCCCGGAACATCCCATTCTTCTTCCTTTTTGATCTAAGAAAGATGTGTTCTTGTACTGATTAATGGTTGTGCCGTCAAGCAGGACCTTGAAATCAATAGGCATAACTTTGCAGACTGATGTTCTGGTGCCTTTTGCACATTGTACTTTCACTGAATGTATTTCCCTTTGAAACCAGCGAGGCACGAGAAGGCAAAGTGCCACGTTTAGAAAATATAGCGACCTTTATCAATGCTGCATTACAGAGCAATAATGAGTTATGTGACATTACAACCATAATAACACTTTTATTACCAAAGATTACCTTCTCCACCCTCATTACCTTATTTTTATTTTTTTCTAAACACTTTTTTATTTGACTTTTAAAATCACGACTCTAGAAATAACTATCACATTTTTGTTTAGCCTATTTTCATTTATCCTATCACATGCTTCTCAGACTTGCTATAAAGGTTCAATTAAAATTGTCTGGGCACAGGCTATATTTAAAAGTTAAGACACTGTAGCTCATTTTAAATATGGAAGCATATTTGATTTGCACTGGGTTCTTTGCATCAGACATTATGTTGAAGGGGACATCCCTAGGATTCTATTTTTAGATGTGCCTGCTCCCAATGTAATTTCTTAGTTAGCTGGCAGAAGTAAGCAAAGAAGCATACGATTCTAAGGGTGCCGCCTTTCACTAAAATCACTGCGTTGGCTTATGCACATGCATTTTGCTACTTTACTGAAGCACGTTCCTTTAGAAATTGTAATTTTTGCTGCTGGAATTTAGAGTTGTTAATCAACAACATACTGTATAATAAGGTAAAAAAAAAAATTATTTTTAAAGAGAACTTTTTTTCTTTAATGCTGATAGTGCCCTCCGCAGTATACAATAAGATCCTTTAGCACAGATTAGTGTAGTTGAACTTCAGTCAGCCAATTAGTGTAAAACAGGACATGGGTCCCACTGGGCTCATTGAAGGGTGCTACAATAATACTACTAGAACAATTTCTAAGCAAGGCATTAACGGCTAAACATTTTATTAGCCTCTCTTCTCATTCTCCCAATGTTTGATTTCAGTATCAGAATGTGGTGGGGGGGGAGACTAGTCATAATTACTATATGTAACTAAGTATTCTGATTTCACTCCATAGGACAATATATTTGTCCATTGTGCATATAAAGGGACCTCTGTGCTATCACAAGTGATACTATAATTTTACTGGTGTCATGATGGCTGTAAATGAGCTTACATACTCAGTATTGCTAGGATGCAGCGTGTGCTTCTTTACTGGATACAAATACAATGCAAGTCTATGAAGAAACGAGGGACAATTGTCTTTTAATGATCATATATTGTTTAATTTATTTTGGCCATGAAACATTGGCCTGATTGTACGCATCGAGAACCAAATGAAGGACGGACTTGTGTATAATTATAACAAGAATCTGGGCGGTGATGGTTTGACTACAAGGTACTCTGACCATTGCAAGGGTATGGCTTTCATCACAATGCATCTTTACAATATGAACAGGCTAAGAAAGCCCACAATATACTCTGACTGTATAATATATAATGCCTACTACTATGCCATCTGATGCCGTTCTGCATTGTTTAGTCCCATAACAAGACTTCAGTTAATAATGCAATTGAGGTTTTACATTGTCTTGTTTTGTGTTGGAATACAGTGCGACCTTATGATTACATGTACCTGTGTTTACATAGGCTTCAATAGCCACATAATTTGTTTCCACAGGGGATTTTAAAGGCTAACTGGCCATAGTGAGTTGGCTTACTTGCTGGCTCCTGCTACCTGTCTAAGAAATTGGTTGTTTACTCTTTTCTTTGTGGGTTATCCATTGGGAAGCATTCCACTAACACAGGGGTCCTCAAACTATGGCCCTCCAGTTGTTCAGGAACTACATTTCCCATCATGCTCAGTCATGTCTGTGAATGTCAGAGTTTCACAATGCCTCATGGGATTTGTAGTTCTGCAACAGCTGGAGGGCGGTAGTTTGAGGATGCCTGCACTAACATATTAGTCAGCTTCTCCAAAACTGAAATGCCAGTTGGTTGGAGTTGGTCTTTAAGAAAAATGGTGACAATTTCCCTGTGTGCCTTGCTTTTATATCGCTTTATACCAATGGGCATTTTTACTGCGTTGTGCTACATTTGTTCAAACTTGCATTCTCTGATAGTTGACAGTGTTAAATAATATTATTCTTTTTTTTTTTTTTTTTACTTACTTTGATACAAAAAATAAATGGTTGTGAAGCAATTCAAGTAAACAAGAAATCGGTAGGCATTGCAGGGGAGGTGTAGGAAATCGGCCTTTGTTAAAACATGCTCTAGTGAAGAGCAATATTTTAGTTGCAGTCAATCCAAAGTGTATTTCAGTAATTCCCTAGTTACCTGATCAAAACTGAAGTGGCTATTGGGGAAAAAAAAATGCATTTGACTGTCATAATTTAAAGTATGTAGTCCTGAACAAAAATTGTTATAAACACTTTCTAATACAATTATAACTATGCAGGCACCATAACTGCTTTTGCTTAGTTTTCAGAAATATAACCATGCATTACTTCCTGATAGCGGGGGTCAGGTGTACAGGACACTGCAGATACAAAGCATACTTGTATTTCATAGCCTGTTCCTGTCAGCCTGAGGCAAGGTGCAGACTGTGCTTAAACAGGGGACATGTTCAAGAGGCAAGCTGTGATTGGGAGTGAGTGTGTGCCAGAGGCAAGCTGTGATTGGGAGGGAGTGTGTGCCAGAGGCAAGCTGTGATTGGGAGGGAGTGTGTGCCAGAGGCAAGCTGTGATTGGGAGTGAGTGTGTGCCAGAGGCAAGCTGTGATTGGGAGTGAGTGTGTGCCAGAGGCAAGCTGTGATTGGGAGTGAGTGTGTGCCAGAGGCAAGCTGTGATTGGGAGTGAGTGTGTGCCAGAGGCAAGCTGTGATTGGGAGGGAGTGTGTGCCAGAGGCAAGCTGTGATTGGGAGGGAGTGTGTGCCAGAGGCAAGCTGTGATTGGGAGGGAGTGTGTGCCAGAGGCAAGCTGTGATTGGGAGGGAGTGTGTGCCAGAGGCAAGCTGTGATTGGGAAGATTGCTGAACAGACCACCAAATACAGGCATGCTGTGTGTTTGCACAGTGTCTGTTCCTCTGAATGGCCAGCCAAAGGATGCATACTGACCATGCAAGCATGGATCAGCTTATGTGCTTCAGTTTAGAACTAAGAAAGTGGACTGCCAGGATAAGCCAGGTACTTCAGATGGAAGAAGTATATGAAAATCACTGACTATGATTTATTAAATACACATATGTGAACACATACATTTCACTGTATTTTTGGTTGTTTGGCCACTTGAATCTGGGAAATAATAGAAACCATGTTTGCTTCTGAGCTGTGTTTTTCTTCAGTGTTGCGAATGCATTACAAACCTATGTGCGTGCTTAATGATGGGTTCAATAGGAGCAGAGCAAGACAGAGGCCTGTATCTGATAGTTAACAAAAAAAAAAACTCTTGATGGTACACACTTCACAGCAATGCCCCTATACTAGTGACATCACCTCCTTCTTCCTATACTGACATGTGTCTATTGAATACTACATGAGAAAGATTGTCTGTAGAGTGTGCACTGTCATCGTTTTTTTTTTTTTTAACCATCTTATACAGGCTTCAGCAGGCGGGGCCCAACCTTTTTGTGTTTTAAAGCGTTTGTAACCCTTTAAACAAAAAAAAAGATTGTTACCTTATAGAAGATTACACCTTGTGCTCTCTAATCTGCCTCTTTTTCTAAACTAAAAAAAAAAAACCTGGCCCATCCTGCCAGTTCCTGTGTCATGGCTGCTGAGCTCCGATTTACGGTTTTTACTTTTTGTGCCTCTGTCATCTGCAGCTCTCCTCTTTTTCTATCTGCCAGCCCCTCTTCCATGCAACCATCAGTATGTGTTTAAGGGTATTCACAGGCTACGTGTTTTTTTTTGTTTGTTTTGTTTTTTTAGATCTCGACAGACTGGTCATCTGACTCCAGGCTGCTCTCCTCTGCCCCCCCCCCCCCAGCTACAGTGGGAGGGGCTGAGAGGCCAGCACATCGGTCATGTGACCTCTCCGGCTGATGTCATGGAGGAGATCTCGGTCTCTCCCACTGTAGCCCGTAGAGGAAGTAGGAAGTCACGTGACCAGCGTGAAGAGATCTGAAAAAAAGTATTTACATGCTTTTGTTTTCAGCACTCTTACACTGTATAGGAGAGGGGCCATAGGTGTGCGCAGGCTAATGCATTAGGGTGTGCACCCCAAAGCTCAAACACGTGTTGCATGTATATTGTCCCAGTACATCCATCTCCCTGCTGGCACAGTGAAGGAGAAGCAAGTAAGCACTTTTCTTATGGCAGAGCGGGTAAGGGGGAGATCTTTCCCATCTCCCCACTGGCACACAAAGCAATAATGCTAATGTGCACTAGATGATTAGGGTGTGCTTACGCCTATGAGAGGGGCTAACGGTGACATTTGTTTAAAGGTTACAAACACTTCAAGTTGATTTTTGCTCCCTTTCCTTGCTCTGCTCCTATTGAACTTGTTATTAGACTCACACATGCTTGCAATGCATTAGCATGATTTAAGCAACACGGCTCAAAAGCAATGTGCAGCTGGCAGTATAAGGTGAGTGTCCTGTTTTTATTGTATGTCATTTATTCCTTTTTGGTTATTTTTGCACTAAATGTTTTGTGTGTGAGCGCTGCAGGATATATTTATAGAGTTTCGAGTTGTGTTGGATCAGCTGCAAGGCAGAAAAAGCAGTGGGACAGTCCTTAGGTTGGCTCAACTCTCACATCAGTCTTTTTGTTTCTGATCTGGAGTTGCTTCATGCCTCTCTGTAAAAACTTGTGCTTTATTCACTGAATGAGTGAAGTTAAAACAAAAGTATTACATGCGCGAGGAAAGTACCTGTATGTACAAGCTGCCAAACCTTTCATAGCAACCATTTATTCAATTGTTTTCTAACAGTGTTAGTCTAGGGAGAGCCAGCAGTACTATTCATAATTATATACTAAAATGTTTGTGGAAGATCGCTTTTCTTCCATAAATAACTCTTTATTTCTTCTATAGTTCATTACGGTCAAGGCAACTTGTATAAGGTGGTGATTTGCCAGTTTAATTTATTGTATGTAATTCTTGTGTATGAAAATGAATGTTGTCACTTAAATTATAATGCACCAGATTTCATTGTTCAGCCATTTAATGTGACTTTTGTTTTATATGTATTAATTTTTTATTTGGAGTTTAATTCTAAACCATCCAGGGTTCCTCCAGAGGCTGCTAGGGGATCCTTGAGTCATGGCTGGTGCCTACATAGTTTCAGACCAGTGGAAGTCTGGAAATCGTACATCTTCTGGTTGGTTTGCTTTTAAATAAGTAAAGTCAGAAGTGTTTTTTTTTTTTTTTATCTTTATGCATAGAGAAAAAGCCTTCTGTGTGCAGCAGCTGCCCCAGCATCCCCTAATACTTACCTGAGCCCCTTCTCTGTCCAGCGATATTCTTTTGGCTGTCTGGGACTCTCCTGTCTGATTGGCTGAGCCACAGCATTGAACTGCAGCTCAGCTTGGGTACCCCCATAGCAAGCTGCTTGCTGTGGGGGCACTTGACAGGAGGGAGGGGGCCATGAGCAGCGAAGAGGTACATGAAAAGAGGCAGACCCAGGCTTCTCTGTGCAAAACCATGTTTGCTTTAAAAAAAAAAAGACCTTACAAACACTTTAATGGTAATACTGCATACTCAAAATTAATAGAAGGTTGGTATGTCATTCATGAGTTATAATATGGTATCGGGTCCAAAGCCAGCAGCATGACACCACTGATCTTTAGCTGTATGTAAAACTTGCATTCTGACCACCAATGTAAGGGGGGGGATTCTTCCCATTGACCAGAATTTACAAGCTGCAACATGCCAACGACTGGGGGGTGAGAAGACACAAAAAATATATTCCAGTCCATGGTAAGATCTGCTGACCATCCTCGCTCTCTGAAAGGGAGGTTATCACTTGATGCATAACAGGGATGGAGGCCTGCCATTAATATACATGGTTGTGTCAGGTCACACCTTTTTCTTAATTGGCAAGTGATACAAGTTTATTTATTTTGGATTTATTTAACCAAGGATCTTCTTGCAGTACAAGTGACCAAGCTGTTACTTGAACCAAGTTATGCCCAGATAGGAATAATTTGTTGTGGCGCTTTTATTTCTGCTGGTCCCTTTTAAAAAAAAAAAAAAATGGTATATAAGTGCTGTACTATTTGCAGTGTCTAGTCTAGAGGCTTGTCTGCCCTGGACAGTCACTGGTAAGTTTCTATGTTTAAAGCACCTGTATTTGCATAGTGGTGGGCTCCCTCTGCTATTGGTCTACTTATTGTCAGTTTATATTCCGTCCTCCAAATACTTAGACAATCTGAGACCATTACTAAAGAATTATGTAACTGTTCTATTGGTGAAAAATGGCAGGATTACTAGCCATGTGCTATCTTGGTTTATGATGAACATGGCCATATATAATGGTGGGTGAGAATGATGTACAGGTAAAGAGTTGAAAGTAGGCACAGTCTTGACTTTCTCTTTGGGGCCTAGCCACCCCCCTTAGATTTCAGTTGTTTTTTTAACTCTCTAAAGAAAATTTAAAAAGCCACGAGAGGCTGTGCTCGTGGGGCTATAGAACTCCAGCATTCTTAGCTCTGCAGAGTGGCCTGTCATTAAATATTTTCTACAATATTACTGTCAACTGTACCCATGTGTGTGCACTGGTAACAATGCTGATTTTGTGTTTTTTGCAGTTTTTCCCTTTTTGTAGTCCTTGCGGACCAGTTTTCTTTGACATAAATAAAGAATAAAAAAAGAAAGTAGGAACAGCAGCAGTCTATAGAATAAGAGGCATGCTTGCTCTCTCTCTTGGGCAGTGTTTAACATTTTCAGATATGACCACCACTGCTATATGACACTTCTGGGTTTGTCCGATGTCTGGTCTCATGCTGTGCATTGTGGTTCTCCTGCTGACCCCTGCATCGCTAAAAGTCACAGTGGTGATTTGGAGAACCACTGTACACATCGGGGGATACGTTATCTGGCATATCTAGTACCCGCTGCTATCTGACACTTTAAGGTGGTCTGATATCGCATTCCCTAATGTGCACTTGGTCCATCCTGTTGACCCCTGATGCACTACTATGTCTTGCCATGAGTTGCCATGAGAACCCAGAAGTGTTGTTTGGCAGTGGTGGCCAGAACTCTTCCACAGAGAACATTTGATACACTGCCTGAAAGATGTAGTAGAATGTTTTCCCTCCTTCTCTACAGAGGTCTGCTATTCTAACTCCTTTCAACCAGAGTTGGGTTTGCTTTGAAGAAGCTGTAAGCCCTAATTAAATGACATTTGGTTTACTAGAGTGCTATGTCTCATAAACTATTGCCATTCGTCTTATTTTTATTAACAAAAAATACTGTTTTTTTTGCTTTTCGGTGCTTCTGATCTCACAAGGGCTCTTTCAGCCACTTCCTATGTTCATGGGGTCACTCTAGCATTAGTTGCACATAATTGCCCTGCATTGTCTTTTTGATTGTAACAATTGCAGATCATGCCAGCACAATGTGTCGTTCCAACTTCTTGTCTCCAGCAGGGTGATAATGCAGCAACAAAATTAGGAGACCCTTATTCTCTGATAAACTGGAAGTGTCTGGACAAAGACCTTCACTTCATGATCACTAAATATTCTTTTAAAGAAAGTTGCACATTTTAAATTGACTGAGAATTGCATTTGAAATTGCACTAACATGTTAAAATGTATATGAGATTTTAGTTGTTTACATATACTTTAATCTTGGCATCCAATCACTTTTCATTAGCTTGAGTAGTCCAGATGCAATATGATTTGTGTTCAGATGCCACTGGTTACTGTACATCGCTCTCTGCTTCCCAAAGGCCAGTGCCTGAAGTGTAAACTAGGATTCCCTGGCAAGCGAAAGTGCACTCTGACAGATATATTTATACAGATACAAGGTTAATTAGATTCTGATTGCTTTAAGTAATTTATACAATCAATGCTAACCATGAAATTGCTGTACAATACACTGAATCGTGCAGAGTGCCCTCTGCTGGTTCGAGGCTGTAACTGATGAAAAATAAAGATGTTGCAAATGATTTTTTTTCAAAGACATAGTTTTATGTACTGTGGAAAAGGGGACCTTTGTAAATAAATACTTGATTTATAAAACACGTTTGCTGGCATTGTATTATAATTCTGATTCATATCCGATAGATGCCCAGTAAATAATACACAGTAGTGGTAATAGAGAATGCAAAACAAATGTTATAATCTCTCCGTTTCTTAACACAATGCAGTTAATTTATTAACGGAATAGATGTTGTTCACTTAGCAAAGGAATGTTCTCTTTTCAGATGTAAAGCTCACTTCTCTTGGTGAATATCGTAGAGGTGTCTTTACTTTAATCATCTTTACGTAATGAACAATGAACACCGCTTCAACCATTTACTAAGGGGAGCACTCGCTTCTTCAGGAAAATCCTGACTCCTTTTGTAAAAAGATGGTGAATGTTTTGTAACAGTAGGAGAACACGTAAGATGACAATGCATCAACAAAAAAGGGGCACAATCCACACAACTAGTGTGTTATCAAATTATGTGCTGAATGGGTATGGTAGGAAAGCATTTGGTAACCGTAGCAACATATTTATTCAAAGTATAGTGCCTTGAAAAAGTAATCACACCCCTTGACATTTTACAGCCAAACACTTAATTGTATTTTATCAAGATTTTATGTTATAGACCAACACAAAATGGCACATAATTGTTAAGTGGAAGGAAAATGATAAATGGTTTTCCAAATGTCTAAAAAGTGTGTTGTGCATTTGTATTTATCCCCCTTTTTACTCTGATACCCTTAACTAAAATCTGGAACCAATTTTCTTCAGAAGTCTCTTAATTAGTAAATGGAGTACACCTGCGTGTAATTTAATCTCTGTATAAAAACAGCTGTTCTGTGAATCCCTCGGCGGTTGGTTGGAGCAGTGATTCTCAACCCTGTCCTAAAGTACCCCAACAGGCCAAGTTTTTAAAGCAGGGTTAGGTTCTAAAAAAAATAAAAAATGTGTGTGTATGTGTATATATATATAATCTCTATACTATCCCAAGCTTTGAACATCTCATGGAGCACTGTTGAAATTCATCAACCAAAAATTGAAAGAGTATGGCACAACTGCAAAATTACCAAGACATCCACCTAAATGAACAGGCAGGGCAATGAAGAGCATTCATCAGAGAAGCAGCTAATAAATAGGCCCATGGTAACTGGAGGAGCTGCAGAGATCCACAGCTCAGGTGGGAGAATCTGTCCACAGGATAATTACTGGTCGTGCAAGCCACAAATCTGGCCTTTATGAAAAAGTGGCAAGAAAGCCATTGTTGAAAGAAAACCATAAGAATTTCAGTTTGTGAGAAACCATGCGAGGGACACAGCAACCATGTGGAAAAGGTGCTCTGGTCAGATGAGACCAAATTTGAACTTCTTGGCCTAAAAATGCTATGTGTGGCGGAAAACTAAGACTGCACATTACCCTGAACACACCATCCCCCTCTTAAACATTGTGGTGGCAGCATCATGTTGCAGGGATGCTTTTCTTCAGCAGGGATGAGGAAGCTGGTCATAGTTGATGGGCAATCTTGGAAGAAAACCTGTTGGTCTGCAATAGACTTGAGACTGGGGCTTCCAGCAGGACAAAGGCCCTAAACGT
This sequence comes from Rana kukunoris, assembly GCA_029574335.1. Classification (NCBI taxonomy): domain Eukaryota; kingdom Metazoa; phylum Chordata; class Amphibia; order Anura; family Ranidae; genus Rana; species Rana kukunoris. Next base: position 131,500,230 of record CM056055.1, on the reverse strand, counting down.
ACAGCCAGAGCTACAATGGAATGGTTTAGATTGGTGGTTCTCAACTCCTTTCCTCAGGACCCACTAATGGGCCAGATTTTAAGTATTACCTTGGGGAGATGCAGACTAGAATACTGAAATCATTGTGCAGCAAATGATATCACCTGTGATGTATTTCAGTTATCTTGTAAACCTGGCCTGTTAGTGGGTCCTGAGGACAGGAGTTGAGAGCGACTGGTTTAGATCAAAGCATATTCATGTGTTAGAATGGCCCAGTCAAAGTACAGACCTAAATCCAATTGATGATCTGTGGCAAGACTTGAAAATTGCTGTTCACAGATGCTCTCCATCCAATCTGACAGAGCTTAAGCTATTTTTGTAAAGAAGAATGGGCAAACATTTTACTTTCTAGATGTGCAAAGCTGGTAGTTTTTCCCAAAAGACTTGCAGCTGGAGGGCTCGGGGGCTAAATACAAATGCACACCACACTTTTAGTGTAAGCAAATTTGAAAAACATTTATAATTTTCCTTCCACTTCACAAATATGTGCCACTTTGTGTGGGTTTATCACCTAAATTTCCAATAAAATATAGCCGATTGGCTGTCATGCTGTCGTTTGGTCACAGCTGATCCTGAGTGAGTGAGTGAAAAACTTATAGAGCGCAACGCTTGCGAACTAAATCGCCTCTGGGCGCTGGGATCCTGTGGTAAGGAGACTCAGTCAGTGGCCCCTTACTATGATCAGAGATGCTGTCAGAGTGACACACAGCACCACTGATCGCTGTGCTGCGTGCCCCTGCAGGCATGGTATTCTGCTGGACCTCATATGATGCCCAGTCAGAATAACAACCGTCGTTCTGCTATAGGTCGGGTGGGGAGAGGTTTTTATTCCCCCCCCCCCCCCCCCCCCATTTTTTTTGGAGACTAGTTTGAAGCAGTTTCTGTCTTCGTTCCAGTCTCGGCCTAGCCAACAGAAGTGCCGGATCATGGATCAGGTCTCCCAGTGGGACGGAAGGCCAGAGAAGAGTGGCGAGAGGGGTGGAGGTCCCCACCTGCTCCTTTAGGATGCCGGTGGAGCGGTGGTAAGCCACATCAGTTATTTAAAAAGTCAACCGCCAGCTCTAAACAAAAAAATAGTACTGGTTTTATGCCTACAACCTTCGAGCTGAGGCTGCGTATGGTGCGTACGGTCACCGCTAAGGGGTTAAACAGGCCGTTTTTTTTTTCTTGAAAACCCTTCAACGTGGCTGAATTGAAACAATTGGGGGTGGGATATGTAAAAGACTCATTGCTAGCTATTACAAACGCTTGATAGCAGTTTTTTCCGTCAAGGGTAGCGCAACTGGTTATTGGGTTATGGGGCTGTTACTTTATCACATACGGTCAGGCAGGTTTGGATGGCTTTTTTCCCCCCTTAATAAAATAAATCATAATTTAAAAACTGCATTTGTATTTATTTGGGTTATCTTTGTGTAATATAGAAAAAAAACACACAGTCTGAATCATTTAAGGGTGGCAAATAAAAAAATTAAACAGGAAGGGGCCAAATAGTTTTTTATTTTGTAAAATCTGTATTAAAGCGGAATTTCACCCTAAATATAAGATCTCCCATGTGATCCAGCATACTGGCGTCAGCGCCAGTATGCTGTTTTTTTTTTTTTTTTAATCCCACACTTACTGTATTATCCTGTAATTTCATTTTTTTCCCCCGCGGTGGACGGCGCCAGTACAGCGCGTCACATCTTCCGAAAATACCCAATATGGACTCGGGTAATCTCGGCGAAAATGCGGCGCCTGCGCACAGACCTAGGAGCTGACTGCGCAGGCGCCGTATTTCTCCGAGTCCTATTTCAGAGGGCGTGATACCATGATCTAACAGCATACGTGACAGAATCGAAGACTGCAAATACTGCAGAGTGTACAGTGGTGGGTGGTACATGTAGGATAGGCGTGCAGAATGTATGGCAGTACATGTAGGAGAGGGGTGCAGGGCACATTACATGGGGAGGGGTGCAGGGCACATTACACGTGGAGGGGTGCAGGGTACAGGGTACATTACACGGGGAGGGGTGCAGGGTACATTACACGGGGAGGGGTGCAGGGTACATTACACGTGGAGGGGTGCAGGGTACATATAGGTCACAAGATAAAAAGGCAGCTGCTGGACAGTGTAGAGGTAATTGTACATCTAATTGGAATGTAGCTGATCAGCTGTGCCTGTGTTGGGGGGACAGCAGATAATATATATTAGGCTAAGCATTTGGAATGCTGGGATTGCAAGGAGATAAATGGTCTGATGAGAGGTAAAGTACAGGAGAAAAAGGCTGCAGGGATACTAGCTCAGTGGGACTGAAAAGATAACAACATCTTCCAGCTTCCCAGAGACAGAGGGGAGATATGACAGGGAGAGCCAGTGGAGAACTATCTGGAGGGGGGGGGGGGAGAGGTGAACACAAACGGAGCCATGCTGCAAGAGAGTGACATGAGAGGAGAAATAAACTCTCAGCTGGAGAGAGAACCTCCGATCCCCACACTCACCTTCAGGCTCAGGTTCGGCACTGTCAGCTCCAGTGCCCATCCACCCCATTAGTGATCTGCATCCTGCCTCCAGAGTCCACACTATACCTGGCTGAGCGTCCCATAGACCTGCAGACATCACTTCCGGTTTTGACCTAGTAATTACTAGGTATGCAAAGCAATAGCTTCCCGACCGGATGCGGTTTTGCGCAATGGAAAGCGCCCACACAGCAGGTTCAAAGCCTGCAAATGAAATGCCTTGTCTGCAATGTCATGATTGCATTGACGAGGCATTTCCCATACTGCACTTGTCCGGCGCTCAAACATAGTACACTTAAGGACTTTTTTTTTTCAATTTTTTTTTCTTAACCACTTAAGACCCGGACCAAAATGCAGGTAAAGGACCTTGCCCCTTTTTGCGATTCGGCACTGCGTCGTTTTAACTGACAATTGCGTGGTCGTGCGACGTGGCTCCTTAACAAAATTGGCGTCCTTTTTTCCCCACAAATAGAGCTTTCTTTTGGTGGTATTTGATCACCTCTGCGGTTTTTATTTTTTGCGCTATAAACAAAAATAGAGCGACAATTTTAAAAAAAATGCAATATTTTTTACTTTTTGCTATAATAAATATCCCCCAAAAATATATAAAAAAACATATTTTTTCCTCAGTTTAGGCCGATACGTATTCTTCTACCTATTTTTGGTAAAAAAAAAAATCGCACTAAGCGTTTATCGGTTGGTTTTCGCAAAATTTATAGCGTTTACAAAATAAGGGATAGTTTTATTGCATTTTTATTAATTATTTTTTTTTTACTACTAATAGCGGCGATCTGCGATTTTTTTTCATGACTGCGACATTATGGCGGACACTTCGGACAATTTTGACACATTTTTGGGACAATTGTCATTTTCACAGCAAAAAATGCATTTAAATTGCATTGTTTACTGTGGAAATGACAGTTGCAGTTTGGGAGTTAACCACAGGTGGCGCTGTAGGGGATGTGTGACCTATGTGTTGTGTTTACAACTGTAGGGGGGTGTGGCTGTAGGTGTGACGTCATCGATCGCGTCCCCCTATTACAGGGATGACGCGATCGATGCTACGGCCACAGAGAAGCACGGGGAAGCCGTGTTTACACACGGCTCTCCCCGTTCTTCCGCTCCAGGGACGGATCGCCGCACTGCAGCGGCGATCAGGTCCGCGAATCCCGCGGTCCCGGTCCTGGAGCTTCGGTCACGGGCACGCGCCCGCGACCCACGGCTGGGTACTAAAATCAACGTATATATACGTTAGGGTGAATATTACCGCGCTTACCATAAACGGGGGGAGGGGGAGGGAGAGGGGAGTGGGTGGGTACAGCTGCTGCACTGATTGGTGTATCAACCAAGGCAGATAAAAATGGGGGGGGGGGGTGTAGTGCTGCGCTGTAAGGGAGAAAGTGGGGATGGGATAAATGAAGAGGAAGTGTGGCAAAAAACTAGATATGTGGAAAAAGGAATAACCTTGTTGGTATATTTGTGAAAGTGTTTTTGATAAGTGTTTGAGAGACTGTTTGTTTGATTGATATATTTTTGTTCGTTTGTTTTCTTGCTTTATTTTTTTTTTTTTTTTTGTGACTGTTTCTTGCTGAGTGCTAGTGTGATTTTTGGGTGTTCGTTTTCTCTTTGTGTGTGTTCTTGCCTGATTGGTTGTGCTTGTATTTGTGACTGATTTTTGGAGACTGGTAGTGAGTTTGTTTGGAAGTATGACTGAGAGAAAAAGAAAGCTTAATTTTACTGTGGGGGAAAAAAGAATTCTTGCCCGGGCCATTAGCGAGTATGGGCGTTTTCTCCACGGCCCGCAGAGTGCCACCACCACCCCGGCCAGGAGGAGGGAGATATTGGATAGGATCACGGAGCAGGTGAATTCATCGGGGGAGGGGGAGACACGGACCCGGTCTGGGATCGAAAAAAAAAATAAATGATCTCCGGCGTCTGGTGAAAAAAAAACTGGCCGCAATGCATGCCCATGCCAGGGGCACAGGAGGGGGCCCACCATGCCGTATTAGGCTTACAGCGACGGAGCATGTGGTGGCCCTGACCTTTCACCGGCATGAAATGGAGGGCCTGCCAGGCTTTGACACAAGTCCGGTCCCCGCGGTGCCAGGTAAGGTTTTTTGTTCTATCAGGTGTGTAGCATGTGTGGGGGAGGGGGTGAAAGGGAATATGTGCCAAGTGTGTGGATCCTCCAACCTGTGAATGGTTTGTGTCATCCACAGATGTGCAGGAGGGTGCAGGGCCATCTGGCCTGACCGCTCCAACACCAGGACAGCAGCCTAATGAGGCCCCCCCAACAAGGCCACAGTCCGCGGAGGAGGTTCGAGAGGAGGAGGACGATCATGAGGAGGAGGACGATCATGAGGAGGAGGAGTCAGGCACTGGACGAGTGGTTTGTGCGGACTCTTCCCCTCTGGCTGGCAGAAGCCTGCCCTCCCTAAGGGGGAGCCCCCCCCCTCCTCCCCCAACATGGCTCCCCTCACAAGGGCCTCCCCTTCTCCCCGCCCACAACCATCAGCTGGAGGCAGGATGTCATCCCAGAGCACCAGGGGGGCGACCAATCTCCTGCCCGCCAGTCTGCGAAGGGACCAGGCCCTCCAGACCCGCCATCTGGGACAGCTCTGCCAGACTTTTGGGCGGGTGGAGGAGAGCCTGTCCTCCATGAAGGATACGCTGGGTAACCTGGACTCCCACTCCCGGGCTTTCACAACCTGCCTAAATGAACTGCAGACTACAGCAGCAGGCGTTGGGCAGGATGTGAGGGCCCTTACCCAGGCTATCCAGGCCAACACGGCAACACTTGGTGCTTCCCTGGACAGAATTGCCGTGGCCTTGGAGGGCAGGCCGCCAGGTGGGCAGAGATCGGGGGCTGCTCCTCCTTCCCCGGGTTTGCCCCTCCCCCATGAGTCTCCCCTGAGGGGCCAGGGCCATGGCCGGGGGCGCCCCAGGCGTGGCTCACGCAGAGGGCAATAATTTTTTTTCCCCCTTTTTTTTTTTTGCTGACATTTTTTGCCTTTTTTTTTTTTTTTTTCTGACATTTTTTGCCTTTTTTTTTTTTTTTGCTGACATTTTTTGTAAATTTTGGGTTGTGCATGCTGTTTGAATGTGGGGGTGACATTCCTGCTGGAAAAGGGGTGTCATCCTCAATTTTGGTGGAGAAGGGTTCCCCAGGACCAGGGAGAAGTGATCCTCAGGTCCGTGTGATTGGTGTATGAATGTTCAGTGACATAATTGGAGCCTTGACGTGGCGTTACTGCTCACCAGCTCAACCTGCATGGTGGACTGGTGCCAATCCAATTTGATGAGGATGTGGGGTGTGTGTGCTAGGGACCACAGTGGTGTGCATGCATGCATTCTCATTGTGCCATGATTAATGTGTGTGTTTAACATGCAAAGATGCCCAATATGAGCTGGCTCCTGACTGCTCTTCCCTCAGAAGACGGGGTATCCTCGGTTAGGGGTTGATTGTCTGGTTGGGGGGTCAGGTCATCACGTAGCTCAACCTGCAGGCCCTTCCTCACTGCGAGATTGTGCAGCATGCAACATGCAACGATGATATGGCACACAAAGTTTGGGGAATACAACAGTGTACCCCCAGACTTATCCAGGCATCGGAAACGTGACTTCAGGAGGCCAAAGGTGCGCTCCACCACTGCACGGGTTTTGATGTGTGCTTGATTGTATCTTTCCTCCCCTGGGGTTTGGGGGTTCCGGATAGGAGTCATGAGATGGGGTCCCAGTGCATATGCAGAGTCACCTGGAAGGGAAAAGACAGGAGAATGTTAGTCATGCATGTGCCACTTGTGAGGTGTGCATCACGGGAGGGGATAGTCATGCCTGACTCCCATGTCACTCACCAACCAGCCAGGTGTTCCCATACACGTTCTGATCGAATTCCATTCGGATGTGGCATTGATTGTAGTTGTAGCTGTCATGGGTGGATCCGGGGTGTTTGGCACGGACGTGCCATATGAGGCCTTGGGCATCAACTATCACCTGTACGTTGATGGAGTGCCAATTCTTCCGATTGCGGTACATGTGCTCTGTCTCATGGGGGGGCTGGAGTGCCACATGTGTGCAATCAATGGCCCAGATGGTGCGTGGGAATCTGGCAATTCTGTAGAAATCTGTCATTGCCTTCAGCCGCAGGTCCTCGGTGGTGGGTTTGATGATTTGGTTGGCCAAGCGTGTGAGGATTGCAGGGACAACCTGGTGCACACATCTGCTCACGGAGGATTGTGACATCCCAGCCACCACTCCACTTGTACGCTGAAAAGAGCCACTGGCAAGGACATGGAGTGTTGCCAGGACCTTCACCAGTGGCTGCACTGGATGTGAGCGGTGTGTTGGGCTGGTGATGTCCTCCTGCAGGGTTGTGGTTAATTCCAGGATGGCATGAGGGGGGAATCTGAAGATGCGATACACCTCAGAATCACTCATGCCAAAGAGGTCTATGTGTGTGCGGTATACCCTCTCCCGTGCCATCCTCCGTGCCATCCTCTGTGCCCTCCTCCTTCTTTGGTCATCTAAATTCACTAGTGCAGCTATGAGCGACGATGCCCCTGGCATGTTGGCAGTCAAATTGTAGTGCAACACGTGTGTGTGGTCTGCTCCTCAGTAACGGTGTTGCTTTCTGTGAGATGTAGACGTTTTTTCAAAATTTAGACCAGCTTTTAGGTGCTCTAACTTTAGACAGGACATTTTGCTGTTGCGCACATCACGTAGCCTGCGCAGCAACTGCGTTTTTTTGTGGATCCCCGCAACTCCCTCATTAGCATATTTGACTAGCAAATCAATGGTGTGTCTAGCGCATTTTTGCGCGGACGGATGCGTCTGTCTAACGAAATTACGCCGGACAAAAAAAAGTAGATTTCTGGCGTAATTCGTTTTCTGAATCGCGCGCATCTAAACGCACGCGCACATTTAGACTTACGCACGCGCAACACCAGTTGCGCAGGCGTAATCGCTCTGTGAATCTGGGCCAATGCTTTCAAAAAAGTAAAATAACAAAAAACAAATACATACACAAAATAAAAATAAAAATAAAACTAATATAATAGATGTCATGTTTATATTCCTTTTCAACCAATCTTCCACTAATCTCACCTCCAACAGTATTTATTCACTTGACAAATAATCGTTTCCTCTAATTTTTTGGATGATCTCTAAGGTTTCCTTTAATGCGGAGATTACTATTATTTATTCATTTATTCATTTATTATATTGCATGACTGTATCATACATTAGAGGGTATATGTAAAATCCTTTAACTTTACATATTAACTTGTATGTATGTCGGTACATGTATTCATTTATGTATACATGTATATATTTAGGCATCCAATTGTAAGCAACTATCTATGTTGTCATTTTATTGTGCTAATTGTAACACTCACTCAGCGAAAGGTATTTACTATTGTATTTTCGTTTTTACTACAGTCCCCTCCTTTTTAAATCCTAAATATGTGATACAACGTTTGTTTTCTACTTCTGTTGTTCCCCCTTTTTTTCTGCTCATATGTATCTTCTCCTATTTTCTTTTTATTTACACCGGCCGTCTGACACGTAAGCTGATCGTGTTTTGTGGCTTTCTATTGGTCGGCGAACCCCCCATGACTTCTACTTAATCTCTCCAATCCCAGCTTTCCTCTACACTTGAGAAAGGAGCGCGCGGTTTTCCTCAATAGACCAGCGCTAGCTCTGAAACGCGTTGTGTGTTTTTTGGCCCTGATCGGCCACCGTCCTCCTGACGTCACCACCCAACATACTCTGCATACGAGCTGCTCCCTTTACAGCCTTACAGCTCACAGATCGTATACATCTCCTTGCCAGCAATTCAGCTAAGAACATTAAAGGTTCACGGACATCCCTCATCAGCCGCTGTCCCGGTTTAAGTGTCAGCACCTCCACCTTCAGCAGTGATATACTCGGCACTCTTCAAGCCTCTGATCTGATGCTCCACACAGCCTGTACATACTTGACTGCCAGCTTTTTCATCTCCTGCCACTGCCTTATTATATATAAGTGCTAGATACGTTCTATTTGTTATTACATTTAACTAGATAACCTAGAGGCGCTTTTCTCCTTCTTTTGCTTTTTTTAGGGAATGCAAAGGAGATTAAGGCAGCATTAGAGGAAACTGCAGGCTTTTTCTTCCCTAGTGGAAGAGCCAACTAGGGATGAGCCGAACACCCCCACGTTCGGTTCGCGCAAACATTTAGAACCCCATTGACGTCAATGGGACTCGAACGTTCGAATTCAAAAGTGCTAATTTTAATGCCCCATATGCAAGTTATTGTCAGAAAATGTCTTTGAGAACCCGGGTCTTGCCCCAGGGAACATGTATCAATGCAGCGATTTTAATGATGCTTAAAGTGAAAAAAAAATGAAAAATTCTTTTAAATATCATACCTGCTGAGTGTCTATAGTAGTGGCACAGGTTTTAAACTGTCTCTGCACAAAATGAGATTACTATAAGAAAAAGGCAACTTTAAAACTGCTTGCGGCTTTAATATAATGTTTGGTCCCTGCAATATGGATGAAAATCACCGAGAAAAATAGCATGGGTTTTCCCGCCCCCCTTCCCACATGTCTTTACAAGCCCCTTTGGCCCTATATACTTTATACAGCAGTATACAGGTGGTGCAAACAAGACCGAGACTGTGGGTTTGTTGTTAAATAGAATCTGTTTGTAATTTTCAACTGGTATTTCTTTAAAGTGTAGCTTCAGCCATAGAATCTTTTTTTATTTTTTTTAAGCTTTTCTGAAAGCATAGAGAAGGGTTATCGCCTCTGTAACATTTGTTTTGCTGTTTGTTTGCATCTGTTAAGAAGATTGCACCTCACGTTTGGTCCCAAAGACAAATGATTTTATTTTATTTTTTGTAAAACAAGGATTGTGATAAAGCATCAGTGGACAGGAGACACCTTTTACAGAAAATTATTTCCCTTCCTAGGGGTAGATTTCCTCTCGCTTCTTGTTGTCTCCTTCCGTTTGCAAGTAGGAGTCGTTTGTAAGTTGGATGTTTGAAAGTAGGGGCCTGCCGTATATACGCTGCAGAAATTTGGGCCCTAGGTGTTGGTGTTGCCACAACACTGCGGGAAATATTGTGAAATATTAGATCAAGAATTGTAATTACACGCCCCTGTTGAACAGGGGCAGACAAATTGGGCCTTAGGCACTGGTGCTGGTGCCACAACACTGCAATGCTCACAGATACTCCTAGTGATTTTAATGATGCTTAATCACTTCAATACCATGCACTTAAGCCCCTTCCTGCCCAAGCCAATTTTAAACTTTCTGTGCTGTCGCTGTTTAAATGACAATTGTGCGGTCATGCTACACTGTACCCAAACAGAATTTTTATCATTTTGTTCCCACAAATAGAGCTTTCTTTTGGTGGTATTTCATCGGCTCTGGGATTTTTATTTTTTGCTATACACATCAAAAAAAGACCAAAAATTTTGGAAAAAAAATATTTTTTTTTTTTTTTTTTCTGTTATAAAATTTTGTAAATACGTTTTTTTTTCTCCTTCACTGATGGGCACTGATAAGCCAGCACCGATGAGGTGGCACTGGCGCTGCTGTCAATCACATCCAGTGACGCGCTGCACCGAGGGGCGAGGCCGAGTGATACAGTGAGCGGCTATGGGCGCTCGCTGTATCACAGGAGCACACACGCAATTACTCGCCACCATGCGAGCTCTCTCGCATGACTGTGGTCAGTACTTGCGGGGAGGACCAGAGACAGTTGCCGAGGAACCTCAGAAGACATGGATCAGGGCCACTCTGTGCAAAACAAACTGCACAGTGGAGGTAAGTATAACATGTTATTTTAAAGGAAAATATTTTCCTTTACTAACCCTTTAATATTCAGAGAATATTCAAAGAGGCTGGTAATAACCTGGAATATTTCACTTTTTTTTTTCACTTTAACCATTTTAGGACCACCGCACGCACATTTACGTCCACAGAATGGCACGGCTGGGCACAAGGGCGTATATATACGTCCTCGCCCAGTAGCGGGTCGGGGGTCCGATCGGGACCCCCTCCGCGGCGTGCGGCGGTCCCTAAGTGACAGGAAGCAATCCGGGACGAGGGCGCGGCTCGTTTCTAGCCGCCCGCTCGCGATCGCTCCCTGGAGCTGAAGAACGGGGAGAGCCATATGTAAACACGGCTTCCCCGTGCTTCACTGTGGCGGCTGCATCGATCGAGTGATCCCTTTTATAGGGAGACTCGATCGATGACGTCAGACCTACAGCCACACCCCCCTACAGTTGTAAACACACACTATGTGAACACTAAATCCTACAGCGCCCCCTGTGTTTAACTCCCAAACTGCAACTGTCATTTTCACAATAAACACTGCAATTTAAATGCATTTTTTGCTGTGAAAATGACAATGGTCCCAAAAATGTGTAAAAATTGTCCGAAGTGTCCGCCATAATGTCACGAAAAAAATCGCTGATCCCCGCCATTAGTAGTAAAAAAAATAAAAATAAAAAAAATGCAATAAAACTATCCCCTATTTTGTAAACGCTATAAATGTTGCGCAAACCAATCGATAAATGCTTATTGCGATTTTTTTTTATTTTTTTTACCAAAAATAGGTAGAAGAATAGGTATCGGCCTAAACTAAGGAAAAATAGGTGATCAAATACCACCAAAAGAAAGCTCTATTTGTGGGGAAAAAGGGACGGCAATTTTGTTTGGGAGCCACGTCGCACGACCGCGCAATTGTCTGTAAAAGCGACGCAGTGCCGAATCGCAAAACCTGGCCGGGTCCTTTAGCTGCCTAAAGGTCCGGGTCTTAAGTGGTTAACTGGTTAAGGACCGCCGCATGTACATTTACGTCGGCAGAATGGCAACGACAGGCACATCAACGTATATATACGTTGGTGCCTAGACGTGGGTCGGGGGTTCGATCGGGACCCCCCCCCGGTACATGCGGCGGTCCGGTTACCTGGCCGAGCGATCCGTGCTGACGGGGCGGTGGTTTGTTCTTGTCCCCCCCTCCAGATCGCTCCCAGCCAATCCGCGCGCTCCCCCTGCGTGTCATTTCCTCCTCCTGTGTAAACACAGGAGGAGGAAGTGATGTGATCTCTCCACTCGGCGGTATTTTCAACTGCCGCTGAGGAGAGATCACATCTCACGGTAAGTCTGCACATCACTACACTGACACCAGTACACGCAGGCAGACTTAACCCCTTGCGATCACCCCCCCACCCCCTCCCCCCTGTCACAGTGTCACTGAATGCAGTGATCATATGTATGATCACTGCAGTTAGTGTCAGTGTGACAGGCAGTTAGTGTTAGGTCCAGGGTAGCCCCGTACCCCCCCTAATAAAGTTTTAACCCCTTGATCACCGCCCTAGTTAATCCTTTCACTCCCTATTGCCAGCGTCACTAAGCGATCATTTTTTTGATCGCTGTATTAGTGTCGCTATTCCCGCTAGGTAGCTATTTTTTTTTTTGTGGCTAAATAAATTTTGGCCTAAATGTTTGACTAAAATTTAGTTTATTTGATTTTTCTTATAACAAAAATTAAAAAATATTGATTTTTTTTCAAAAATGTCGCTCTATTTTTATTTATAGCGCAAAAAATAGAAATCGCAGAGGCGATCAAATACCACCAAAAGAAAGCTCTATTTGTGGGAAGAAAAGGACGCAAATTTTGTTTGGGAGCCACGTCGCACGACTGCGCAATTGTCAGTTAAAGCGGCGCAGTGCCGAATCGCAAAAAGGGGCCTGGTCCTTTACCTGCATTTTGTCCGGGTCTTAAGTGGTTAAGCATAATTAAAATCACTGCTCCCGAATAAACAGCCATTTTTAAAACTATATAATAATAATAATTATATATATATATATATATATATATATATATATATATATATATATCCAGCTTGTCTCTCCAAGCATGTTGACTAGTATCTATTTAGCAAGGCAATGCCAAGTAGACATGTGCATTTTGCTCCAAAACAACATTTTAACAAATTTTACGTTATTTGGATGTATCTAAAATAAATTATAACGTAACAATGTTTTATTCGAATTGAATATGAAATCAAATTCTAAATGTAAACATATTGCTGACTATTGCTGATTTCCTTCAAAAACCGAATGCTGTTTTGAAGCCAAAGAATATTACAATATTGATTTATTTAGATTTTTCATAAGAAATTCCAATGGATTTAGAAAGAGAACCTGGAAAAAACTTCTATCGGAAATTCCCTTCGTCTGTATGGTAATCCGATGGAGAAAAAACGGAAAATTGTATACTCACCTTTCTGTAATTTTCCTTTCCTGACGCATCTTCATGGCAGCATACACTGGGTTGTGACTCCGCCCCCACAACCTGACAGGATTGGTTAGCTATAAATTTAAAGGGGAGACGCCCCGCACCATTCTCTGTATATATCATCATAAAACAGCAGGGTGGGCATCTGTGTGCTGCCATGAAGATGCGTCAGGAAAGGAAAATTACGGAAAGGTGAGTATACAATTTTCCATTTTCCTGACGCATTAATGGCAGCACACACTAGGAAATAACTCGCCAGTCGGGAGGGTGCAAGAAAACAGTAATATTTATTCTTTATAGCGCTGAGGAATTGGCTCTAAGAACAGATCTGCCGAAGTCGACGGTAGCCAGGAGAGCAGAATTTACTCTGTAGTGAGAAATGAAGATGTGTTGGGAAGACCAAGTTGCTGCTCTGCCTATGGTTTCTGGTGAAGTCCCGCAATATGCTGCCCAAGAAGTGGCCTCTGCCCCTGTCGAATGAGCCCTAATCCCCTCTAGGAGTCGTAAGTTGGTGGATGGAATAGGTCTCTTTGATAGCTTTAACAACCAAGAGGTAATGGTACGGGAGGTAGCTGGCTGACCTTGTCTGCTCCCGTGTGGGATAATTAAGAGAGAATCCGTCTTCCTGAGATGTAGCTGTGACGTAACTGGAGATAGTAGACTTGACATCCTAGTCATGGGACTCGCCCCTCTCATTAGTAAAAGACGGAAGGACGATGTCCTGGTTATAATGAAAGGAGGAAGTTACCCTTGGATAAAAAATGGTCTGAGGGCTTTAGAACCACTCTGTCAGGGAAGAACACTGGGTTCCGTAGCCATAAGTGCTTGTATCTCCGATGCCCTCTTAACTGAGGTGATAGCAATACGGGAAGCCATCTTCAGAGCTAGGTTCCACGGTGAGACTAAGTTGAATGGAGAAAAAGGTGGATTGGACAGGGCCTCGAGTACTACACAGAGATCCCCTGTTGGAAAGGCTGGCCTCCTAGGTGGTCTGATCTTACGTAGGCCCTGAGGAACAGAGTGACCAGATGATGAAGAGCCCATCTAGTACCCGTCATGGCTGAAAGGGCAGATACTTGCACCTTCAGGGTACCCGAGCCCAAACCCTTGTTATGCCCTGACTGAAGAAATTCAAGAATTTGAGATGGGATTCCAATCTCTTTGCTGCGATGACACGAACCCCTCCCAGATCCTAGTATAGGTGACATCAGTGGAGCTCCTTAGAGCTTGTACTAAGGTTGATATTACCTCCTGAGAGTATCCTAGTTCCCCTAAACTAGCCCTCTCAGCTTCAAAGCTGGCAAATGCAGCTTCTCTGGGCTGGATGGAAGAATTGCCTCTGATGTATGAGATCCCAGGTTACTGGTAGCAGGGTCGTAAACCATGGCCTCCTCAGCCAGAACGGTATTAGTACAATAACCGTGGCTGAGGACTTCCGAAGTCGGGACAGGAATCTTGTAATCCGAGAAGTTGGAAGAAAAATGTACCCTAGCTCGCAGCTCCATGGAAGAACTAGGCAGTTTGTCCCTTCAGGTAATGGAAAGTGGGCTCTGGACAGGAACCTCTGACACTTGGAGTTCTTTGGCGTGGCTGCTAGGTCGACTTCTGGTACTCCACAAGTTTTCGTAAGAATGGAGAATACCTGTTGGTTCAGGGACCATTCGTTGTTTGAAAGTGTCTCTCAGCTTAGGTAGTTGGCCAATGAATTCTGTGTTGCTAGAAGAGGCGCAATGGCCAGGAGGGCCTGAAAGGCTGCTCTGAGCTCTAAAATATTTGACATTATGCCCTGAGCCCGAAAGTGCCACTGTCCTTGGGCTACTCAGTCTAGATAGTGTGGACCCCATCACCCCTGGCTGGCGTCCGATGTTACTACTTCTGGACTTGGGGGAACTTTTGGAATGGACTCCCTGAGGTTGGACGGGTGTGTCCACCACCATACTAATTGCTTTACCCAGTTCGGGATGTGAATGGTTTGGAGTATTGACGTTCTATTCCACTGCCTGAGAAAGGAGTTCTGTAAGACTCGCATGTGCCACAGGGGCCACTGTATCAAGGGTATGGATGCTGACATGGACCCCAGGGTACTGAGGCAGGCTCTGACAGTTAGACGTCTGGATGATAGCAGACTCTGTATCTTCTGGAGCAAGGGCTTCAGCCTCTCTTGAGGGAGTTGCACCCGGTACAACCTGGTATTTTATTCTGCCCCTAGGAACACCCTGACACCCTTTTGAGGGTAACGAGTAATCTACCTGATTACTCTTCCCCCTCACAGTAACGCAGTTCCCATTACTTGGGCGACGTTACCGCAATTACATCTACCGCCACTTGATGGCAACAGAGTAGTTGCTTCTGCCGGCGCTGTGAATATGAATATGGGTGGAACTCCGCTTTAGAATCATGTGACCGCTGTGATGGCCTGTCACAGTGGTCTGAAAACTCCCAATCGCAAGCAGCCCTGGATACAATGAGCCCCATCCGCCTCACACTGACCTATCACCGGGGGAACAACTCACATCGATCACACACACTGTGTGCGCAACCTGATCAATGATCCAGGGAACACATGGCCGGAACAAAATATTCCACAGAACAAACGTTCCCTATACAACACAGTGTACACAGCCACATCTAGTGGTCAACATGGTAAGTGCATGACACCTATACAGACAAATGATCAGCAGGTTATTTTTGGTCAGTGATTTCATCTCTTAATCAGACAACAAAGAAAAATCTGACATCCCTATTCCAGATCCCTTGCATCTAATAAAGCTTATATAAGATAAATAAAATAATAAACAAACTATAGAAAATTCTAATAAAGCCTTATATAAGATTTTAAATTACAGACTCTAAACGTCAAGGGAATGTATATTATAAACATACATTTTAATCCAGCTTATAATTTGGATGTAATATGTAGCAGATGGATAAGGGTTTTAAGTCCTATTAGCTGCAAATACATGGTGGGACGGATGCACCTAGGATGGGATATACACAAGATCACCATTTGTTTCCGGTTTTCTTCTCTCAAGGATCTGGCATTTTTTTTGTCTTGGAGTATTAACTCACTGCTCCCTGGCAACCGCCCGTGACCTGCTTCTCAAAGCATTGTAGAATATAAAAAAAAAATCAAATTAATTTACTTTGCTGAGTAACTAATTACTTTTTCAATGTAGTAACTGAGTCACTAACGCAATTACTTTTTCGGAGAAGTAATTGTAACTAATTACTTTTTTAACCACTTAATCACCGCCCTATAGACGAAATACGGCTATAGGGCGGTTCCTGTACTCTAACAGGACGTCCATGGACGTCCTCCGTTAGAGTCAGGTGTGCGCGCCCAACCGGGCGCGCACACGCGATCACCGGTGCTCACCGGGTCCACGGGACCCGCAGCACCGATGATCGCGGTAAGGAGCCAATGGCGCCGCCGTCCAATGACGTCCAATGACGGCGCGACCACGTGTGTAAACAAATCTGACGTGCGTCAGATCCGCGCGCCCGAGCGGGCGCGCACACGCGGTCACGGGACCCGCAGCGTCAGTGATCTCGGTAAGGAGCCAATGGTGGCGGCTCCTTACCACGTGATCGCGCCGTCCAATGACGGCGCGATCACATGTAAACAAACTGCGTCACTTGCTGACGCCGGTTCTTCCCTCCTCTCGCTGTACCGATCGGTACAGCGTGAGAGGAGAGCGCGGATGGCTGCAGCAGTGTGGGATGGATCTGTGACTATTGCAGTCACAGATCCATCCATCCCTGCTCAGCCATCCCTGCATTAACTCCTTCCTTCCCTGCGCAAAACTCTGCATACCCCCCACAATACTCTGCATACCCCCCAATACTCTGCATACCCCCCAATACTCTGCATACCCCCCAATACTCCGCAGTACCCCCCAATACTCCGCAGTACCCCCCAATACTCTGCATACCCCTCAATACTCTGCAATACCCCTCAATACTCCGCAATACCCCGCAGTACTCTGCAATACCCCGCAGTACCCCGCAATACCCCGCAGTACCCCGCAATACTCCGCAGTACCCCCCAATACTCCGCAGTACCCCCCAATACTCTGCATACCCCTCAATACTCTGCAATACCCCTCAATACTCCGCAATACCCCGCAGTACTCTGCAATACCCCGCAGTACCCCGCAGTACCCCGCAATACCCCGCAGTACCCCGCAGTACTCCGCAGTACCCCGCAATACTCCGCAGTACCCCCCAATACTCTGCATACCCCGCAATACTCTGCATACCCGCAGTACCCCCCAATACTCCGCAGTACCCCCCAATACTCCGCAGTATCCCCCAATACTCTGCAGTACCCCCCAATACTCTGCAATACTCCCGCACAATACTCCCGCACAATACTCCCGCACAATACTCCCGCACAATACTCTGCAGTACCCCCGCGCAATACTCCCCACGCAATACTCCCCGCACAATACTCCCGCACAATACTCCCGCACAATACTCTGCAGTACCCCCGCGCAATACTCCCCACGCAATACTCCCCGCGCAATACTCCCCGCGCAATACTCCCCGCGAAATACTCCCCGCGCAATACTCCCCGCGCAATACTCCCCGCGCAATACTCTGCAATCGTTTTTTTTTCAGGCTTCCCAGCCTAGAGGGGAGATGTGGGGTCTTGTTGACCCCATATCTCACTGTAAAGAGGACCTGTCATGCTATATTCCTATTACAAGGGATGTTTACATTCCTTGTAATAGGAATAAAAGTAACCAAAACATTTATTTTTGGGGAAAAAGGTGTCAAACTAAAATAAATAAAGTAAAATGAACAATAAAAAAAAAAAAAAAAATTACAGCGCCCCTGTACCCGTGTGCTCGTATACAGACGCGACCGCACACGTAAGTCCCGCCCACATATGAAAACGGTGTTCAAACCACACATGTGAGGTATCGCTGCGAACGTTAGAGCGAGAGCAATAATTTTGGCCCTAGACCTCCTCTCCAACTAAAAAGATGTAACCAGGAAAAACATTTAAAGCGTCGCCTATGGGGATTTTTAAGTCGCGTAGTTTGGCGCCATTTCACAAGCGTGTGCAATATTGAAGGGTGACATGTTGGGTATCTATTTACTCGGCGTAACTTCATCTTTCATATTATGCAAAAACATTGGGCTAACTTTACTGTTTTTTTTTTTTTAAGCACAAAACTGTTTTGTTTCCAAAAAAAAACGCGTTCGAAAAATTGCTGTGCAAATACAATGCGAGATAAAAAGTTGTAACGGCCGCCATTGTATTCTCTAGGGTCTTTGCTAAAAAAGCATATATAATGTTTTGGGGTTCTATGTAATTTTCTAGCAAATAAATGATGATTTTTCCATGTAGGAGAGAAATGTCAGAATTGGTCTGGGTGTTCCAGAACGCCTGATGGTGCTCCCTGCATGTTGGGCCTCTGTATGTGGCCACGCTGTGTAAAAGTTCCACACATGGGGTATCGCCATACTCGGGAGGAATAGCAGAATGTGTTTTGGGGTGTAATTTGTGGTATGCATATGCTGTGTGTGAGAAATAACCTAATAATATGAACATTTTGTGGAAAAAAAATTAAAATAAAAAAATCTTGATTTTGCAAAGAATTGTGGGGAAAAAATGACAACTTCAAAAAACTCATGATGCCTCTTTCTAAATACCTTGGAATGTCTTCTTTCCAAAAAGGGGTCATTTGGGGGGTATTTGTACTTTTCTGGCATGTTAGGGTCTTAAGAAATGAGAGAGGCTGTCAGTACATCAGATGTGATCAAATTGATCAATTTTCAGTAATTGGTACCATAGCTTGTAGACCCCATAACTTTCACCCAGACTAAATATTATCCAATTTTTTTTTTTTTGTTACCAAAGATATGTAGCAGTATACATTTTAGGCCAAATTTATGAAGAAAAATTACTTTTTTGCAAAATTTTATAATAGAAATGAAGAAAAATTCATTTTTTTACAAAATTTACGTTCTTTTTTCATTTATAGCGAAAAAAATAAAAACCGCAGAGGTGATCAAATACCACCAAAAGAAAGCTCTATTTGTGGGAAAAAAAGGACAAAAATTTCATTTGGTTAGAGTGTTGTATGACTGAGTTATTGCCATTCAAACTGTGAGAGCACCGAAAGCTGAAAATTGGTCTGGTTATTAAGGGGGTTTAAGTGCCCAGTGGTCAAGTGGTTAAAGTAAGATGAGCAACACTGCATATAAATCTAGATTTTCCTAGCTTGTGACGGAAAATATTAGTTATATGAAGACAGGAGGCGAATATCTTATGCATTATCTTTCTTTATTAATGCACATAGCAGAAATTCAACTTTTAGTGAATTCAGGTAGAAAAAAAAAACGTTTTGAAACTGAAGAAAAGAAAACTACAACACCCAGCAGCCCTCTGGCTGGATCTGCCAATCATGAGGCAGGACAGCTGGTATATAAGGGGCGGCCTCCTTAGAACCCTCCTCTTTCTTGAAGCGAATCAGCAGGAAAACTCTGGAACAGGAATCAGTTCGAAACACCGGAACTCTGGAACTGGACCTCCTGCACAGGATTCAGCTGACGGTAATCGGGACTCCGGATCTGGATGCCGTTGAAACCATCGCCTCCGGTCTGTGATGAACCAATCCCGAACAGGTCCATAGAGAAAGGACCCCATAAACGAGCAAGGGCCAGGAAAACTGATTGGTCCAGTCGCCAGTCGCTGGAATCGGTCAGGTAGCGAGAATTCCAATCTGCCACCATATTTGAAGCACCTGGGATATATTCCGCTATCGGAACGATGTTGCGTTCCAGGCAAAAGAGCCAGAATTCTCTTGTCAGCACCGCTAGGGCCCTGGACCTGGGTCCCCCCAAGCGATTGACGTACTGGACTGCGGTTACGTTGTCCATACGCAACAACACGCAGCAGTTGGATGCGTGCGGCAGAAGGCTCCTGATAGCAAAGAGTGCTGCCAGAAGCTCTAGCATGTTGATGTGTAGCAGAGACTCCTCTGCGGACCATGTCCCTCCTGTGGATGAGGGGCCGCACCGGGCTCCCCAGCCGTGGCGGCTGGCATCTGACTCTATGATAAAGTCTGGATTGGAACTGAAGATGGTCTTGCCGTTCCATTCGACGGCATGACGTAACCACCACCGTAGTTCCACTATGGCTTCTGCGTCCAATGGGACTTCGTCTGCATAGCGAAGCCCCTGTTGGAGATGCAGAGCCTTGAGTCTCTGGAGGGCTCGATAATAGAGAGGGGCTGGAAAAATGGCCTGGATCGAAGCCGATAACAGGCCGACTAGGCGAGCCAATCCGCGTAAGGACACCCAGTGCTTGTCCAGCACGAAACTGATCTCTTTGCGGATAGTAGCCAATTTGGACTTGGGTAGACGGAGGACCGCTCGGTTGGTGTCCACCAAGAACCCTAAAAATTCCATCTCTTGAGATTGGGAGAGAAGAGATTTCTCGTGATTGATGAGGAAACCCAGGTCCTGTAGCAGTCCGACTGCCCAGGAGGCATGCTCGTTTGCCTGGTGATAGGAACGAGCTATTATGAGTAGGTCGTCCAAATAGATGATCAACCTCACACCTCTGCTCCGCAGGGTAGCCACCACCAGCTTCAGAAGTTTGGTGAAGCACCATGGGGCGGAGGAGAGACCGAAAGGAAGGCAAGTAAATTGCCATGTTCTGTTTCTCCATAGGAAGCGAAGTAAGTGTTGGGAGGTTGGGTGGATGGGAACCGTGAGATAGGCGTCCTTTAAGTCCACCTTCACTAACCAGTCCCCGGGACGTAAGAGATCCCGCAGGCAGTGGATTCCCTCCATTTTGAAATGTCGGTAGACGACATGTTGGTTGAGATATCTCAGGTTTATCCACTGGGCGATAGCCGCCAACCCTTTTTTCTGACTAGGAAGAGGTTGTTTGGTCAGGAGTTCCTGTAATTCGTTGACTATCAGTACGATGTTCGAGTTTGAAAACCTTATGGGATGAGGGACCATATCCATGTCCGGAAGTGAGTATAACTCTATCTGATAGCCCGCTACTGTACTGAATATCCATGCGTCTGCCGTAATCGCAGACCAGGCGTGGATAAAAAGCCTCATTAGGATTGAACGGCGGCGCTCCATTGAGCACGTAGTGTTCGCGCAGCCTAGGAGGCAAACTGCTCGTTGGGCCCAGCCCCTAAGTTGGGACAGGTCTACTGGTTGTGCGGAGGCGGAAGCCTGCTCACTGAGGTTCAGGATTTTTGTGATAGGTCCGAATAAATCTAGGATTCGGTCCTGTATGGTCCTAAACGACCTCTCTATTCCTTTCTTGGAATATTTCCCCTGTTTGGTGAGATACCTAAAAAGTATGGGGTCCACCTCGGGTGTGTGCACAGCCTTTTTGGCAATGCAGGGGCGGGGGCATTCCGCCCTCAACTTGTTTTGGTTGGTTTTGTCAACCGATCTCCGGGCCCAATATTCGATGTATTGGGCCACCTCGGGTAGAGGTGCCCAGTCACCGGAGCGTGGATGGCTAATCGCCTCAGGATCGAAAAAGGGCTCTCTGTGAGAGTCCAATAATGTCTCACCCTGGGATACAGGGTTGGCGTCGTCATGGAGCGCCATGTGCCCACTGCCCTCATATTCATCATCATCCTCAGACTCAAAGGCGTCAGCCGCCTCGGACTCCGCGGACGACTCTGGAGAAGAGTCCAAAAATGAGTCCGGTTTAGTCCGCCGAGCTGATCGCTGCCTCTGCAAATGCATCTCCCCGAGGCTCAGGGGTCGATTGGAGTCTGGGAGGGTAGTGGGTCGGCAGTCCTGGGAGCGTACTGCCTGGGGCACGTTATTTACTTCCCCTGCCGGGGAGTCGGAGGCCACATCAATGTGGCGGCGTTTTTGGGACGCCTTGCCCTTCTTTATGGGCGGCATATCATTTCCGGCTGGTCCGGCCATAGGGGGTGTAGACTGGGGTGCAGGCGGGGTTGGGGCAACCGACGCCATGGCAGCCTGGACTGATCTGCTGATCAGTTCCTGGATTTGTGCTGCGTTGAGGTAGACTGGTGCATCTAAGGATGGTTCTACCCCCTCGGGGGCGATAGCAGGGGTATAGGCCCTGTCGTCAGCCATAGCAGACGAGGTTTGGCTGTTGTACAATCTTAGGCTGTCACAAACAGCACAGAAATACAGAGTAAGTTTGTGATAGCCTAATCTGAGGGGATAAGGGTTGCCTAGCAACCCGGCTGCAGGAGAGGGTAATATTCTCTGATAGTCAGACTGAACTGATGCAAAACACAATCTGAGGGACAAGGGATGCCTAGTAACCCGGCTACAGGAGAGAAGGTCAGGATCCCCCGAGTAAGATATGTCTGCCTGCCTGCTAGAGAATAAGCGATTCAGGGAAAAAAAAACCCAAAGTAGGGAATAAATTCCCCAACTAACAGTAACAATAAGACCTAAAGCAAGGAGCTCCGCTTAGCACACCGCACGCCGCCTCACTGGCTCAGCGGTGCAGAAGGAGCGAGATCCAGAGTCTGAGGCCGTAGTCTCGCGAGACTACGGGCCTCTGGGCGATTGGTGGAACACAGGGACGTTCCGCCACGCTTCTTAAGAGACGCGCCGCTCTGAGGAGAGAGCGCGCGGCGTGAGGGGGAAGAAGAAGGTAGCATGGCGCCAAGGCAATAAAATGGCGCCGTCCTACGGATGAGGGGAAACAAAGCAGACCGGCCAGAGCGCACCAGCATCGGGGGTGCGCGGCGACCGGGGCCCAACCGGAAGGAATAAGGAGAGCTGAGGATAGTGAAGTACAAGCAGTACAGAAAAGTACAGAAATTTAAGAAATCCCAGGTGGGAGCCTGTAAGGGATACCAGCGGGGGAAAAAAATCCCTAGCAGTAGAAATAAATCCCCAGCACTACAATAAAAAGATTATTGAAAACAATTGAATAACAAATAGTACTTAGCTAAGTTCTTGCTAGTTCTTGCTATGAGCAGAAAGAAAGAGGAGGGTTCTAAGGAGGCAGCCCCTTATATACCAGCTGTCCTGCCTCATGATTGGCAGATCCAGCCAGAGGGCTGCTGGGTGTTGTAGTTTTCTTTTCTTCAGTTTCAAAACGTTTTTTTTTCTACCTGAATTCACTAAAAGTTGAATTTCTGCTATGTGCATTAATAAAGAAAGATAATGCATAAGATATGAGCCTCCTGTCTCAAATATAACTTAATAAACAACGCAACAACCTTTTGCCAAGAAATTGGCCGCAGGCACCTTTATTGGTTTTAAACAATGACTTTTATCATATCTTTTTATTAAATCACATGACCTCATGAATTTAATCAAACAGAATTCTATCTGCTCAGTTTTTTAGAACTTGTGCAGTAGCAAAATTGTAAATATAAATAACAGTACCCCCCAGAATCTGGGGCGACTAAGGCAGGAGGGAGGGAGCTCCAATTTTCTTGATCTGTCCACAGGCAAAGAGGGACCCCCCGCCCCCCTGCTAGCCTTATATATCCTATCCCAGTCTTTCCAGAAAATTCACAGTATTCTGATTGGTTCTACCCAAATACCTAATTTCTTCCTCCTTAAAGGATCCACAGCCTAGCTGCCTATACCTCCACTGCTGTAATAACATACCTAACCTAGGATGGGGGAGTCCACAATCTCAAAAAAGTGGATACATATTGTGCCCCCTTTTCCCATGAGATTGTAGGCCACACCCCTACCCACACAAAATTTCCCAGATACAAATTACTTGATAAATAACGCAACAACCTTTTGGCAAGAATCTGGCCGCAGGCAACTTCATTGGTTTTAAACAATGACTTTTATCATATCTTTTCTTAAATCACATAACTTCATGAATTCAATAAAACAGAATTCTATCTGCTCAGTTTTTTAGAACTTAAGCAGTAGCAAAATTGTAAATATAAATAACACGCCGGGTAATACTAAAACGATGGAGGTCCCCTTTGATCGTAAAGAGTAACTCTAAAGTTCTAAGGTTCCCCTTAGACAGCTTTAAGCGTGGGCCCTCCCCCGTCCCTGACCACCAACATTCTCAAGGGCCTGCCCACTGCTTTAATACTCTTACAACGTCATATAGGAAAATGAACAGTATTATAAGTCATCAGTGCTTTCAAGGTTTAACAGTAGGATATTATACTTTACCCAAAAGAGACATCCCAAACCAGCTCCCCTCACACCTGTACGCTCTCAGCCCCCTCACATCTGTACGCTCTCAGCCCCCTCACATCTGTACGCTCTCAGCCCCCTCACATCTGTACGCTCTCAGCCCCCCTCACACCTGTATGCTCTCAGCCCCCTCACACCTGTACGCTCTCAGCCCCCCTCACACCTGTACGCTCTCAGCCCCCCTCACACCTGTATGCCCTCAGCCCCCCTAACATGTGTATATATCACACACACACACACATGTACACACACACATACATTTACACAGGCACACACACAATCCTCCCCCCCCCTCACTTGTGCAACAGCCCATACTTGTAAGGTGTTGTTCCTGGTCCCAGCGCTTGTGCAGTACACACGAGGAGTGCACATGCAGGAAATTGCCAGAGGTGGCAGCAAAGAGCTAAATGATAAAGAGCAGCTGCCGAGTGCCAACTCACACATTCCGAAAGCCAGCGCAGCCACGGAGCTCCCCTGTACCCACCTCTGCCTTCTCCCATCCCCACAAAACAACCGGGCCCTTCTAGATGCTCGGGGCCCTTACAAGTATATGGGCTGTACCCCCCCTGATGGCGGCCCTGGTGCCAGGTGGTCCATCACAGAGAGCATATTCAATAAGAACTATTTATCAGCCTAAAGAGAATGTTCTGCATTTTAATATTTTTAGAAAAATATTTAAATATTTGTCAGGTAAATACACAATAGGATGTTAAAATATTTTATGTTTGTATTTCATTTAACCACTTACTACCCGCCGTATGAACGATGGCTGGGAAGTGGTTCTGTTATCAGTCTATGGGATTACTTGGCGTGATAAGCTTCTCCTGGGACGCGTGTGTATGATTCTCATTATCATTTGTATTCATTCATCATTTGATTCATTTAACAATTTGGGACGAGATGCCAATTTTTCTGGGTGTTCTACCACTAGTAGGACACAATTACTATGGTTTTGTTATCCTGACTGGGGGTCATATGACGTCCAGCAGGATAACATGCTGGCCCATGTGGGCACGCAGCGTCTGACAGGCCGCATCTCTGATCGTGATAATGAGCCTCTGTCAGAGGCTTCTTACCACGTGATTAGCTGTGACCAATCACAGCTGATCATTGTGTGAACCAGGAAGTGCCGGCATTCCTCGATTTGCGCTGACAGGGAGAGCCAATCGGTGGCTCTCCCTGTCAGAGGGGGGGGTCTGTGCTGATAATCAGCACATTGATTATGAGCACAGCCCCCATCAAATGTAATAAGCTGCCAATCAGTTCCCAGTCAGTGCCCCATCATAACCCCCTGCTAGTGCCCACTACAGTGCCAATCAGTGCCCACAACAGTGCTAATCAGAGCCCACCACAGTGCCTATCAGTGCCCACCACAGTGCCAATCAGTGCCCAGCAGTAACACCTGTCTGTAACTAAGCAATTCCTCATCAGTTCTGCCCATCAGTGCCACCTGTCAGTGCCAATCAGTACCGCTTATCAGTGCCGCCTATTTGTGCCCATCAGTGCTGCATATCAGTGGCGCTTATCGGCGCCCATCAATTCTACATATCAGTGCCTCCTCATCAGTGCCCATCAGTGCCACCTTATCAGTGCCAACTCATCAGTACCCATCAGTGCTGCCTCATCAGTGCCCACCAGTGCTGCCTAATCAGTTCCTATCACTGAAGGGGAAAATAAAGTTTTATGACAAACTAAGAAAAAAATTTTTTATGAAAAATTTTTTTTTTTTTTTTTTAAGTTTGTTGAGCAAAAAATAAAAACCTCAGAGCATGACCGCACAATTGTCATTCAAAGTGTGACAGTACTGAAAGCTGAAAATTGTTCCTAGGCAGGAAGGGGTGAAAGTGCCTGGTATTGAAGTGGTTAAAGATGTTAAGCTCTAGGCTCTTTTTTTGTTTCCCAGGCTTAACCCCAACTGCTGTGCTCAACCTGTGGTATAAAGAGTTTAATCATCTCAGATTATTAACACACAGAGAAATGAGTGAGCTGAATGATGACTTCCTTTTCCTTCCATCTTCCCTGTCTGCTCTGTACAGCACTGTGTGGTCTTTAAATTAGAGGGAGAGTCTGAAAGCAGCTTCTGCTTTGTCCTCTGTTTAGAAATGTCACAATGCTTTATGTCATTGTCATGGCTGCATTCTATATTAAATCGTAAATACGAAATAAAGAATTTGTATAACTACTGTAGAAAACGCATATTCAACAAATAAAAACATGTAAAAAAACACCCAATAAACCCTAATAACAAGCTATGTGCAGCATAGTGATAAAGCCACCGCTACTTTTACATAGTAATATCTGAGTTTGCAGAGGCATTTGGTGCCCACAAAGTGGATTTATATTCTTCGTGGCTGTTATGGGGATATGTTTTTTTTTTTTTTTTTTTAACAAAAAAGTTGTTTATTGATGTAAACATACAGCGTAATAAAAACAGTTGCCAGACGATAGTCATACATAAATCAACGGTTAGTGAAGCATTAGGTACAAGATAAAGACATATTGAGTTAACAGACAAGATGAATGTCCATGCATGGGCGCAAACCCCTGCATCAATTCCAGTAGCTGACCTAAGACAATCCATGCACTGTAGAACCCCAGCATACCTCACCACCCCCCACACCCGGGAACCCATATGACGGGAGCGATAGCAGTGAACCGGAGTTTACACTTTGGACGGGGCCAGTGACTCCCTTGAGGGCGAGAGGAAAGACCTCCATCACCTTACCACGGGGCAAGCATCCAGGAGGGTAGGTACCGGGCGGAGGAAGTGCAGGGGGGGGGGGAGAGAGGCCCATACCATCAGACCCCAAGAAGCTCGCGATTCAGGCCACTACCGCAGTAAGACCCCACATGGCTCCCCCTACATCCAGTCCCAGGGCCTGCGTGGGGCACCCAGGTCGTCTCGAGACACCGCTCATTAATCCAGCTCCAAACTCTCAGCCCTCACCCAGGCCGCCCAGACTTTATCAAATTTCCCCGGACAGTTGCGACCCAGATAAGTGAGTTTGTACAGGGGAAGGGCCGCGTTAATCAATGCTCGCCATTGCCGCACCGTGGGGGGAGAGACCTCCTTCCATTTTAGCAATATTGCTTTCCTGGCATAGAAAGCAGCAAAAAAAATAAACAGTTTCTTGGCTTGGGTACCGGGCAGTGTGTCAACTATACCCAGGAGCAGCGGCAAGGGGTCGCAGGGTACACCTATCTTACTCACAGATTGAATCACCCCCACCACCCCCCGCCAGTAGGCCTGCAACGCAGGACACGACCAGACCACATGAAAGAACGAGCCTTCCTCTGCACCACATCTTGGGCAGGAAGGACTCCGCTGCGGGTATATGTTGGCGAGGCGCTGGGGAGAGAAATAGGCCCTGTGCAGGAATTTGAGTTGGATAAATCTATCCCTGGCCGACACAACCAGTGTAAGATATTGTTGTATCCCTTCCTCCCAGTCGTCATCGGCCAGCGCCGGGATGTCCGCCTGCCAGACCGAGTACAACTGAGAGACCTTAGATGTATCTAGGCCCAGCAAAAGTGAGTATAGGGCGGACAGGGGCTTAGTCTCGTCCGCCGCACTCAACAAGCGTTCCACCCCTGTAGTCTCCAGCACCACCAGACCAGGAAACTGTGCACCAAAGGCATGACGCAGCTGAAGAAACCGAAAGAACATCTGGTTCGTCAGTCCCTTCCTCTGCTTCAGCTCATCGAAGGTGAGTAACCTGCCCGACGGGGCTATGTCCATCAGCGTCTTAACCTCATTCCGGGCCCACAGGGCCGGGTCAGGTATGGACTGAAAGTGCGGGAGACGCGGGTTACCCCACAGCGGAGTACGCGGGGACCAACGGTCAGGGCCTTGAACCTTGGTCCTAACAACCTCCCACACCTTCAGGGTAGTCTTCATGGAGGGGGTAACCGCGGTACTAGACCTGGGCCCCCTGTGAATAAGGTTGCGAAGTTCGGAGTAAGATCCCAGAAGCGCAGCCTCCAAAGTAGCCGCCGGGTTGGCCGGCTTCTCCGAAAGCCACCACCGGAGTGTGACAAGGACTGCAGCCCAGTAGTACTTCTGGAAGCATGGCAGTGCCAGACCGCCCAGAGTAACCGGCAGCTGCAGGGTGGACCTGGCTATCCTAGGTGTACCTCCATTCCAGATGAAGGACGTGATCAGGGAGTCCAGTTTCTTAAAGAAGGTGTTGGGGATGGGGACGGGGGTCTGTCTAAAGATATAGAGAAACTTCGGCAGAATGGTCATCTTGACCAAATTGACCCTCCCAACCGGGGTAAGGGGCAGAGTCCTCCAAGCAGCACACCTCTGAGTCAAGAGGGACAAGACCGGGGTCAGGTTGAGGGGGATAAACTGCTTAAGGTCCCTATGTATCTCCACTCCCAGGTACCTAAACTGTGTGACCTGTCGCAAGGGGGTACCCGTTGGAATTATCGTCTCCGGTGCCCGGAGGGCAAAAACGACCGACTTCTCCCAGTTGATGCGGACACCTGAAAATCTGCCAAACGTGTCAATGAGCTCAAGGGCAGCTCCGAGAGAACGTGAGGCATCCCGCATGTACAGCAGTGTGTCATCCGCGTACAGGGAGACCCTTTCCTGAATCGAGCCCATAGGGATACCGCACACCGCCGGGGAGGAGCGTAGGAGAATCGCCATAGGCTCAATAGCCAGAGCAAAAAGGCCGGGAGACAGCGGGCATCCCTGCCTCGTGCCCCTGTGTAAACGAAAGGGTTGAGAAAGAGTCGACCCGGTACGGACCCTAGCAGAAGGGGCCCTATAGAGAGCCTGTACCCACGATACAAACCTAGGGCCGAAGCCGAACCGACGCAGGACCTCCCACAAGTACGACCACTCAACAGAGTCGAACGCTTTTTCCGCGTCTAGGGAGGCCACCACGTCGGACTCGGCCAGGGCCCCCTGAGCCCCCAGCACTGTGTACAGTCTACGGAGGTTTATATCTGTACCCTTCCCGGGCATGAAGCCAGTCTGGTCTTCATGCACCAAGGATAGAATGACCGAGTTCAAACGTCTGGCCAGAACTTTGGTGAGAATTTTAGCGTCTGCGTTGAGAAGCGAAATAGGCCTGTAGGATGCACACAGCTCGGGGTCCTTGCCTGGTTTGGGGATCACCACGATGACGGCCTCCGCCATAGAGGGAGGAAGGCCGCCATCTTTGAGAGATGCAACTACCATACCGTGAAGCCTGGGGGACAATACATCCCCATGTTCCTTATAAAATTCCGGGGGAAGGCCGTCCACCCCTGGGGTTTTCCCCACCTGCATTTCCCCCAGGGCCTGCTGCACTTCCTCGAGGGTGACCCCACTGTCTAGGTAAGCACGGGCCTCGTCCGAAAGGCTCGGGAAGGTCATTTGCCCCAAAAAGGAGTCCAGCTCCTCACCCGTGTAGTCCACCCTGGACGAGTACAGCGTCCCATAGTAGGAGGCAAAGCACGCATTAATAGCCCCCGGATCAACCTCGACCACCCCGTTTGCATTTTTAATCCTAGCAATAGTAGTGACGGGTTGTTGCTCTCTAGCCAGCCAGGCCAGGAGGCGTCCCGTCTTCTCCCCCTGCTCAAAGATGCGCTGTGACTGGGCCAACTGCCTCTTCCCCGCCTTGGCCACCCGGAGAAGCATAGCTTCCCGGTATGCCGACTGCATATCTGCATACGTGACGGGGTTCTGGGTAGCAATGTACTGTTTTTCTAACACTTGGGCTTTAGCCTCGGCCTCCTCCAGACAAATAGTGGCAGCCCCACGCTCCCGAGAGATAATAGCTTGGTAGCATCCCCGCATAAATGCCTTAAAAGCATCCCACCTATTGCCCACCTCCGTGGAATCCTCATTATCCCCCCAAAACTCAGAGATGCGTTCGGGGATCTCCATCGCCACCCTCTCATCCGAGATCCAGTAGCGAGAAAGTCGCCACAGCCTCTCCGATGGGGGCGTTTGGGTTTGTAACCCAAGAAGCACGGGGGCATGATCCGAAATGCCCCTGGGGAGAATCTGTACCCTGCTGACCCTGGAGAGCATTCCTCCACTGACATACACCAAATCTATCCTGGACATAGCTCTATAGGAGGTGGAGTGACACGTATAGGCTCTGTCATCTGGATGTTTCCAGCGCCACACATCCGTAAGGCCATAAAGTGAAGCCCATCGCTGCAGTGGAGAGTCAGTGGCAGCATCAGATGACAGCCTATCCAGGGATGGGTTGGGAACCATGTTAAAGTCCCCCGCAATAATAATATTGTCAGTGGGATAAGTGGCCATTATAGGGATCAGGGATTTCAGGAGAGATATCGTTGCTGGCGGCGGGACATATAAGCCCATGATTAGCATTTCAACCGTATCCACCACAGCATGGAGGAGCACGTATTTGCCCTCGGGGTCCAGCTTAACGTCTAAAAGGGAGTAGGATAAGGACTTATGAATTAGTATGCTAACCCCCCTGGCATAAGTGGAGTATATAGCATGATAGGAGTGACCTATCCACTGCTTTCTTAAGCCCAGAGTCCTACGCCCCGTCAAGTGAGTCTCCTGGAGGATGCATATATGGGGAGCATATTTCTTAAGGTAGGCCATAACCAATGACCTCTTTATTTTATCATTGAGCCCGCGGACATTCCACGAGATTAACCTGATGGGAGCCATTGAGATCCCAGCATTACAGGGCAGTTAGAGCAATGATGATGAAGCCATCGCGAAGAAGGATACCCCACCGACCAAACATGGGCATTCACCTCAGAAGCGTTGGGCACCCAGCATAAACGCCCGAACCAGGCCGGGCAAGGCGTCCAAGGCAGCATATGGCATACATTAGTCTGGCAAATAAATCGGCAACTTATAGGAACAACAAACAAAAAGGAAAAAAACCTGAAAACAAAACAGAACCTCCCCTCCCCCCCACCCCGCACGCCCGGAAAAAAGACCGGGGTGCTTTGTCCCCAAACCAACCCCATCAAACCGTAGGAAAGTCTCCTATGGGAGCGACTGGCACAGCGGCCCGACCTAAGGCGCCAGAAGAGCAAACACCCGGTCCAGCAATCCCCCTAGGAGAGGACCCCACCCCCCAAGCCCCATATGCATTACCGGGTAACATTGGATCCACCCAGAGTACATTGCTTCAAAAAATGAGCAGCATAGAGTTATCAAACTATAAAACATAAAACAGTTCACCTAGGCCTTGCTAGGGGCGCAGACTTAAACATCATAACGTTGCAGTTCCAGACCCGGGCATCAGCAGTCCCAGGAACCCGGGTCAAGCCCGGTTAAACCCCCTCAGGGCCCCCCATGTAACATCCAGCACCCGACCCAAAACCATCCCCATGACCCCCCCTCTCGTGCACACCCCTTGCAGACCTGCAGTCCAGCTGGCGAGCGACAGAAATTATCAGGTGATGTCCACGAGTATCCACTGCGTCGGGTCTTGAAAGGTGACAAAAAACGGAAGAGATGGGGGGGGGGGGGGGAATGGCGGAGGGCAGGGGGCCAAACATTCCACAAACACAGAGGCACAGTCCTGCCCTGCCCTCCCCTCCATGTGGCTTTTAACAAAGGGAGCAACGTTCCGGTGCAGCCACACAACAGAGATACAGTGAGCCAGGGGGGCCCAAGGCAGCAAGCAGTGTATTTACCGTTGTCGGGGCAAGGTGTCCAGCCAGTGTGAGGCATCTTCCGGGGATGTAAAGTAGCGGGTAGATTCGCCGTCGATGACCCTCAGTCGCGCAGGGAAAAGCATGCTGTATTTCAGGCCCCTGGCGCGGAGCAGTCCCTTGACATGATCAAATGTCCTGCGGAGCCTTTGGGTGTCCAGAGAGTAGTCAGGGAACATCATGAGCCACGTGTTGTCAAAGCGGAGCTATCCCACCCTCCTGGCCTCCCTCAAAGCCAGATCCCTGTCACGGAAGTTGAGCAGGCGAAAAATAAAAGTGCGCGGGGGGGCCCCAGGTGT
The DNA here is from genome assembly GCA_029574335.1 of Rana kukunoris. NCBI lineage: Eukaryota > Metazoa > Chordata > Amphibia > Anura > Ranidae > Rana > Rana kukunoris. The sequence goes on along the minus strand of CM056055.1, from coordinate 131,468,288 downwards.
GGCCCGGCCCGGTGGCATCCTATGGGCCCTTTCCACTACAAAGTGTGGGGAGAACTGAGCCTGCGGCAGTAGGTTCCGGAGCATCGTCTCAGTGAACACCGTCGGATCCTGGCCCTCTGCCCCCTCCGGGAGGCCGACAACCCTAAGGTTAATTCTTCTGCTGCGGTTCTCACTGTCCTCTGCCCGTGACTCCAAGGCCTTCACTCTAACCTGCAGGGTGTGTATGGAGGCCCGCTGGTCCCGGATGGAGTCTTCCGTGTCCCCAACTCGCCGTTTCGCCTCCCCCAGCCGCTCCCGTATGCCATCCAGGTCCCTCCGAAGGAGCCCAAAATCCAGCTGAAGAGTGTCTATTTTACCCGTGAGAGTGGTCTGGCATCCCTGAATCGCCAGCATGAGAGCCTGGAAGCGATCTTCCTCCGACGCATTCGCCGCGGGAGGCTGTGTCTGGGACGCCATGTGCGCGCGGCCTACAGGAGTCGGCGGCGGCCTCGGCAGGGGACTCGATTTAATTGCGGAGCCTCCTTTCCGTCCAGAGCCGGACTTGCCCCTACGCATACCCGAGAGTCCCTGGTGTCAAACAGGGTGAAAAGCGGTGGTGGATCCCGCGGGTTAAGGGTGAAATAGGTCCCGGAGAGCGGAGCTCCTCTCACACACGTCCGCTCAAGCCGCCATCTTGCCACGCCCCCTCGGGGATATGTTTAATTGACAGTTTTTGTACATGAAGTTCACTTAACTCCTTCCCATCCTCGCTATAGTCTAATGACGGCTACAGCGCGGACCTACTTTGCCAGGAGATCGTCAGAAGACTTCCTCCCGTGCTAAAGGGGCCTCAAGGAGACTTGGCTAATCACAGATCGGAGTAAGGGGTTGATTCCGACCCCTTACCATGTGATCAGCTGTCAGCCAATCAAAGCTGATCATGTGATGTAGTAAACTGCTATTTATTCTTCCCACACTAATAGTGTGAGGAGAAAAGAAAAGTTGGTCATCGGCGGCTGTCAGAGGGACATTGGTCCTGATCACGGAAAGCAGCCTTATCTGTGCCCACCTGTGCCACCTGCCAGTGCCCACCAGTGCACAACAGTGCTTCCTAGCAGTGCCACCTATCAATGCCACCTATCAGTGCCAATCAGTGCCTCATATCAGTACCACCCATCAGTGCCACTTTATCTGTGCAGCCTATCAGTTGGAAAAAGAAAATATGGACAGCCGCACTCCAAAAAACCTTGATGGTTGTCTTTATTTAAAAAAAAAGGAAAAATGCACTACAAGTCACAGCATACAACACGGGAGTAAAACAGCTGACGCGTTTCGCACCATAATTTAGTGCTTAATCGCATGCCCATTAGTGCTTAAATTAGTGCCCATTAGTGCAGCCTCATCAGAGCAAATCAATGAAGGAGAAAAATTACCTGTTTGCTGAATTTTATAACAAACTATTAAAACAGTTTTGTTTGTTTTTTCCCCATCTTTTTTTTGTTTCTTTGTTTGGAGAAAACGAAAAACCCCAGCAGCAAAGAAAGCTCTATTTCTGTGAAAAAACTTCTAAAAATATAATTTGGGGTCCAGTGTAAGGTCACCTTACAGATTTTCTGTGAAGGTGAACTTACACTTTAAAGGTCACTTTTACTAGAGAGAATTTTAAAAGGCTTTCAGTTTTTTTTTTCACTTTTTAACATTTTTAATGAAAGCAGTTGCATAGCTAAGACGTTTCTCTGGGCTGTTTTATACCATATGCTGGAGACTCCTCACTAACCTTCTAGTTGTTAATTGTAATTTAATGCCCTGACACAATACTTGGGAAGGATAATGGAGAATTTACAGGTGACATTTTCATGTAATAAAACGTGGCTCTAAGTGGTTTCTTTGTCAATGTTTTCACCCAAGATTCACACGTGTTTCTAATACAATCCAATGTAAAATGTGTGTACATTTTGGGTGAAAGTTGTCTGATAGACCCCTAACTATAATATGTATGACTAATGAAATATTAAATATAATATTACTAATAGGTCTGTGTTAATACTGGCTAACGTATATGTTCCTTTACCAGACATGATCACGGCTCAAATGAAGAAAACTATGAGAAGAAATCACTAACACATAGATTGATATGCAATGGATTTATTAATCAATTATTTGAAAAGCAGTAGAGACGACTTTCTAATATTAATTTAGAGAGACTTGATTTAGGAAAAAAAGGCAGATGTGAAGAGAGTATTGATTGGATTTTCAGTATTTGATTGCATCCATGTGAAGGATCTTCTTTCCATGTCAGACGAGCCCCTGTAAAAGAATAAGGTGATATCAGTATTGTACATATTAAATCATATGTTCTTATAAGTCTTTTATTTGGGAGTTGTGATAAACTAAATACAATAATCAGATTTGTGATTTTAGACAGTGACAGACAGACAGACATTTATACCAGATGCTAATGGGGGACATACAGGAGTCCTGGCAGAGTTGGAAGTAGTTTTTATTGATTTTTAAGGCTGGGTTCACATTAGTGCGCTGTGCGAAGTCGCATGTCATTCGCACAACACTGCTGTGCAAATCACATTCGATGTCTGTGCGATGCGAATTCAGCCATACAGATTGTACATCTGAATTTGCATCACTTCCTTTACCTTAATGCAGTGTTGTTTTCATGTCCTCATTGTTTGTTTTCGCTCTCAAGTTGCTGTAATTCTTCTCTAAACTCGACACTTCCTGGTTGTCTGTTTCCTTATAACCACAGTACTGGGAGCTTTTTCTCTGTGGTCACTAATCAAGGAGGTGTGATTACTGTGTGTTTAAAACCCCTCAGCACCAATCACTTTCGTTTTACAAACCATCACTGCCCTGTATTGGCTCTGTGGCTCTGTACATCACAGAAGCAGGAAACAGCATAGAAAAACGAAACTAGAACTGTAGGTACATTATATGATTGATTTTTATCTATTTTTAATCATTTTTAAAAGGAATCAGTAAACTATTATGTCTCTATACCCTGTAAACAGTCATTTCAGAAAAAACATTTTTTTTTACAACTCCTTTAAGCCTGGCTTCAAATGTAGACCGTTTTTCCTGAATTCACAAGCATGCCCAATTTGAAGGATGGTAAAACGTAGAAACTTGGGGCCCTTGGTAGGTGCCCAGGTTGCACCCCTTACCAACAGCACTCATTTTTGTGATACCTGATTTTATTCCTATGTATAGAATAGACAATTCATAGATATGTGTAGACATTTTATTAGGCCTCAAAAACTTTTGTTTGCCTACAGGTTGCACTTTCTCTGTTCTATCCAGATGTTTCCTTTTACTATAATGTGGAGGTCAACACATCAAAAAATTCTTGAAAAAAGGCAACTCTATTCTAACAGACATATTAAGGGCACCAACAGAGTAAGACAGGCCATAGATAATGCGACTTTTGATCTGCAACAATTGCTTAATTCCCCCATCAACACAGACAGTGAAGCCTTCTGTAGAGGTATTGTGAACACAATGATTATTGCTAGCAGCTATAGCCGCTGACAATCGCATGCTAAAAATTGTACATGCTAGTTTTTTTCCCAAGTCAATCAATGGATCGACGTGGCAACATTCAGCCTGCCCAAACATGGATGGAATCTTGATAGGACACTGCTGAACTGATTGAGAATCCATCTGTATAAAGCTGGCTTTAGTGTTTCAAGCCACGAGGTTCTAGCAAAGAATCGAATGGTCTGTACAAAATCTGTGGAAAAAACGATATATTCATGTTTGTGATGTGCTGATCTCCACTACTTGTTAAACTACCTGTGTGGAAATGTACAGACAGTGAACCCCATTGCCCAGGTATTTATTGAAAAATCATCATATTAGATGAACTGATTATAAAATAGTAAAAACAGACAATTATAAAAATAATAAATTCATGAATCTTAAAGCAGTTTATAATTAAGTAAAATATTATTTGGATTTCAAAAACTAGCATCAATGGATATATTTTGCATCTCCAGATGGAACTTACCAAAAGGTTTCCAGAACCACCCTGGTTGAGGAAAAGAAAGCAAATCTATATTTAACTACACACAAAAAATGACAACCCAACACTCTAAAAGAGTTAAAAACACTAAACCTGGTGATTGTGATTTGTGATTTTAGAAGACAGTGGGTGTCATTTATATCAGATGCTAATGGGGGGCATACAGGAGTCCTGGCAGAGTTGGAAGTCGTTTTTATTGACTTTTAAGGCTGGATTCACATTCTGTGCAAATCACATGCGATGTCTGTGCGATGCAAATTCAGCCATACAGATTGTATGTCTGAATTTACATCGCATTCGGACCAAAGTCATGCAGGACCCCTTTTTGGGCCGCACCAGAATCTGATCGCATGGGTGTACACACCCATGCGATCTGATTCATGTTGAATTAACAGTTCACACTGCGATATGCAAACCGATCTGGGGTGTCATTAACTTTGTATTGTTACTCCCAGCGGTTTGCATATGGCAGTGTGAACTGCCTGTGAGTCGGGTGCGATGCAGGAACCCACAGTGGATTTGCAGGGCTTTCCGCATCGCACCAATGTGAACTAAGCTTTAATCACAGCTGTATAGTACAAAGTGTTGAATTATTCACTTAGGCCGCGTACACACGATGAGACATGTCCGCTCAAACATGTCCGACGGACCGTTTGCAGCGGACATGTCTCATCAGATTTTGGTCCGATGGCGTGTACACACCATCGGACGAAAATCCCCTCGGACTGAGGACACGGTGACGTGGCGGTGACGTTGACGCCGCCACGTCACCACTCCAGGAAGTAAAATACTTCCACGCATGCGTCGAATCCATTTGACGCATGCGTGGACAGTTATGTCCGCTGGTGAGTGTACTAACCAGCGGACATATCCGACGGACATGTCTCCGGCGGACAAATTTCAAAGCATGCTTTGAAATTTGTCCGATGGTAAAACATGTCCGCTAGCCCGTACACACGATCGGATTTGTCTGCTGAAACGCTCTGTCGGACTGGTTTCAGCAGATAAATTCGATCGTGTGTACGCGGCCTAAGTGAAGCAAACACGGGATTGGCAGAGTGCTTCCCACTGCACCTCACACACTGCTGGCTGCCTAATATATGTGTCACTTCTCTCCATAGAGTGCAATGATTTGCAATAGCATCCCCCGTAGACTGGATTTATACTACTACATACTAGTCTATACTCTGCTAATACTGCTAAATTAATAGTGGATAGGTATGGCCCCTCTGCCAGCTTCTGATTGGTTGTTATCAGCCATAAGTGGGGAGCAGGAGCACAAAACCTGTGGCCATTGTTTGGTACAGGGAGAGAAGGGTCAGGTACATGTGGGCTCCACTGCATATGGGTAGATAATATTAGGTCTTGTCTATACAGACATTTATTTCTGCTTTTGATCTGCATTTATGATCTATAAAACAAGTAAATTCTAAACTTTTAAAGACTATTATAAATGTCATTTAGTTATGAAAAAAAGTGTTTGAGACAAACATTTTTTTACTGGATCACAGCCAATCAGCTTTTACATTTTTATTTTCTAAGCTCAAAGAAAAATAATAAAGATAGAGACTTACTGGTTGCTATGGGCAAGGGCATCAGCTGAGATAGAACTTGTCTCAGACACTTGTTATTAATTCTCTCTTTCTGTCTTAGTTGCTCATTACTATTTCAAGAAACTCCAGGTACAAGCCCAGACCTTCCTTGAGTAATACATTTAATCCTTTACACTAAAAGCTTGTATACTCAGGTGTTTGCTTACTTCTGACAAATGTTGGGGCAGTTTGGGAGGATTTGGATTTTCAACTTGATCATAAGGAGCAGTGCTCACTAGTTTTAGTGAATTTAGCATATCCTTTAATATATTAATCTGAACTGCTATTTTTCCCTTCTAAAAGTCAATGTGGATGCATTCTGAAGCTTCATAAATCAAGCTAAAGGGAAGAATGAGGCAGGCCAGACCAGAAGAAACTTAAAGCGGATCTCCACCCTAAAGTGAAGTTCTGCTGATTGGAACCCTCCCCCCTCCGGTGTCACATTTGACACCTTTCAGGGAGAGGGGGGTGCAGATACCTGTCTAAAGACAGGTATTTGCACCCACTTCCGGCCCGCAGTCTCGGGCAAAAGACGGGTTTTTTCCCGTTGTGTGCTGGGAACTCTCGGCTCCCAGCACACAGCGGGACCCAATCGGCGGGCGCAGCGCTATTAGTGCATGCGCCGTAGGGAACCAGGCAGTGAAGCCGGAGCGCTTCACTTCCTGGTTCCCTCACCGTGGATGGAGGGGGGAGCTGCAGACCAAATGTAGACCATTTTTCTGGAATTCACAAGCATACCTAATTTGAAGGATGGTATAACGTAGAAACTTGGGGCCCTTGGTAGGTGCCCAGGTTGCACCCTTTACCAACAGCACTCATTTTTGTGATATCTGAATAGAATAGACAGCTCATAGATATTTGTAGACATTTTATTAGGCCTCAAAAACTTTTGTTTGCTTACAGGTTGCACTTTCTTTGTTCTATTCAGATGGTTTTTATTTATTATAATGTGGAGGTCAACACATCAAAAAATTCCTGAAAAAAGGCAACTCTATTCTAACAGACATACTAAGGGCACCAACAGAGTTAGACAGGCCATAGATTATGCGACTTTTGATCTGCAACAATTGCGTAATTCCCCCGTCAACACAGACTGTATGCCTTCTGCAGATGTATTGTGAACACAATGGCAATAATCGCATGCTAAAAAATTGTACATGCTAGTTTTACCCAAGTCAATTAATGGATCGACTTGGCAACATTCAGCCTGCCCAAACATGGATTGAATCTCGACAGGACCCTGCTCAACTGATTAAGATTCCATCTGTATAAAGCTGGTTTAGTGTTTTGAGCCATAAGGTACTAGCAAAGAATCTAATGGTCTGTACAAAATCTGTTGAAAAAATATATATTTGTGGCATGTTTGTGATGTGCTGATCTCCACTACTTGTTAAACTACCTGTGTGGAAATGTACAGACAGTGAACTCCATTGCCCAGGCATTTATTGAAAAATCATCATATTAGATGAACTGTTCACATATGTGTTTATATTTCAATACTGCTTTTAAATTGAATACTTGTTCAATTTACTATCAATGCAAATTTAGGACCATGGCATTACATTTGAATCTTAAAGCAGTTTATAATTAAGTAAACTATTATTTGGATTTCAAAAACTAGCATTAATGGATATATTTTACATCTACAGATGGAACTTACCAAACCAACAACGTTGTTTACAAGCCCATCCTGGTTGAGGAAAAGAAAGCAAATCTATATTTAACTACAGACAAAAAATTGCAACCCAGCACTCTAAAAGAGCTAAAAACACAAACAATTGTGAAATGTCTATGATATAAGTGTTGTAGCCCAAATCTTCCACCTATCAGGATACCCACGGTACATCCTAAAATTAAAAAATATGAAGGAAAAAGACTAATACGCAAAACACACATCCAGTGACAGGAAATAATTAATCAAACAGTGAAATATTGAACATTGAAGAAACCATAGAACATCAGTACTAATTATGATGTGTGTTACTTGTGTCCAATTGTAACAGTCGCAGTGAAGTCTGGATGGAAATTGACAGATCTGCTATAAATGTTAACACATGAAAAAAGTCACAGCTTGTGGATCATCCATATACTGTTTATTGGCAGAGAGTTTGCTTCAAAGATCCACTAGAGGAAGATCTCAATGCACAAAAAGCACTCCATTCAGTAGTATAACCATAATTATATAAAATGTTTATCACCGTGCAGCAACTCAAAATTGCTGTAAATTAGAGTCCCACATTTTTCCACACAAGTTTTTGATCAATTGCAAAGAACATATGGTGCAGCGCTCCACAAGGATAAATCAGAAAAAGAACAAAAAATAAATTAGTACGAATAATAAGCAGCGAAAAATGCATAAACTGCAAATAATTGTACTTGAATAAATTATAAATGCATAAATACAAATAATTGTGCTTAATTAAAACACAGAGTGTACTGTATACAATGTAAATAAAGCTTTATATTACAATGCTGTGTTAGAATTTTTTTGTAATTTTTTGCAAAGAAAATGTATGCAACATATATGCCACAATATACATCAATCAAAATTGTATGCTTATCACAGTCTCTTCTCCACCACAATTGCCACCTCCTATGATCCTACCCATTTACTACAACTAGGTGAGAGTGATTGGGACCATAGCTGTTCCCTCTCTTTTCTATGTTTTCCAGTATGTCTATTACCTTACTATTATGGCATATTTCTTTCTATTATAGATACCCGTACACTGTGTATCTGCTCCTGATGAGTGTTTAAATGAACACGAAACGCGTAGAGACATTAAAATGATGATATGTCACAGTGTATATGTTTAATATCTACTTTCCAATATTTTACTTTAATGAACCACTTTATTACCATATTTTTTTATATGCTACTACTACAAAGCCGGTTTTCATATACTAGACTCTTTATTATGGCTACTGACCTTAGACTACCATGTACCCTCTAGATTTTATGTAGTTGGACCCACAACTATTATGCATTACCATGTATGTTATGTTGGACTCATTTTGTACCATTATGTAACTTCTAGACTGTTACTATTTTAATTCTTCAGTACTATTATACCATCTTATTTTGTATATGTTATGCCTCCTTTGTTTGTATTAAAAATATTTCTACCATATATTTTGGTTAATTTTTGTGCTTCATACAAAGTCCCACCCTTAGTTGTTCCACACAATTGCCACCTTGTTATCCTCCACATTCACCAAATATGTGAAAAGTTGCCTCTCTGTAGACAGCTTCTGAGGAAATCCCTGTACATAACGCATAAAGCAGGGTGTTGATTGTGACATCATTCCATGAGTGGGCATACTTATCTTAACAACCAGTCGGGAGGACAGGAGTGTTGTATATGTGAATGAGCCCACTGAGGGTGCCGGCTGCTTGGTATACATGCCTAGTCTGAGACTGCTACACTGTAAGCGCAATTGGATTTGTTCAATAAATAGCATTGAAACAGAGAGCATTAGATCTTCCCCTATTTGTTTTCATATGCTTCTATCGAGCATTAAGGAGATGGTGACATAGTAGAAGAGGCAAGTTGACCAGATAGTTGATTACATTCCTTAACAAGACATGATGTGATCATTGCTGGAAAGGGATGCTGTTCTGACCTTTTTGTTGTGATTGATGAACATTGTGGTTATTTTTTTTTGTGGGAAATATATAATACATACGTTTGCTTGTTGTGACATTCAACAAAGGACTAGAAATCCTAACACTACATTGTATATAGAGCTTTATTTACATTGTATGCACTCATTTATTTTCTTGAGTCTAACCATAAGGCTAGGTGCACATTTTCTTGCTTTTGTGTGTTTTCACATGTTTTAGAGCTACATGCATAGAGCAGTCCATTCATTTTAATGGGCTATCCTACATGCGAAAAACATGTATACTTTGACGTGTTTGTCACACATTTAAATGCATACAAAAATGAATGCCTGCTTGCTAAGTCTGAGTTTCTATTAAAGCGGAGCTCCACCTTGAAAAGAAAAAAATACAAAAGGCTGCAAAAAAATGTTTTTATTTTTTATACATACCAGAAGTGACCGTTGCTAGGCAGATCGTCCTAATCTGCCACTTCCTGATCCGCGGTCTGTCTTCTTTCTTCTCCTCCTTGCGCTTCCTCCTGGAAAATGGGGGAGTGGTGTCTTCTGGGACCTTGTGTGTGTCTCAGGAGACATTGCCCATTCACGTAGCGCCGTGTGTCTCGCGCATGCGCAGTAGGGAATCGGGCGGTAAAGCCGCAATTCTTCACTTCCTGGTTCCCTCAACGAGGATGGAGGCGGGGCAGCCGAGACCCGAGCGATTGCTTGGCTTTGGCTGCCGTCATTGCGGGTACCCTGGACAGGTAAGTGTCCTTATTAAAAGTCAGCAGCTACAGTGTTAGTAGCTGCTGAATTAAATTTTTTTTAACCGGACCTCCGCGACAATGGGACACATGTTCTATGAACATGCATGTTCACTGAAAAGCTTAGGTGTGAATGTAGCCTAAATTATTTGTTTCGAAAAAGTATCTATTTACAACCCCAATTCCAAAAAAGTTGGGATGCTGTGTAAAATCTACATAAAAACAGAATGCAATGATTTGAAAATTTCATAAACCCATATTTTATTCACAATAGAAAATAGAAAACATATCAAATGTTTAAACTGAGAAAATTTAAAATTTTAAGAAAAAAAATCTGGTAATTTAAAAAAAAGTTGGGACAGGGCAATAAAAAGCTGGCAAAGTAAGTGGTACTAGCCAGCTCTTTTTTTGTTCAAAATAATACCAACTTTTTCTTTACATAAAGGCACATTTTCTCACTTTAAACATTTGATATGCATTATATTTACTACTGTGAATAAAATATGGGTTTATGAGATATGAAAAACATTGCATTCTGTTTTTAGGTCGATTTTAGACAGTGTTCCAACTTTTTTAGAAATGTGGTTGTAAATAAAATATGGAGACAGCTGCCTGGAAATCTGCACCACATCCTCAGCCCTTGGTGTGATTCTAGCTGTCATCTCCCATTCTGCAGCACTCATGCACAGACAGTTGGGAGGGGGCAGCACCACTGACACAAGCAAGGAAGCTCCCCGTTGGCACATTTCCTTCTAGTGGCCATGGATCTCTAATGCAAACTCTCTGGCAATAAATATGGAATGATCTGCAAGCTCTGAATTTGGTCTTTTCATGTGTTTTCATGAGGAGATCTGTCAGGTTCCATCCGGACTTTGCTGTGACTGTTGCAAGTGGGCACAAGCAACACACATCATCAGATGGTGTTTAGATTGGCGTTTCATTATTTCTTCAATGTTTAATTTAATATTCCCCATCACTGGATGTGTGTTTTATACCTTAGTCTCTTTTGTTTTGTGTTCTATATTTAACATACCAAAGACTTGAGTATTTATTTAAATGTTTTACAGAGCACATAGCCTACCAGTCCAAACCCTCTGTTTTAAGCATACCTGCAATGTACCAGGCCACCTATAAACACTAGTTCTTTTCCTATATATGTGTTCGGGGGAGGGGTGAGTGTTCAGTTGGTTCTCTATTTGATGTCAGCCTTGGATCTCCACTGCTTCCCCTTCTGTGCCACACTACTCCAAACCATTACACTACCCCTGATCCTGATTCTGATCCCTGTATCTGTTCCTGGCCATTCACATATCATTTTGGAAGATTCTCTCTTCTCTTTGCCTGCCCTCCCCCAACAATACCAAAATAAAGTATTATAGTCCCATCCAGGACTTTCTGAATGTCTGAGATGGCTAATTTCTGTGGGATAAGGAATGAATAAAACAATGGCAAAATCTGTCTAGCCTTAGGTAAAAAGCTGTAAGAGTGAAGTGACTGCAGAAAGCAAATGGTAAAAATTCCTAATTTACAGTACCTATATTTGTATGTATAGTAAGATGAATAAATTCACCACCAAGCAGATTCCTTACTTAGTTTGTATCATTATCATGAAATCTATGGCATTAAATGCTGATGGAATATTTAGTAGCTCTATTTTTAAAATATAACTCCTGAACGAATATGTAGTAAATAAATAAAGGAAACACTGTACTGTATACTACTACTACTACAACAAAACAAAACTGGGATGACTGAACTCTAATAAAAATCTATGTGGAGACACATCCAGCACCTCAGAAGATTCGTCTGCCAGACTAGGTGTTTGCCGTTATGAGCCTTAATATCCCATGTGCTGGGTACTGTTGCTGAGGATCTGCCCCTTCATTCATGTGCTGGATGGAGTCTGATTGGGAAGACTATAATCATCCCTGTGCCTTACTAACCGCTGTTTTAACGGTCAGGGGATTCGATAAGGAGACTACATCTCACTATACGGGTGTCCCCTTTGGTGGAAGAAGATATTTTTGTGCACTTCCCCTTCATTTCCCATTATCATCACTTATTATTACTATTCTGGACTGTATTACATGTATATATATTTTTGATGTAACATCGGTTTCAACTTTCGTTTTTATATCAACCTTTACATCTTTTGGTATTTCTGAAACTTCACAATTTCTTATTCAATTGATTTATTATCACTAATCACTTTAGCGCTGTACCTTGTTTGTATTTATATGTTTTTTACTTTGGGTATCTTCAGTAATAGGTACTGGCAGCTTCCTTTAAATAGTTTAATTCATTTACTATTCACTATATTTTTATCCACTTGTTAGTGCAGTGTTTTTTTTTCCTAGGAACATTTTTCTATACAACAAAACAGTTTAAAGTATTTTATGTTTTTTTCAAGATCTTACTGATATTTATACCCACAAAAGGAAAATGCATATTTTAAAAAAGATTACAATTAAACACAAAATGTTACTTACTACCACTCCACAAACTGTGTTCAATAAAGCTCCAACTTTTTCCTGTGAAAAAAAATAAGTTATTGTGAAATATATATTATACATACATACTGTACATACATACACAAATGGATATACATATATTATATACACAAACAGTATATACTGCATTTGACAGACACCATGAACTTCAAGTTTACCAGAAGAAGATCAGCTGTAAAGGCATGTCATCTGCATAAAATCATCTTTATTTACCTTAAATCCACCCAGGTAGAGGCAACAATGTACAAACGTTGATGCATTTCACACACACACCATCACATAGGGCCCCCTTTTTATAGAAATTAAGTTAACAAAAAATTAATTACATTAAACCCCCCCCCCCCCAATTCTATATTGAAATACAGTACTTAGATCTCCGTCTGACTGTTTACATGTTGAATTTTAAAAGCAGAGGACTTCTGTCAGATTAGCAAACCTGTGAGATCAGCAGGCTTGCTGCTTTGAAAATTCAACATGTAAAAGTCAGATGGAGTTCTAAGTACTGTATTTCACCATAGAACCTCAGTTTACTGTAATAAATAAGTGTAAAATGTAGAACTCCGGGGAGTGTACAAAGATGTCCGCTTGTCCCCTTCTCACTGTATCCTGAGGCCCCATACACACGATCGGACATATCCGATGAAAACGGTCCGCGGACCATTTCCATCGGATATGTCCGATCGGGAGTTTGATCCGATGGCGTGTACACACCATCGGATCAAATTCCCCGCCGCCGGACGGCGCGGTGACGCGGCGGTGACGTTGACGCCGCCGCGTCACCGCCACGTCACCGCACCAGGAAGTAAAACAGTGGGGGACGACATGTCTGCTGGTAAGTGTACTAACCAGCAGACCTGTCGGGCGGACAGATTCCACCGGATGGATTTCAAAGCATGCTTTGAAATCTGTCGGGTGGAGAAATCTGTCCGCTAGCCCATACACACGAGCGGAGATGTCTGCTGAAACGGTCCATCGGACCGTTTTCAGCGGACATATCCCCTCGTGTGTACGCGGCCTTAGAGTGGAGGAGTGCGGAGTGTATCAAGATGGCGGTGATTCGTCACATTCGGCTACCCATCACAGTTTTAGTGTGCTGTTTTGTCGTAAAAGTGTTGGAACGCATATGGCAATGTCGCTCATGCGCAGTGCGAAATTTTTCAGCGGAACGTCACTTCTGAAGAAAACTGTAATGGGTAGCCATATGTGACGAGACAAGGGGTTTTCTCAATACAGACCGGACGGTGTTCTGCCGATGAAGGTCCCCCCGGAGGTTAAGGCCCCCCCTGTACTGTGCTTGCACAGTATGAATTTCAACGGACCTGCCAAAAATAGCCAAAGTCAGCTCTACACGGCACCTGCGCAATGACTACGACACATGCCGCACGCTCCCGATGCTAGTGCTACTCTGCAAGGGGCGGGGGTGATTTAAGCAACAAAGTACACATCTTACATTTGCAATGAGGTTAAGTCATAAGCATTATAAGAATAAACTGTAACAAGTATTGAAATTGGCCATCAACATTGAACTACTCGCCCTTATCATCTCTGTCCATCATTTTAAAATACTGCCTCTTTTGTGAGTTGAATAGTTTGTGCAAATCCGTCCATCAACATTGCAAAACCTGCCCTCCATTTATTTTAACACGCCCCGCTAAGGCATGTACTTTATTGTTAAAATCACCCCCGCCCCTTGCAGAGTAGCACTAGCATCGGGAGCGTGCGGCATGTCTCAGTCATTGCGCAGGCGCCGCGTAGAGCGGACTTGAAGCTCTACATCATCGGCTATTTTTGGTGGCTCCGCGCTGCGCCTGCACAGTACAGGGGGTCCTTATTTGCCAGGGGATCTTTTTCGGCAGGACACCGGGACGACAGGATTTTTTCACCCCCCCCTGTTGCCGCAGAGCCGCCCCTGCACCCACTGCTGGTTGTATTTAAAATAAATAAAGAAGATTTTATGCAGATGACATGTCTTATTGCCGACCTTCTGGGAGATTTTTGACAGTGCCTGTGGTCTGAGCACAGCTATTGTCAATTTCACAAGTTTGTAAGGCAATAGGGTGGCAGCATTACACTTTCATTTTACAAATGAAGTCCAAGTCCAGATTATATTGTTGTCTGAGACTCACTCCCCATCCCCCTGTCAATGATTTCGCCAAAAGTGAAGTGAGGAAAATCTACAACAGTGATACAGACAGCAATAAAAAGCTTACAGGGGTACTTTCCTTCCCCATGTCTACTAAAAAAGCATTTTTTGTTTTTGCTTGTGTTGTCATTGTAGATTGAATTACTGTCAGCAGAACATAATATAAGGGGGGAGCTTCTCCAACCCTTTCTAGTCAGTTGGAGCTGGACCTTCAAAAGTTTGTAACATCGGTGGTGTTAGTAGTTTAGAGTGATAACTGGTAACTACAACAAACCGATCTGGACAAAATAGGTGAATAGACAGCCATCACCTAATTTGATATAGAAATCTCCCCCCTACTGAAGTTTCAGTGCTGGGTGGGTAAACACAATGGCGGTTATTTACGAAAGGCAAATCCACTTTTCACTATAAGTGCAAACTACAAGAGAAAAGTGCACTTGGAGGTGCAGTCGCTGTAAATCTGAGGGGTAGATCTGAAATGAGGGGACACTCTGCTGATTTTATCATCCAATCATGTGCAAGCTAAAATACTGTTTTTTATTTTCCTTGCATGTCCCCCTCAGATTTACAGCGACTGCACTTCCGAGTACACTTTCAGTGCAAGTTCATGTGCACTTTGCACTTGTAGTTTGCATTTGTACTGCAAAGTGGATTTGCCTTTCGTAAAAACCGCCTCTGACTCTGAATGAGTGGTTTGTTTATAATATAGGTACTAAAGGCTTATTTTTCAGCGTTTTCTGGTATCGGGCAATGCATGGGAAGTGCTTGTCAATTTCTGCAGGCTGATTTTAGGAAACCTAGAGCTGGCTATACACTAGTTAGTAGAATCTCATTTGAATTTTTTATTTGTTTTTTGTTTTTTACAGCGGTCGTTTGATTTTCTAATCCTTAGTGGGGTCAAATTGATGTATATTGTCAACTGCAGTGATGAAAAAAATCAAAGGAACAGGATGGATTTTTTTTTCACACAAACTATTTTGAAAACGTGTTTGTGGATTTCGTTAAGTAAAGTCTATTTGTTCCAAAATCGAATGTTAAATGCAAATTACATTTCAAACTACTTTAGAGCGACATTTGTCAAGCTATCGACTGTATCAAGAATTTCTGTCCAGATTCTTTCATTCAAAAATCTTCTAGATGGCTAGCTGTAGTTAAAAGCAGGAGAAAGAAAGATACTATATAAAATAATATTTTAGTAACACCGTACCAGAATTAGCTTTACTGCAAGTTCCTTCACTAGTTCCACAGCGCCAGGCTGAAAAAAAAAACATTATTTTCACAATACTATTTGTAAATTCAAATTGAATTGTTTAAATTTTTTAATTACAGTATATTCCTCCAAAAAAATAGTTTTGCTTTTTTTCCAAGTTAAACCATCCCTCTCAGATATATATTACTAAGGTTTGCATGGCTGAGGACTTTGTGGGGAGAACTTATAAGTGTTCACAGCTATACAAAATATGGCAATGAAAACTTTCCTGAACTATAAATAACAGTTGTGATAATCTGATGCTGACCTGACTTTTTAATGAGGCACTTGTAGGCACAGTGTCGAGGACCTGGGAAAATGTTATGGCCTACGATTACTGAATCCCATACCCTTAGACCAAGCCTCTAGGCTCCTAACGGGGCCAATAACCACTCCATTGTTTGCAACTATTTGTTAAATTATGGAAAGTCAGTAAAAGCTGAAATCTGGGAAAACAAAAATCTACCCTTGCAGTGAACCTATCCTCCGCATTGCAAGGGCTAAATGTTCGTATAGTCTAATTGTGCAGGCATAAGACGTAATACTTTCCTTGTTCCTGGCTCAGTCAGGCTTCTTCCATCTATGCAGCTGTCTCTCTACAGTGCTCATAGCCACGTTTGCATGCTCGCCTCCTCTGTGTACAATGCAGCGTTTATAGCCGTGCACTGTAAATGATGATGCTGAGGGACTGTTGCCAGTCCACAGCTTTGAGTAGAAGAGAACTGTGCTGGAGGGATAGGGTAAGTAATTCACCATATCCTTTTACCCCTAGACTAGCACTGCATTTGTGACCTGTGTTTGGGGTGGCGTTAACATTGACACCCACTGCAGATCGCAATTGCAGAGTGTTTTGGAGTGAGCAAGGTCTAATTCCAAGAGTTCAGCTATAATGTTAATATTTGTTTGAATAGAGTCGGGGAGGATTAGTACCCCTGTTGGGTTGGCAGTTGGATAATGTCACTATTTTCACCTCAACCAGTCAGCGGAAGCCTCATATTCATTGATAAAAATACAAGGCTTCTCTTGAATGGAAGAGTAGAACTCAGCCCGACTCTCTTTATTTCGACCATACTGCTGTGTCGCTTACTTTATGTAGCTAATACTACTATAGTCCATTACAGCACACACAGCGGCTGCCACTTTATGCAATGAAAATTATTTGTTTGGGTCAGCTTAGCCCAAATGAACCATTAAAAGCAAAAATTAACCTGAATTTCCACTTTGAGTTGTTCATACACTGATAGTTTTTTTGTTCAGCCTGAAAAAGAACTAACAGACTCTGCTATCCACGCCATACAGAGAAGATGGAGGAATTCCCCACTGTGCCTATTGTGCCTGTTGTATTTTGACAATCTTTATCTACAGGAGTATCTATGACAGGGGTCTGAAAGTACCGGACACAGGTTATTTGCGGCCCGTGGACTGGTTATAAATGGCCTGCAGGCAGGGCGGGGGGGGTGCCGCGGAAGTGGGGGGAGTAGATTTCCTTCACATGCAGAGTAGCGCAGGAAGCGTCTCTGTAATAAGTTTACTTCTCTCTCACGTCATGCTGCAGCTGCTCCCCGCTCCCCGGCGGGCCCCCCCTCTTCTTGTCCATCCCCATTTGCTTGTGATATCACCTGGAATGGACGAGAAGAGAGGGGGGGCCGCCAGGGGGCGGGGAGCAGCCGCAGTATGACATGAGAAAGAAGTTAACCTGTTACTGAGACGCTTCCTGCTTTACTCTGCATGTAACGAAAACCACAAGTAAACGCTGACCTGTGCCCCATGTACCCTGATTGTGCCCTCATGTAAGCCAATTGTGCCCTGATTGTGCCATGATGTGCCCCATGTACCCTGATGTGCCCCATGTAACCTGAGTGTGCCCTCATGTGCCCAGATTGTGCCCCATGTACCCCTCATGTGCCCTCATGTGCCCCATGTACCCCGATTGTGCCCTCATGTGCCCCATGTACCTCGATTGTGCCCTCATGTGCCCCATGTACCCTGAGAGTGCCCCATGTACCCTGAGTGTTGCCCATGTACCCTGAGTGTGCCCCATGTACCCTGAGTGTGCCCTGATGTGCATGTACCCTGATGTGCCCTGATGTGCCCTGATGTGTGTGCCCTGATGTGCATGTCCTGATGTGCTGTGCCATGTACCCTGATGTGATGTGCTGTGCTGTGCCCTGTACCCTGATGTGCGCTGTGCCCTGTACCCTGATGTGCGCTGTGCCCTGTACCCTGATGTGCTGGGCTCTGTGACCTGATGTGCTGGGCCCTGATGGTGAGTGGTCAGTGTGTAGTGTAGTGGTCATCGTGCAGTTTAGTGGTCAGTGGTCAGTGTGTAGTGGTCGGTGTGTAGTGGTCAGTGTGCAGTGTAGTGGTCAGGGTTAATAATGCATCCACTGACACCAGTGCTGGTGGTAATAATGTGTCCGCTGACACCAGTGCTGGGGGGTTAATAATGCGTTCGCTGACACCAGTACTGTTGTTTTTGAAGTTTGAAAGTTTGCATGCGGCCCCCCATGGGATATGAAAACTCATCTTGTGGCCCTCAGGTAATTTGAGTTTGAGACCCCTGATCTATGACCACAATTTATAAAGGAGGGGAAAAGGCTGCTGGATGATCTCTGCTTAAAATCCATCATCCACCTAGGTGACTTCTTTTTTTTTTTTTTCTCTCTCTTCCGTTGTACAGCTGGAGCTCAGTGTTTTTAGCCCCTCCCCCCCTTCCCAATTTTCTTTCTGTTTATCACCTGGTAGCCTTTAATGTTTTTTATCTTACATTCATGCTGTGTTTATTCACAAAATGCCACGGGTCCTGATTGACCCATCAGCTCTGTTTTGAGATTTGACCTATTGCTATATATTTTTACATTTCTATTTATATCTTAATGATTTTTTGTTCCCTATCATGTGATCACGTGCAAGCAGAGTGACTTAATTGATATAATTTTTTCACCTACAGTTTTCATTCATTGATATTATATTCATCTCATATAATTACCGTATTAAAACTATAATAGATTCAATTGTAAAAAAAAAAAAAAAATTACATTGTCACCCTATGCTTAGAAAAACAGAGAATGTTTTTTTTATTATTATTATATCAGCATACCAAATACATGTATATCAGTCCTTAAAATATAAATATAACATATTAAGTAGGCAAATTATTCATATAGTTATTGTCAAGTTAACTAATGCTGCTAATGGTGCCAAATTTGGGCTGGGAATCTAGGTATAATTGACCCCTGGTCTTGGAAAGGTTAAAGTGAAGCTGTGGGGATTTGGAGAGCAATTATAGTGCATGCAATTCTTCTTTAGGTTATTTAGTAGCTAGGTAAAACTAAATCTGTACCTACTATTACTTAGTGTTTATGTTAAGAATACCATAACCACATAACCCCAACGGACTAAACAGACAAATTATGAGACAGATTTGTTAGTTTCATAGTTTAAATCATACATTTCCCGCTGCTGTTTAAATGTAGTACTGCATTTACTGTATATAAATCATGTCCATGACACTTTTTAAAGAAAGCCCATCACAAGACCTGACTTTTAGCAGATCCTGTAGATCAGAGGCCCCCAACCCCCAGGCAGCGGACCAGTGCTGGTCTGTGGCCTGCTGGGTCCCGGGCCGTATAGTGAGGGGTGGGCGACAAGCGAGCTAACAAGTAAGCACAACCTATACTTAAACCCTCAAACCACCATCAGAGGGCGCCCACTCCCCTTCTCCCTGTACCACTCTGACTGAAAAAGTCAATTGCAGTGACTGCAGTTGCTGTTATAACATCGGCACAGTGCCCGACTGCCTCGCCTACTGCACCTAGACCACCATAGCTTAAAGGAGTTGTAAAGGAAAAACATTTTTTTTGCTGAAATTACTGTTTACAGGGTATAGAGACATAATAGTTAACTGATTCCTTTTAAAAATGATTAAAAATAGATAAAAAATCAATCATATAATGTGCCTGCAGTTTCAGTTTAGTTTTTTATTTAGTTTCATGCTTCTGTGAAGTACAGAGACACAGAGCCAATACAGGGCAGTGTTTGTTTTTAAAATGAAACTGATTGGTTCTGAGGGGTTTTAGACACACAGTAATCACACCTCCTTGATTAGAGACCACGGAGAGAAGCTCCCAGTACTTTTTTCATAAGGAGACAACCAGGAAGTGTGCAGAACAGAGAAGGATTACAGCAAAAACGAACAATGGAGGACATGAAACCAGGACTGCATAAGGGTAAAGGAAAATGTTTTCCTTTAGTGACCCTTTAACAGATGCTCACGCTCAACTGCAAGACTTCCAGTGAGTTTACATCATGTGTAAGGCCCCATACACACGATCGGATATATCCGATGAAAACTCCGCGGACCATTTCCATCGGATATGTCCGATCGGGAGTTTGATCCGATGGCGTGTACACAATCGGTTGACGTGGCGATGACGCGGCGGTGACGTTTCACCGCACCAGGAAGTAAAACACTTCCGCGCATGCGCCGAATCCATTCGGCAGCGGCGCGGCGGCGGTGGGAACATGTCTGCTGGTAAGTGTACTAACCAGCAGACATGTCGGGCGGACAGACACCGGATAGATTTCAAAGCATGCTTTGAAATCTGTCGGGTGGACAAATCTGTCCGCTAGCCCATACACACGAGCGGAGATGTCTGCTGAAACGGTCCATCGGACCGTTTTCAGCGGACATATGTACGCGGTAATTGTTCTGTGTGCAAGATTTACTACCAGGTTACAGACTGCACCCTCAATGATTTAAGCTTGCTAATTTATATTTCACTAATGATCTCTATGCTCCTATAAAATCCTTACTGAATATAGAAACATTCACTGTAGGAATTAGCAAATACCTTATGTGTACGTAAGCTCTGTACAATAAAATGATATTTCACCAATATAGAGAGACACATGGTCACTATTATAGGAATTGTGCCAGTTTCAGGGACACAGAAGTGGCATAAGAAAAGGTAGAGTGATCTACACGTATGATACGGTTTTTACAGGAAACATATGCTGGGAAGTGTTGGAGTGAGCTGTTAGGGATTGTTTTAATCTTGGGTACTCTCTCTGTTGTGAATCTGCCCCCTTTGCTCTATAAAAATTCTCTGTACTTTCAGATATGTAACCCTTTCCCTTTTCTACCATAATTCAGTGCTTGATGCCTGAATGGCAAATCAGCAGGCGCTAGCACGGTCACACATGGAGGCACCAGGAAGGTCCTTAGCCCAGGTAAGTTCAAACATAGGCTGGTACTTGTGGGCAGGTATACATTAGTTAGTTTGTTGCTGCAAAATGTCTCTGTTCCAAGTATAGTATGGCAAAGGGAAGATGTAATTAGGTGTTAGTTCCCCTTTTAGAGAAATCCCTCCTTTAGTGCTGTAATAGGCAGCACTACCCATATAAATGCCAGTGGTAAGTGGAGTCCTAGTTGGACAGGACATGGGAGTGAGATACCCCAGAGCTAATAAGATGTAAACTCCTGCAGATTTTATCTAAAGGGCCCTTTGCAGGGCTGAAGTCCCTTGCTCGATTCACACAGTGCCGCCGAGCTCCGTTCCCTGCAACGTCACGACGCACAGGGGGGGGGGGGGATCAGTGCCAAATTCAAAAAAATTAAGCCACAGTACACATACAGTATACTGTAATATTACAGATCACAGTACTGTATAAAATAATTACACACCTCTTTTGTCCCTAGTGGTCTGCCCAGTGTCCTGCATGCACTTTTATATAATAAATACTGTTCTTTCTGCCTGGAAACTGAAAATTGTCCATAGCAACCAAAATGTGTCCCTTTATGTCAAAAGTGGTTTTAGATCAGCTAGAAAACAGTGATAATAAATTTGAATCTCTTGCAGAATTGAGCGATAGTGCACTGATTTGTGGGTTAATTCGTCATCAAACACGGAAAGTAATGACAGCGACAATTCTGCAACTGAGCAAATTTCAGTGTTTTTGATTTTATTAAATTATTAAATAATTGTTATTATTATTATTATTATTATATTATTATTTGTTATAATTATTTATAGTTATTTATTATATTATAATTAATGATTTTGTGTTTCAAACTTTATCATACCCAGGATGTCTACTAGACTCTGGTTTGGACAGATTTAAGTGAGTTCTTTCTAAGAATTGCAGGCCTACAATATAAAACGCCAAATTTCCATGCAAAACAATTGTACTGCTTTCAGCATCACAAACCTGACATAATCATACCGCCAGGGAGGTTAATACTTGTGAAAAGAATACCTATATATAATATACCAAAATTTAGTTAATGTACTAAAAACTTACATTTCGCAAATGTGGAGTAAAATAAAATGTTTAAAATGTTATTGGTAACTTGTTTAGTTATAAATAAATCTTACCACAGCTGTTTTAGGCAGAGGACAATTTTTGGTAATCTTGAAAAAATAACAAATACTTTAGTTAGTAGAAATCATATTTTAGATCTAAACTCAAAAGGCGATATACAAAATAAACTTTTGTATACAACAAATAGCTACCACCTTTTAATTAAATCTATGCATTTAGTGTACAGTTATAGGTACTGATAGTAATAGAAACTACTGGAAATTGGGTTCAATAGCCAACAAAGTTCTATTTGGTATCAAAGTGCAAACCTTTGCATACATAGTCTCCAGAGGTTAAAAGATACCTGTGCTGAGGGATATGTAGGATTCTCAATGCTGATCCCGTTGTGCTACTCGACCAAATGATTCAAGCTCAAGTACACAGAGCAAACATTAATAATCTAAATTCAAAATGAAATCAGTGTTTCTTTCAGCATAGGTTGCCTCGCAGGACTTAACACCCTTATATTTGTATGTATACAGATGGTTCAGGACCTGACCTAAAGGGAGCTTAGGTGGGCTGTACCACCCCACTCTATGATACTATGACACCATGATGTGAAAGGGGAATTTGATGTGATGGGGGTCTCTGATGTGATCCAGGCTGACGGCACTTCCAGGTCATGACAATACAGAAGCTTGCAGAGTGAACAAGAAATAAAGGTTCCAAACATCTCTAACACTGTGTGACAGACTGTCAGTGACCTGGTGAGTAGAGATGGGCTCGGGTGTGTTTGAAACCCCACGTGCCCGATCCCACCAGGAAGCTGGCACTGCGCACGGCTAATCACAGGCAGTGAGACATTTCCCGATCTGTGCAGCTGCGAATCAGGTCTCACTGTCTGTTATAGGCGATGTGCAGTGTCGGCTTCCTGGCAGGATCGGGCACGTGGGGTTTCGAACACGCCCAAGCCCATCTCTACTGAAGAGACTGAAACACAGTGTGTTCTACCTGGAGAAGATAAAACAAAGGTGTTTTGACAGTATACCCCCTCGCCTTTTTTTACTGCACCCCCAGATCAGACATGATAGATCTGTGATTAAAACCCAGCTAAACTTTCGGTTTAAATTAGTTAACTATATTCCAAGTGTATCAAAATTAAAGCTGCGCAAATTCTCAGGCCTCGTACACACGAGGGAATTTTTCCGCTGAAAATGGTCCGACGGACCATTTCAGCCGAAAAAATCCGCTTGTCTATAGGGGCAAACGGACCGTTTTGGCCGGATTCCTCCAGCGGAAACATTTCAAAGCATGCTTTGAAATTTTTCTGCCGGATAGCTGCCTGTCGGATATGTCCGCTGGTTAGTACGGCAAACCAGCGGACATATCTGCCCGCACATGCGTTGTATCCTGTGAATGGATCCGACGCATGCGCGCGGAAGTGTTTACTTCCTGGTGCGGTGACGTGGCGGTGACGTGGCGGCGTCAACGTCACCGCCGCGTCACCGCGCTGTCCGCCGGCGGTGAATTTGATCCGATGGTGTGTACAGCCACCGGATCAAACAGCCCGGCGGACATATCCGATGGAAACGGTCCGTCGGACCGTTTCCATCTGATATATTACATCGTGTGTACAAGGCCTTACAGTTTGCTTTAAAAAAAAAAAATGCCACCGCCAGTGATTCATTTATGAATGTCAGCCACGCTCATGCTGATCCAGAACTCTCCAATTGGCAGGAAGCATGAGCTTTGTGCTTGCAGAGCTATAGGTCTGAATTAGTAGGGGGCGTGTCAGACCTTTACATGGCATGCCCAGAGAGAGCAAGGGTCTCACTCTGCAACTGCTAAAAACTGCTGAAAAAAACAGTAAGAATATACACACATTTTATTTTGCACTGCCATTCGTAAAACTTCTCACAAACAGATTCACAGGCTCAGAAAGGCAATCTTAAAAGATTAAATATGAAAAGTACTAGTCATGCTGTCAGTCTTACCGCATCGTAAATGGTCTTTTCAGAGTCTAGTGCATAAAAAACAAACAATGTTATTGGTTGTACAGAGAATCATAATTAATTATTACTGAATGCATTGCAGTATTTTTGAAGGAAGCATGATCACAAATATATGACTGAACATTATAGAGATAATAAATAAATGCATGATTCACACTGAGCCCTTTCATTTGATTGGTCGCATGATATTGATTAGCTTTCTTGAACAGGCCCGTAATTAAAGGACATTTCTGGGACAATTAGGGAGGTTTGTCACTAAGGCAAATTCATGGGGAAATATCTACTGCTTTGCATAATTGTTGAGAGAAATTAAACAACATGGCAGATTTAAATGTGTTGCATTGTTGCTTGTATGGCTATTTCATACCTGGGATCATAACGGCAGATTTCACCCAACACTGTTTCTACTGTATAACAGCAGATTTTCTCCCAACACCCATACTATACTGCTGGTTTAATATCACCCTGCAAAGACCCAGAAGGTAGGAGGTGGCAGTGCAGCTTCTTACATTCTAATAAACACTCCATTTGATGGCTGTTGGTTTTTATATGTTGTTCTTTTCATTGTTGTCTGTACCTTCTCCAGTGCTTGTTGTTATACAGGGGTTTACTTACTAAAGGCAAATCCACTTTATACTACAAGTGCACTTGGAAGTGCAGTCGCTATAGATCTGAGGGGGAAATGCAAGGAAAATAAAAAACAGCATTTTTGCTGGCACATGATTGGATGGGAAAATCTGCAGAGCTTCCCCTCAGATCTACAGTGACTGCACTTTCAAGTGTAGTGCAAAGTGGATTTGCCTTTAGTAAATAGACCCTGCAGTATGTATATGTCAAATGAATAAAACATCTCCTACCTATAAAAAAAAACTCCTACTGAACCACAAATGAAAAACAAAACAAAACATAAAGGAATATGTATTATACCATATGATACATACAGTGCATGTGCAACATAATATATAGAGTATGTGTACCACTATGTTATGAGGACACATATAACATTGAACACCAATGTTATGTAGGCATAATACCCACTAAACACCAATATTATGGGGGCACAAAAACAAATGAACATCAACATTTACATTTTTGTTACCAAAAAAAATGTAAGGATGCACACAAGCACCAATTGAGGGAACACACCACTGATCACCAGTGTAAGAGGGAACATACCCCTAACCACTGCAAGTTGTGCATTTCATAGTACTGACCTGTACTGCTGCACTGTATATGCCATGTTGTATATGACATCATGCTGACCACAGCACTGTATACACTAAATAGTCCTGACCTATGCACTGTATAGACTGTGTTGTGCATTACTTAGTCCTGACCACTGCACTGTACAAACTATGTTGTATGTTATATGGTCCCGACTGCTGCCTGTATACACTATGTTGAATGTTACATAACCCTATACACAATGCTGTACATTACATTGTCATAACAGCTGTACTCTATATGCTTCATAGTCCTGATTTAATCTAGGTTAGAGATTACATATTCCTGACAACTGCACTCTGCCTGCTGCAATGTACGCTATGTATGCTATGTTGTACATTACAAGTCCTGACTTCTGCACTCTATACACCACATAAAATATTCACCTATGCTTTTATACACTATGTTGTATGTACCTCAGACCATTACACTGTAGGAGCCATATGTTATATAGTCCTAAATACTATACCTTATATGCTATGTTATATTTTACAAAGTCCTGACCCCTGCTCTTTTTATGCTATACTGTATGCTGCATTGTTCTTTCTTCTGCACCCTGTATGCTATATTTTATGTTTCGTGGTACTGGACCCTATATCACTGCCTAGACCATAGGTGGCAAACACAAGGCCCACGGGCCGAATTCGGTCCTCCAGGCAATTTCATGTGGCCCTCACACCTCTCCTGCAGCTCCAGCCCTCCTCTGCTCCTCCTCCAGACCCTTACTTTCTGCTTTTAAGCAATGCATCCAGCTTCTTCCCAGCAGCAGCATAAGGAAAGGGGGGTGCACTGTGATGTAAGGGAGGGTGGGGAACTCAACTTCTGATGGTGGGTTAGCTCATGGCATCTAATGTAAGGGGAGGGGATGTGCTGGACATCTAATCTTAGGCCGCATACACACGACTGGTTTCCTCGACAGAATCCATCAAGAAACTTGGTGGCAGAGCTTTTTTGCCGAGGAAACCGGTTGTGTGTATGTTTTTCATCGAGAAAACTGTCGAGGAACACGACGAGGAAAAAAAAAAGCAAGTTCTCTTTTTTCTTGACGGGAGAAACACGTTGGTGTGTATGCTTAGAAACCCGCGCACCTTCGGTAAAAGTATAGTTTGTAATGGAAATAGCACATTTGTCACGCTGTAACAGACTGAAAAGTGAAAATGTCTCAAACCCAAACTTTTACCGAACACGCAGTAACATGAGATTAGCAAAAGCAGCCCCAAGGGTTGTGCCAGTGGAATTGAACTTCCCCTGTTATCTATGTGTTGTACGTCACTGCGCTTGAGAACAAGGAGATTTTGTCTTTACAGTGTGTACGCAAAGACAGCTTGTCAAGTTTCTCGACAAGCTTAACAAGGAACTCGTCGAGGAAAACGATGTGTCTCGTCCGACGAGTTTCTCGGTCGTGTGTACGAGGCCATACAGATACAACCGGCCCTTTTGAGGGCAATCATAATGCTGATGTGGCCCACAATGAAATTGAGTTTGACACCCCTGGCCTAGACTGTTAAAACTGACATTGTGTGCAGTTCAAAAGAGTGTATTTTGATCTGCACATAAAATAGCTAATCAAAATATATTCTAACAATAATTTTCTTACAATTTTAATGAATAAAGCTTTCAAACAGAATTTGTAGTCTTCATTTACATAGAAACCACTGTCTCCAACAGAATGGGACTCTGGGATTTTGGAGAGGAAACCCTGAGTATACCAGGGGTTCCCCAGTTATTTACATTAAGTTTTATTGGGGTACACCTCCCAGGGACTACCAGTGGTTAAAGTATAGATAGCTTCTGAGGTTCTTTAAAGTGTTTTTAAAGAGTAGAAGGAGAAGCCATTTAAGGCAAAATAACAAACTGCAAAGGATTTCATATAATAGTTAAATTACTATTACATGAAAAGGAATATCCAGGTCAAACTTATATGTGCTGTGAACAAGACTTATCAGCCAATATGCATTGGCCCATTTGTATCTTAACTTTTTTTTTCAAGTGTCAATAAAATGGATTAAGGGCTACTCTATCTTCTAAATTTGTGCCAAACATGGGTGCCACTGTCTTTGCAGGCAGCACATGTGTTATGGCCCATAACGCATGTGCTACCTGCAGACAGTGCCAGCCATTCCTGCCAATGCCGTATTGTGCTGCAGACAGTGCCACAGACGCTGCAGTAGTAGATCTTGAATCCCCCCTCATGAGCCAGCATGAAGAGCGGGCGCGGAAGAGGCATTCTTCCGTGCCTAAAATAAAATAAATAGTCCCTCCCCCTGCCACCACCTACAAGAAACAATGCAGTCTGCAGATAGATGTCAGAACAAAAACAACGTAAAAAGTAAGGGGGGGTAAGGGGAATGTGATGGGATGATGTTCGGTCATGGCTGGAGGATTTTGTTTAACATTAGTTATTTGTTCAGGTTGCTCAGGCCCCCCTGCTGGCCAGGCCTGGTGCAACATGGCCAATTGTACTGGCCTATCAGCGGCCTTGAGTACAGCCAAAGCTCGTTTTGGCTGTACTTCTCCTGTGAATCACAGTAGTGCAGTTCGTTCTACACTCCTGTGACCTCTTTTCAGCAGACAGTGGGCTGAAGTCCACTGTCTGCTGACGTCACAATTCCGGTTCAGGCTGGGGCAAGATTGCTTTAAAGGAGTCGGGATCTGCCCACATGCCTGGACTGGCACCCAGCTCGGCCTATCAACAAGCCGCTAAGAACCTGAGACGGCCGATGCCTCCTCCACAGCCCAATGCTTCAGTGAGGGGGTGGGGGCAGAGCAGAGAGACGGGGACTGACGGTCACTAGCTCTCTGCTCATGGAGCACTGTGACGTTTGATTGCTTGGTTCTCAGTGTTAGAGCTGGCATGGACAGATGCAGCATCAGTCCAATTCTGCATCCACCTAGGAAAGTATGATTATGAAAAACAAATCCCATACATCTTTTTTAATTGTATTAAACATTTTTATGAATACATTATCATTAGATTGAACAATGAAGGCAACTGACATGCAATTAACCTCCCTGGCGGTAATCCCGAATCTGGCTTGGGGTGGAAATCCAGCACCAATAGCGGTAACCCCGAGCCAGACTCTGGATCGCATTGCAGTATCCAGGCAGAGTTTACTTACCTTGTCCCCTGGATCCTCCGATATCTCCCAGCTGTGTGAGCGAGCTGTCTCCTCGCTTGATTCACACAGTGCCCGAGTGGCGGCAAGCTCCGTTCACTGCGACGTTACGACACACAGGGGCAGAGATAGGCACCAAATTCAAAAAAATATAAACTAGGGCTGTGGAAATTAACTATTAATTCCTCGATCAATCTTAAATTTTTTTGATCGATCAATTTTTTTTTGATCGATCAAAATAATTTAGATTGGTACTCCGTCGGAGATCCGGTCACGTCACTGACACCGGCGGGGCTTGCCATGTCCATCTGAAGGGCGCCTTTGCTGTGCCTTCATATCTGCATGCTGGCGGGACCTTACTATCTGCCACACGCAAGGGCTGTTACCTTTCCTTCTATCACTTCCCTCTATCAACCTGGGATTCTACAGCCATCCACTGGGAGTTGTGATAGTTCCCTTCACGGGGACATTTACATGCCGATGGACTGATGTTAACCTCTCCTCATCTGGATTCAGCAGTGGTAGCGTTGTACACATTTTTATACCAGTATCATACTTAGCTACATGTTTTTATGACTGCTTTTGCTACCGTTTGGTATTACTCGCACCATTTTTACAGTTTATGTAGCTACATCGATTTTATCTCTAGTGCAATATTTATTTAGTTACCTACTTGAAGACTATAAAAGTTTTAATGTTATTCCCATCGAGCGCTGCCTTTGTGTGTTTTTTGTATCCTGCTATCCATTTTTACAGTGGTTGGTAGCTGCACTGGGAATCAGCCTGCAAGGAGTTGGATCTGTATGTGCGTTATACTTAATCGAAATTGGTCGATTAATCAATTTAAAAAAAACGATTAATCGAACACAACATTTTTAATCAGTAACAGCCCTAATAAAAACACAGTACACATACAGTATACTGTAATCTTACAGATTACAGTACTATATAAAATAATTTCACACCCCCTTGTCCCTAGTGGTCTTACCAGTGTCCTGCATGCACTTTTATATTATAAAGACTGTTTTTTTTGCCTGGAAACTGGAGATTGTCCATAGCAACCAAAAAGTGTCCCTTTATGTCAAAAGTCGTTTTAGAGCAGCTAGAAAACAGCGATAATAAATTAGAATCACTTGCAGAATTGAGCGATAAGTGTTTTGTGGGGAAATTCATCATTAAACACGGAAAGTAATGACAGCGACAATTCTGCAACTGAGCAAATTTCAGTGTTTTTAATTTGATTACATTATTGATTAATTATTATATTATTATTTGTTATAATTATTTATAGTTATTTATTAAATTATAATTAATGATTTTGTGTTTCAAACTTTATCATACAAAAACCTGACATAATCATACCGCCAGGGAGGTTAATGAGGAAGTAAACCCTCTCGTCCAAAAAATAAATAAAAAAGACAACAAGCATAGCATACTAGCTCATTATGAATTACTTACCTGAGATCGGTCGCCTCCTCCGACGCCACCATGATACCCAGAGTGACTTCCGGGTATCGCTGCTCCGGCACTGTGACTGGCCGGAGCAGCGTTGATGTCAATTCCACGCATGCGCGTGGGCGCCGACACTAACGGCATGATGCCATTAGTAGCGGCACTCTCAGTGCGCCTGCACCCGATGTCTACATTTACTTCCTGGTTTCCAGGCCTAGGTTAAGGATGTCATACAAGGATGTTATTACAAAATAAAGCATGGCGACATTGATAGATGAGTGAGTTTGCTTTAAACATTAAAAATGAACTAAATAGAATATGTGGTTTGTGGTGCTCAGATGCATTGTAGTTCCACTTTAAATACATATTTTTAATTACCCCTGTATTCTTACATTTCAGAGATGTTTGTTATTATTCTTTATTATTATGCAACAACAACTAATAAGATATATATATTAATGAACAATACCTTGCAGACTTTTGTGGGATTTGATAGCGTTTTTTTTAGGAGGTCTGTTACTGACTGCAATAAAATATAAAATGATTTAAATCAGCAGAACTCTTAAAGCCAATTTACAATTTAGTTTTTTTAAGAAACAAAATATAGCCCATGGGGTAAAAAAGTTGGTACCTTCAGCGCATCGAGTCCTTTAGGTAATGACTGCGCTCTCAATAAGCATTTTAATAAATAAATAAATATTCAAAAACCCGAGAGCCCCACAATCTGGTGCCCCTCTATACAGAATTGTCATTTCAAGTTAAAATGTTGGAGCCTGGCTGCAGCCACATTTAAACAGAGGCTAATTTTAAAAAATGATTTATACTTCATTGATAACTTCAAATAAACATAAGTTATAAGGAGAACAGACCTGGTTTAAAGAGGACCTTACAGTAAAATGCAAGGCTGGCTTACACTGTTCCTTCTCCCCGACAGCCACTGTCCCATTTAATACCAGCACAGATGTGTTGGGCTCCTCCCACAGAGCCTCAGAATTTGTAAATGAATGTACTACAAATCGTGTCACCACTGTGACAGACGGACTTGTTGTTCTTAATGAACTACAAGTGCTGAAATTGACACTTCCTCATACAGAGGTATGGGCAGAGAGCTGGAAGAAATATTTTCAGGAACCTACCATTGCACCCACGATCCATTGATAGCGGGTGCACTGGTTTACAGACTCCAATACAAAAAATGATAAATGCACATTTGTATTCTGCAAAAGTTTGTGCATTTTTTTCAAAGGTAACCCTAGCCTTTAAATCCTATAGTCTAAGCTTTAAGGTAACCAATTATCTGTGTAAAAGCTCACAGATAGTGATAGCGGCCAATTAAACAGTTAACACTTCCTTTTTATATGCTTCAATTGGAATATGAATTGCTGCATTCATTAGGCAAACAAAAAACACAAATAAATTAAAAATGTATGCATACCGCAACAATCTTTGTTATACAGGTAGCCTGTAAAATAAAGTGGTGTTAGTAAGGGGTAGAAATCATTATTCAAGTCTAAGTGATCTTTCAGTTTAAATTAGCTAAATACAATTCAGGTGCATGAACGCAAAAGGTATTCAAGTCTTAAGCCTCATACACACCATCGGATATCTGATGGAATCGAATCCGATGGATTTTTTCATTAAGGATCCGATAAAGCTGACTTTCATCAGTCTTACCTACACACCATCAGTCAAAAAACCGACTGTGACAAAACACGGTGACGTAAAACACTATGACGTGCGAGCATGCGTCGACTTGATTCTGAGCATGCGTGGATTTTTGACTGATGGACTTCACACAGACGATCGTTTTTTTCTATTGGTCCGTTTTCATCGGACGAACCGATCATGTGTACAGGGCTTAACAGTTTGTTTCTTCAAAAATCAGCCACAGCCTGAGAGAAAATCCTGTCATGCCAGCATTTTCCAGAGTGGAACCCTTGCTCTCTGTGGGTAGTCAGAGCCAGTGCTCTCCAATCAGCAGGGAGTATGAGCTCTGCTGATTGCACAGCTACAGGTCTGACTCGGTATGGTACATGTCGGACCTCTGCAATGAGACCGCTGCTTCTCTGCAGAGAGCAAGGGTCCCTCTTGCAGCTAATAGCAGGAAATTGAGATTTTCTGCTTTGATCTGTGCCTGCTTTATAATGAAAACAAACATTGTATTGATGCACTTAGCTTGTATTTAGCTGATTTAAAATTGGTTTAATTGGGCTTTAAATGCTGATAAAATAATTGAACCATGAATACTGTAAAAAAAAAAAAAAAAATCCTAGAAATGGTCTGTAGCTATTGCAACAATATTATATCTATATTTGTTAGTCCAGTTGTGTTATAAAGAGTATTTCATACCGGTGTGTTCCAAATCTTCAAATTTGATATCACCTATAATTTCCCCACCGACAGGCCATGCAGGGTGTCACAAAAATGTAATATGTGGCCGCTTTATAGAGAAGCCCCTGTGATTTGGAAAACTGCAGCCATCAGCAGGCTCCTTTTCTCGCTTATGGAGCATTACATTTACAGGCCAAATAGAGCGCACTGCTGACGGAGTGGAGCATGGCCATCATGTTTTCCTAAATACTTTCCTCAAGCAGTTCAAACAGTTGCTCTACTACTATTCTGGACAGTGCCAGGAGAAGGCTCTCTGGTAAGGTGAGGATGCTAAAGTGTGCCCCTGCCAAGCTGAGACAGGTTGAGGTTGCACATCCACATATGCAGTTACTAGCACAGTATGGCAGAGAAGCACCGCTGATTACATGGGCAGAGACCTACTCTCCCAGTATAATCTGCATGGCTGGGCTGCTTAAATTATAGGAAATGCAGAGGCAGGGAAGGATACTTCCCCAGCAGGGCACCCAAGGTGAGTTCCTTGTGTGTCTCTGCCTTGGCCCCAACCCTGACTCTGGAACCAGACAGCTCTGCAGTTTCCAAATCTGAAATTATTTATAGGTAAACAATATTTAAAGTAGTGTACACAAATATTACAGCAATGTACACGAAGCAGTGACTGCTCTGACAATGGTATTATATTTAAATTGAAATGGTTGTTTAAACTTCTATATTTATTCATTTTAGTTATTAAAGAAGAACAATAGCCTAAAAAAAAAATGCTAAAAGGCAGGATTTTTAATGCATATCTCTTCTGCAATACCATTCCATTGCCCGCCTGTATGCATGCACATGTTGAGAAATAACAGCAGTGCTGAGATTACTGTGCTGAACTTCTGTGCATGCATGGGAGTGACAACATCTTGGCCAATGCAAACAGCCGGAGATCGATACCCAGAAACCTCTGGGCTGAAGATGACAGGAAGCCGGTGTCTTGTCGATCTAGTTCCCCTATCGATATGGTTCCCTGCTTGACTGCGCAGGCGCAGACGAAGCCAAAGGAAATCTTCAAACCTCAGGCGGCATCCAGGCTCATTCCTTAACATCCCCGTGGATTGGAGGATGTTAAAAGTAGAGCAGGAGGCTAAGCGAGCGCAGCGACTGGCCACTTACAGCAAATTCCACGTCGCCCTGGACCCAGTGTTGCCAACCGTCCGTATTGCGGCTGGGATTGTACCTGGGCAGTCAAGATGAGAACCATATCGATAGGAGGAACCATATCGTCAGATCAGCTCCGGAGATTACAGCGCTGGAGAACAGGTGATTATAGCTCCGCTTTAAATCTGTTGTTTAAATGTGTTTTACAATGACTAATATTCAGACATTATAATTGGTGCATGCAATATCTTTGTAAATATAGAAGTTAAGAGGAACAGCACTAGTGCTACCATGGGAAAAGGGAATAGCCGCTCCAGGTGGGAACCCAGATGAATATCCTCCGTTGCAGTCATAGCTATGACTAAGCACTAGTTTCAGTGCGAAAACCCGTCAGATGTCAGGTTTTATTTTATTTTGCTGTGACTTGTAGTGCTGTCCTTCTTTTAATAAAAGGCTACAATTTGTTCAGAGTGCGGCTGTCCAGAAACAATCTTTGTTTTGCTTTACTAGTGCTACCACAGTAACTAATCGACGACACTGTATATAGGAATAACAACGCTATTCCTATATACTATGCCTAATTATATATTTTTATTATGAAGAAAAGCACTAATTACAGGTGAAAATTAGAAAGATTTAAGATACTGTTAGAGATCTTACCTGATCGCATACTAACGAGATTACATCTCTTAATCCCAAAGTATCCTAAAATAGAAAGAAGGTACATATTTTTTACTTTGTATTTTTTAATGAATAATGAGTCAAGCTTCAAACCTCTCAAGGCCATTGCTGCTCAATGTATGGAGAATTAGATCCTAAATACCTCTTTCCATAACAGCTTGTAACACTTTAGGGCCAGATTCAGCAAGACTTGCGTGGAGTATTTCGATATGCCGCCTAACTGTGAAGATTGCGCCGTCGTATCTATGTGCCGTTTACCCACCAAACTAGATGCGACAGAAAAACGGGTTGCCCCGACCGG
Source organism: Rana kukunoris (assembly GCA_029574335.1). Taxonomy (NCBI): domain Eukaryota; kingdom Metazoa; phylum Chordata; class Amphibia; order Anura; family Ranidae; genus Rana; species Rana kukunoris. The sequence goes on along the minus strand of CM056055.1, from coordinate 131,433,843 downwards.
CTTAACTTTCCGACGCCAGAGTATCGTCAGCGCTTAATTTCGCTTGGCGCATCAGTCGCCTATTGATTTCCCCTGCAAATTGCAAATGAGGGAGATTTCCCGATTCGCGAAAAGGATTAGCACCATACGCTGGCTACATGCGCCGCGCGTATCTCGTCCGTCCGGCGCAAAGTTATTTCTACAAATAGCTGCTTTATCTTTACTCCAGACAGCCACAGGTCAGCAGGAAAGCAGCTACAGCAGCGTTACCGACGATAAGAGCTAGCTGAGCACCCCCACTTGCAGGACAACACCTCTGTCCCTGCTTGTCTGTCAACTTTTACAGCCATGGAGGAAGACATCATAGGTCTCCATAGCCGAGATGACGGCTGAAGCTCTGGCCTTTAAAGTTCAGCTTTCTCCTGTGTTTGCAGGGAACGGGAGCAGCCATCTCAGAACAAAAGTAACTTCACTGAGGGGAGGGGGAACAGGATATACTTTTAGTGCCGGAAATGGCGCATCTACGGGCGCATTTAAACGTCCAAAGGAACACATTGCGCTGTCGTTTCCAAGGAAGTGGTGCCGACGGAAGTTGTGAGCATGCGCACTGGGATGCATTCGGGACGTCGACGCATGGCAGTCCGTTCGCGCGGGATCGCGCTTAGTTTAAATACTACACGCCGTACGCCCAATTTGAATTCCGGGGTATTTTCTGATACGCTGCCGCAACTTTAGGAGCAAGTGCTTCATGAATAACAGCACTTGCTCCTAAAATTTCGCCAGAGTAACGTAAATGAGAAACGTTACTCCAGCTTAAAGATGCTCCCATCTACCTGAATCTGGCCCTTAAAGTACAACTAAAGGCATTTTGTTTTTTTGGAGTGGAGCTGAGAGGGAAAAGAACACCTACTGTATTAGGTTTTTATTGCAATCTGTGCCTCGTTCAAGACATTCACCCTCTCTATTTGTCCTGTTTACCATTATCATCGCATAAGAACGTAAACAAAGTCCCAAATGTTGTGTTGCCCCAAAAAAAGAAATAGAGGGGAATATTCCCAATGGGGAACGCCAAGAAGTTCCCTTAAATTTGTGGGGGTTATCTCTCACTTACTGTTTTGGCTATGGGACATGAAGTGAAGGTAAATGTCCCCAATAGGACAGAGATGGCAAAAAAATAAAGTGACATAGGTTATAACCTTCCCTTACTCTATCCAAAGTGAGAAATAAACTTCTATTTAAAAGTGAACTGCGCACTATACCACAGTGGGGTTGATTTACTAAAACTGGAGAGTGCAAAATAATGTGCCCATTGCATTAGGTTCAACATTGGGGGCGGGAGCCGCGCTGGCTACGCTAAGAAAAAATTAGCGGCGATATACCGTCGGATTTGCTAGCTCCTGCTATTCTTTAACGCTAAAACCCACCCCACTAATTCCTTACAAACTATTCAAATGCTTACTCATCGTTATCCTTTCAAAAACCGCCCCGTTATATGGAGCTTTCTATACCTTAACAAACCCT